>JAOWBL010000016.1:795238-857091 GCA_028564865.1 Zenarchopterus dispar
ATCTGTCCAGATATAATGTGTACATGTATAAAAATCTATAAATGTAAAAAAATTTTTACCCAGTAAAGCTAAACACAAGTTGCTAGTCAACATTACTAAAGTTGAGCTTTTCTAGCACGTTTTTCTTTGTTCCTTTCTGCCTTGTTTTAAAATCTCGTTCTGATTTTTCTGAAAGGCTGTTAAATTAAAAATGCACGTACACTTGTCAAAGAAAAGAAATCTGTTTTGACGTTCAATTTTTTTGTACCATTTCAATTAATCCTTAGGTTTAAATGGCTTGCAGTCAGTTCCAAAGTGTTGAGCTAAATTAATTGCTGTTTTTCCTCCAGACATCTATGTTTCAGCTGACCAGCGAAACCATCAGACCCATCAGAACATAAACGTGCCTGAGTCTTGCATTCCTTGGGGGTAAAGATGTATGCGGCGGCTGATCGGATTACTCTGGATTCTGGATCTGTTTGTGTTTACTTGCTGTAAACTGGGTTTTGTAACAGTGACCACATTCATTCCAGAGCTAAATCTTTGGATACCAGAAGCAAAGAAAAAAGAAAAAAAAAGATTAACTGCTCTTTATTTAGTAGTTTTAACAGTTTTCTAAGAGATTTTTTTTAAGTTTGCTTACTAATATGTTCAGACAAATCAGACAAGATGGTATACAAACTCCTAAACCAATCTGATTTTGAATTTTTCTGTTTTCCCTGTAAGCTGCTCTTTCACCTCAATGAGTCAAGCTTGTCTAAAGTTTCTGTTTGGACTTTGGGAGCACCATGCTTCCATAATCTGAGCTTTCATGTTTGTGTTTTTAGCTACAAGCGGGAAACCTCAGTGTTACACTTTCAAACAGTGGGGATCACGTGAATTCTCACACAATTTAAATATATCAAAAGAAAACAGCCGTCTGATTACAATGAAAACAAATCCCCAAAAGTTCACCCCCAGCTACTCTACAGCTCCACTGTTACACAGACTGAACTAAAAGCATAACAGTGTTTATTGATACAACTACGAGAGAGAAAAAGTAAGGAGAATGAGCATGGATCAGCAGCAAATGGATGAGAAAATGATTGAAGTGTTTCAAAATAGTGTTCCTCAACGGCAGATTGGAAATTACTTGTATATTTCTCCTCTAACAGAGAATAATATGATAAGGCTGAGGTTACAAGGCTGATCTAAATACCCAGAAATACAGGGTTGTATTCAAAAATATTACTTTAAACTTTGCTAGAAAGAAGAAGAAGTCTTATGTTAACCCTGTCAATAGATGGTGTTGACATCGCTGGACTCAGAGGCTTCGAGGGTAAACTGTAGCACAGTATAGATTTTTTTTTTTTTTTTTTGCATTTTCATTTTATTCTGAAATGCATTTCAGAATAAAACCATCTCAGTGACTTGACCAAAGAACTAAATAAACTGTTTAGACAATTATTCTTTTACAGTAAATCTAAAGTCAAACTAGGTGGAATGTTATAAAGCTCCCTTAAGTCCAGTACGTTGTGAGGTGGGGCATTTACGGATCAGACTTGTTTTTTTGTTTTGTTTTCTTTTTCAAAATTCCGTACATGCTTGAGATCAGGAGAGACTGGTAGCCCAGTTATGAACTTGAACTCTTTGTTATGCTCCTTAAAACAACTGAACACCTTCTGCAGGGTAGCAGGAAGAACTGAAGGCCTCCATACACATCAATCAATACTGGTGTCATAAAGACATGATCCTGGTTTGCACAAAGTTGTGGATATAGAATATATAACAACGTAAAATCGACATTGATGACAGTGTTCAAGTTTCCCCAGAAGTATGAAATGGCAAGCGATGGTTTGCCCTCATCTGCGATGGACTGGCGACCTGTCCAGGGTGTACCCCACCTCTCGCCTGCAATGGGCTGGGATTGGCTCCGTGACCCAGTAACTGGATTCAGCGGGTACAGATAATGGATGGATGGGTTTTGCCCTCATGTCCTTCTGGTGCCATTTCTCCTTGAAATAATAGTTGTACATCCAAGTGATGTAGAATATTCACCTGATCAAAACTAGCAGCTTATAGATAAATATATGACAATAAAGCCAAAGCCAGAGTACAGAGAAACTGGTGTAATTGCAAAATAATTTTGGTCGACACAAAATGAGATACTTCAAGTTTTTTAATTCCTCTCAGAATCGGGGACAGTATTTATCCATACATAAGTGCTTGACTCGTCCTTAGTGTCGCCCTTCATTCATTTGAGTTGTGGACACAACAGCATTGCATTAAAACTCGACAGGTCATCCTCATACCACAAATAAAGCGAATTTCTTCCTTCTAGCAGCACATAAGCTGCAAACTGTCCCCATTTGGGATTTCATTAGCTGACACTAGCTGCGTAATCACATGACTTATACAGATCGAAATGAAAAGGGAGGAAAAACAACCCAGTGGCATAAGACCATCAGTGGGGACAGTTGTGACGCTACTTTCACCAAGTGACTTGCCAACATTGTCGACATAGTTTCTAATGTCCACCTTCTTCTATAACCTCCACAGACAAACCAGGCGAGCTTCCCCTCGACAGTTGGCTCTTTTCATTAATGCTCTTTAGCGCTATTTACAATCACAGCAAACTTTTCAGCAAAAAAAGAAATAAAAGGTGGTCAGCTTGTTTTTTGTTTTGTTTTGTTTTGTTTTGTTTTTTAATCCTGACCAAAATTACTGGGAGGATGAATGTTGGATTTTAATTGGCTAGGTATTAGGAATACTCGCAGAAATGGTATCAGGCCATCTTTTATTGAAAGAGGTTTGAACTGCTCGCTCTGTGTGATGTAGGACTGCCAGTTTGGAGCTATGATAACAGATATTATCATCATTCATTCATCTTTCATTCCAAAACTGTGAAGTGTACACCAAGTGTTTGCTGCTGAAAGAAACAGCCATGAATTCTGTTCTTTTCCCTTTTTTTGGCAGAAATTGGTTCTGTTTGCTCAGCATTACCAGAGTCTGTGATGGTATGAGTTTCCATCCAGCGTCATTGGCAAAGGTCATTCACAGTTCTGTGATGGCTTCATTCATGCAAAACAACCACACTGAGATTTCAGAGGCACATATGATGCCCTCGGCAGCATATTCTTCTATTTTTTTTCCACAAAGTAATGCAAAACTACATTCTGCACACATTACAAAAGCATAGCAGTGGAAGAAGAGGGTACGCCAACTGGACAGGCCTTTTTTTTTTTTACAAATCGCACCTGTCCCCTGCAGAGAAAGAGCAGAAAAATCTTGACCCTATACTTTTGTACACTTTAAGACACATTTGCTGGACTAATGGGACAAAAAGAATGGCTGTAAGGCTGATATCCTTAAAGACAGAATGCCTTTTAATTGTTATGAGATGAAATGACCCCGTTACAAGGTTATAAAGGCTTTACTGCCCCAACATTTGATGTAATGTGTAATTTGTACTTGGAGGATGAGGCCAGTTGGCTGCCGCACTACTGGGGCTGCAGGGGTTAAAGTAGTTAGTGGGAAGCAGGGTGTCATGAGTGGATGAGGTTCACCCTGAGTGCCTTAAGGTCCTGGATATTGTTGGACTGTCCCAGTTGACACACCTGTGCAACGTCGCATGGAGGATAGAGACAGTCAACGGACAGGGAGTGGCCATGGATTCACACTCACATTAGATGAATGTTTCGGAAATAACAGCTCTTTAACTTTTTTTTTTTTCAGTAGCTCAAATATAATTAGAGAATTTATGGAAAGCTGCTCCACAGGCTTTCCCTGAGTATCCTTGAGTGCTTTCAGTAGCTGAGCAGGCAAAATGTCTGCAGTTGATTTAATGAGGTCCATTTGCATTTGGAAGCTGTTCAGAACCCACAACATGTGATCAAAAGCATTTTCCATTCAAGTGAAACGGGCTATCACGACGCACCAAAATAAAATTTAAAAAAAAACAGTCGAATGGTTGAGTGGCCATATCATCAGTACGGATGATTCTAGAAAGGAAGGCAACAATATAAAAAAGGCTTGCAATTCCAGTCGAGGTGGATGATTGTAGGATCTTCTAAATGGTAAAACAACAACAACAACAACAACACACACACACAAACAGATATTGTGGGAAGGGAAGAATGTTCTCCAAGAGAAAAACACATCATTTTCCAGTTCTACAAAAAAGAGAAGATTCCACAAAAGCCCGCAGAGTTTACCACAACATGCAAACCATTCAGAAACCTCCAGATGTGACTGATTTCAAGACATGAGCTGAAGCATTTATCATCTGTCAAGCTCGACTCAGAGCCATGCTGGGTGCACCCAAGTGGAAAATTATGCAGTGCTAGTCTGTTTGTGACTTGCTGGAAACAAATCTAATAGATTAAAGAAAAAAAAATCCTGATAGCTTTTTCAGTTACTTTAATCTATGACGCTAACTCCTGTTACTTTACACTCATTCTGATTAAACCTGCCAGTCCACCCCTTCCTCTCGTGTTTCTAACGAAACATTTGCACCGAGTACTGCTGCAGTGGAAGTGAAGACTGGCAGAACTCTGACTGAGCGCTAGCGGGACCCTTGATGAGCAAACAAATGGTTTAATGACTGAGGCTTTGCTTGGCTAATTAAGTCCCCGGGGCTTCATCACAGCTGTGTCCAGGTGGAGGTTCAGGAAAAGTTATTCAATCCAAATGGGTGCAGGCTAGATTGGAGGGGGGCCTGTCTGGATGAGCCGTGGCTCATCAGGGACTGCATGGCCACCGTCGCTCCTTGACAAAGCTTTGAAGCCTACAGCCAGTCACGGCGCTCGGTAACAACAGAACAACAAAACAGCCACCCATCCACCAATTTTCTATACCTGCTGGATCCTGTACAGGGCCAGGGGATCTGCTGGAGCCTATCCCAGCTCATTACAGGCGATATGCAGGGGTACACCCTGGACAGGTCGGCAGTCCATCACATTGGCATTAAAATAAGAATGACAGTGGTCATAAATCAAGACAGTGCAGCGTAGCTAAAGTTATGATAGCCATTAGCCACAGGCAGCTAATAACCATTAGCCACAGGCAGCCATCATTCAGAAGACCACACCCCTAAATAAGCATTAAATTGTTTCTTTATATGATTTTACCTGATGAGTTACATGAAAATTCACCTTCTGTAGAGTTGTAAAGAATGTGAAATGTAGCTGTGGAGACCAAAACCAGGCTATATACATGATTATTGCTACTGTAAAGTTAAAACATTCTAACACGGGAATCAGTGGAGACTGACTTATTTTTTTTGAGTCAGCTCCTAGTGGTCAGGGGAGGAACTGCATCTTTCTTCACTTCCTGGTTTGAATCGGACTAGTAAACCTACTTTGCCCAATTAGTACAAATACATTTAAAATCTGATTCCTTAACCAACCCTCCAGTTTTACACAAATGCCTCATGTTTAAAAGCTGAGAGTTTTAATGTGGATCCCACTTTAACTGTATACAATATAATAAATCTTGATATATGGCTAAAATATCCCATTTTTTGGTGTCTATTAATAGACTTTTGCTGAAATATTTCCTGTTGTACCTGTTACAAACAAATGATTATTTCAATGGGTTTATTGTGTTCTGTCACTTTGATACATGCTATATGACTCAGTGACAAATGACTTCAAATATTATGACCAAGTATATATTGATGTTTTGCAACAGGAAAATAACGAACAAATGATCACCTCTGGGACCAGCTAACATCCGGCATCTAACATCCGAGAACAGCATGTTTTCTCTTTACTGTTAGTTAGTTTGGCTATGCAGTTCATACAAAAAGAAAAATAGCGGAGGATAACTGACAGAATTATGGGTAAGAGTTAAGATGCAGTTCAAATGTAAAGAAGCGCAAACAGTCAAACAGACGCGGCGTTCAGTTGCTAGAAATGTATTTTCAGGACTAATGATGCATACCTAATTGCTTTTTATCAGAGTGTTTCACACCATTTCATGTATGTGTCACTATATATGGAAACAAGTGAGGATTCCAAAGGCACCTATGCTGCGTTACAGCGCGCTGAGCAGAGGCTTTCCTTTGCTTCTGGCTTGTACACTTTACTGAAGTTCAGTTTTGTTTTGCAGTCAGACTCTGCTACTTTCGGTGTCACCATGTGCAGAGGTGTGTTCGCTGTGATCACATTCAGCCCTTGGATTCAGCACAGATGACCCAGACTGGGTTTGCTGCTGCTGGCGGCAAATTTGCATGCACAAAAAACATTATTCCACACCACGGAGGTCTGTGGAGAAAATCAGTCTGCGTCTGTGATGAGAGACATTTCCACTGTTTTCATCTCATCTGATGCAGCTCATATTATATTTTCTTTTGTCTCTGAAAAATCACATGAAAACAAATAATTAAAACAAATATCGACAGTGTATGATAAACATATGCCATGATTTGTGAATCATCTGACCCGACTGGGATAACAGATACATGTCAGGCTCATCTGGGCTGTTTTTGGCATTTATGGCTTAGTTGTGGTATTGTCGAGTGTCACATAGGCAAGATTTTACAAAAGGATCATAAGCAGGACCTAACTTGATTTAGGTCATAGGTTGTATGAGCCAGATGTGGTCCAAAATACATAGAAATTGGCTCTGATTAGAGTTGCGGCAGGTATGGTTGAGGCCAGGCGGTGCGCAAAGGCCAAATTATATGGATTTGGATCACATCCGGTGGAGATATGGCCTAACGTAGGGGTCCATGCCCTTTTTGTGTCAAAGCTATCAGTCAGTCCCACGTGTAGGCTAAACAAAACTGCAGATATGGGCCATGTGTGGGCCGAAGATAGTTTGTTATCTGGACCAGATATCAGCAACAGTTGGACCCAATCATAGCCGGTTTAGCCTGTTCTTGTTGAGGCAAACATAATAATGTCGATCAGATGCAAATCAAATGTCAAATGTCATGACATTGACATGAGTTATGGCAAGTGTTGTGAGAGCCAGATGTAGATCTCAAAATATACTAATGCACACTTAAACACAATATTATCAGTATAATCTCCCCAGATGGCAAAGAGTGTTTGGTCCAAGTGTGGAACACATTTGCTTTGGAATTATGATGTTTTTGGATTGAAATGGCTTCTTCAAGGGGATGTATTATGAAAAAATTACTTTGTAGTGTTTGAGACCACTAGGATGGACTGGCGACCTGTCTAGGGTGTACCCCCGCCTATCACCTGTAATGAGCTAGGATAAGCTCCAGCCGACCCTCGTGACCCTGTAGATGGATTCAGCAGGTATAGAAGATGGACGGATGGGTGATTGAGACCAAGTATTGGGCAAAGTGATGACTAGTATGATTCTTGGTCCTTTAATTTTAGGCAGCCTTCATCTGAAAATATGTAATTCAGTGAGCTGTTTGACTTTGGAGGGTTCTGTGAAATGTCAGAATCCTGCATTAACTTTGCTGCGCTTTAACACGATACTCTGTAAACTGCATTTCAACTTTCAGAGTTAAATGTTACTGCAGCAACAAGCACAGGTTCAGCTGATTTACAGTTACAAAAAATGGACATTTAGAAATATGAAAAATTCTGAAATTAGCCGGTGATTTGTAAGCTTCAGATTTGGGCCTGGGCTTTTGATAACCGCCAAACTGTAAGCAATGAATCTAAAACTCACTTCAGGGTAGTGAAATAAGGAAGTAAGGAAAGTTCACATATGTAGCACTTTCACAAGTTCAAAGCCACAAATAAAAAGGTAAGACAAACCTATAAAACAGAGTAATCATAAAAACAGACATAAAACAGAGCATAAAGCATAAAAAATAAAAACATACACAAAAACATTAGCCTAGAAAGAGATTTCTGTTCTTCCAGCAACCATTCGTTCACATTCACATTCAAGTATACTTCAGAAGTCCTTGTTTCAGCTCCAGCAGCACTTGTTTTGGACCTAGCTGCTTCAAGATGTAGCTATTGTTCTCTGTTTGCCCTGGCTAGCAGCCTTCAAACAAAGCCTGCTTTAGATCATCTTTGCCCCCGAACCCTTCAAAAACCAGTCACAGTGGTGTCTTAGTACATTTAACACCACAACCAGCCACATTGTCAAAAATAAAAACGACTCTGTTCTGTCACATCTTTTCTTTCAAGCTTCTGCAAACAAAAAGTTATGCATGCTTAGCTTTTATCTACTCTCCCTTTGACTTCTGTAATTCACTCTACTCATGTATCAGGCAGCGTCCCCTCCATTGCCTTCAATTAATTCAAATGCTGCAGCAAGACTCATTACAAGTACAAAAAAAAGAGCACATCGCCCCTCACTGACTTCCTGTTAGAATTCACATTAACTTTGAAATCTTACTGATCATCTTCAAAACCTTACATGACCTTAGTCCAACTTACATCTCAGGCCTTTTGACCTGGTATGTGCTGTCCCACGGATGGTGCCCTTCAAACTACTTTCATTTTCCAGAAGCCTTTCGGTATCATCTGATTACATTATTTTATTATTTAGAAAAGTGTTATATCAATGAATTTTTTATTATTGTTGTTCATTTACAGTTTAGAAGTCAAGTCCAAACACCACACCCTAATTATACATAATGCATATTTGCGGCTTTTTACATAACTAATTGGAGTCAATGGAGATTGATGAACTCTGTCGGCCCCCCAATGGTCAGTCTGGGTACTGCAATTGTCTCCTCTACTGGCTTTATGTTGGACTGTTTAGCCTGATGTAGCCCCTTGGCTTTAGACCTGGATCAATCCAAGTGAACGCCGCAACTGCACCAGTGTCTCTCCAGCACCTTTGGACTATCTGGCGCACATAACACTTGCCAGCGTTATGACTGAGCCATCTGTGTAATAACTTTCCCAAGTGTGTCTCTCTGTTGAAACTAAGCGGATGATGCGCCTGCTGGTGCTGGAGCAGAAAGGCTGATTCCAATCCACCAGCAAAACGAGGGACATTTCTGCTGCGTTCACGCCTCTCTCATGGCGCCGAGGATGTGCAGAGCGAGCGGTGCTGAATGAGTCAGTCCCGTGCCGGGCTGTTCTGGTCTAAATAAGCGGAGGCAGGCAGCGCCGCCCTCTGCAGCGCGGCAGCTGCGCGCCTGAGCGGCTCAGCTCGCAGGAAACACGCGGCTGTCAGCGACGCGGACGCACGCATCTCTTCGCTCCAAGGTCACAGAACCGGCAGCCTTCGCGAGATCTTCATCCCCTGGAAGGTAACGCAAAAATGACATGTTTGTTTCTCACTGGCGGCGCTGAAAAACGGGGCGCCGATGATCGGGCGGACGGAACTGCCTTTCTGTTTTCTTTTTGTTTGTTTGTTTGTTTGTTTTTCCTGTACATTGTTTTCGGGACGCTGGCCATGAATGAGCGTTAGTATACATCATTAGAGTAAAACATGGGTCTGTCTCTGTCTTTTTCCGTTGCTGAAGACATTTCATGATGCCTTCATGAACCTTTTGGAAATCTTGCGGCGTCTGCTCGTGGACTCCGATTCGTATTAAACGCGTACCTATCAGTTTCTGATCTACTTTGAGCGCCCGATTTAGCCCACGGAGGGCCGGAGAATTGAGACTGGCTTTATCCGGTCCCTGTCCTTACATCAGCAGCATCATATGATTACGCTGCAGTGTTGAGGAGCCACGCAAAGCTGTTGCATCACCCGCTCGCCACTAGTGTGCCCCATGTAACTTCACCATATAATACTTCACATTTATTATTATTATTATCAAAGAATGTCACAAGGGGTTTTCTTTCCTCCATAGAAAGCTCATTTGTAGCAAGTGGAGGATATGGCACTTCTGGTCAGGTGGTGAGCTGTAAAAATAGCTTCAGATGACAGTGTGGTGGAAAGTGTCACTGTACTGTTTATTTAGCCTTTAGTTTAATACCGTTCAGGCTTTTGTTGAGGCTGCAGGAGCACTGAAAGTTAAGGGGAAAACTGACCTATCCTGGCAACTACATTTCTGTGGTAAGCATCACAACACTCCCTCAGTGTAACCAGTGTTGACCTATCAGCAGATGTCATGGCCTAATGGAGCAACAACAGGATGTAAAAATGCAAAATGTGTGTTTCAAGTTGAGCAGAGTCCCGGATGAGATAACCCACCAACCAGATTCCTTGATTTTACACATTTTCTTATGCTTTGTTTAATCAGCACACAAACTGAAGTGTAAAATCAACAGTGTTGATTTATGAGGTAATGTGCCTGGTGCGGGCACTTCCTGGATCCTGTCTAGCCAGCTTGTGTTGCTTGTTTACTTTTCAGTCATAAAAATCTTCCGGGCCAACTAAATTGGCCCCGTGAATGATAGCGTGGGTGCTTTTCACTTGCAGTTGCACTCAAAGTTGGGATTTCCAAGTTACTAGTCAGATATCTCAACTGGAACGTCCCCTGAGGTCGGAACCAGGACTTCGGGATCCTAAATGGCTGCTGCTTGGATCATTTTATTTTCATTATGTTAGACATACAATACGTCATGCTCAACCACGTTTTTTACCGAATTTGTAACTTGAAAAAGGTCAACTTGTCTGTAACGTCCTTTCTTGGTCCGAGTTCCAACTTTAAAGGTAAATAGAGCGTACCATTACCCATAAGTGACTTGCTCCATCTATTAGCTTATGATTGGTTTTTCTTATTGTTTTCATTTGGCAGGTATTTCCCCTCCTCTGTCAGTTCTGCCAGTTAAAGTCAGCATCAGTATTGTTTTTCTTTTATTATTGTACTTAAAGCGAAAGAAAGGACTTTTACTCATGTTAAAACATCAGTTTCTCTGGTGGGTGATCTGTGTATCTTTTTATGGTACTATGCCCCACATCAACAACAATGCAGTGAGCCCACAGAGGCACGGTGGACATCATGAACATCATGGCAGAGGCGACTAACTCAAGAAAGTAAGAAGCACTTAAGAGAAAATGATGGACTGACCAAGATAAACGACAGTAGCCCTCCAGCGGTGACCTGGAATAACCTCTTGCATGCGTGCTGAGGCGCTAACTGCAAAGACGAGGTTCCGTTGGACGTGGTGGCCTGTCTCCTCGGTCTCCTGAGGCCCATGATGAATTATTCTGAATGAGTAATTTAACTTGCTAATGTTTTATTGTGTGTTATTAACATTTGACTTTAGCATGACCTCGTGGTTTGGACTTTTCCTTGTTTTGAGAGTTATCCTGCATGTCTGTTGGAAACCTAAACTGTCTGTGGTTGACAGTGTCCACAGTTTGTTTCTCAGGAAAGCGGTGACCTTCCTGAAAATGGGGGTGGGAATATTTCTTTTGTTTTATATTCAGCTGAGTCAGATACTGGTAGCCTGGAGGGGAAACAACGTTTCAGCCATAGCCTGAATGGGCAGTGGTAGGTTAGCTGTAATATTTAGGAGCAGAAATGAAAGAAAAGAAAAAAGAAATGGAGATTGTAACCGTGTCACATGATGGACTGGGGAAGGGAACAAACAAGTCTATCATTTCTTAGAGTTATTTAACTTTGTCCAGTGACATAGGTTTGATTGTTGGCCTAATAATGTTGGCATTAAATGTTGTTGTAAAACTGTAATAATGTAGTCTGGAAAGCCATTCTAATTATTTTGCTCTTTGATGCAAAGAAACAGTAGTGTTACTTTGGATTTGACTTAAATCTCCAGGGGCCAGTACTTGGACACCGCTGGATAACCGTTCAGTCAGACACACGAAGCATGTGACAGTCGCCGTCCTCGCTGTTGAATACTGTGTCTTGGATGCTCCGGTATGAGCAATCACATGACCACTCTGGTTCTGTACATTGTGTACCAGTGGAGACAACTGTGAATGGGAGGGGTACCGGGCCCATTTCACAAGAGAATTTCATGGGAAAGTGTGTCCAAACTTTTGACCGGTGGTGTGTAAGTGATAATATATACGGCTTTGTGGTTCTGTGTACAAAGTTACTGTGCGCTGTTGCACAGTTGGACCAACTTTCAAGATGAGCTCCTTTTACTTGTGCTGAAAGCAAAGCTGGTACAGAGCAAGGCAGGATACTGTATATCAGGAACATATGTTACAAATTACTAAACATTCCAACATGCATGTGACATCATATTCAACTGTAACCTCAAAGAGTTGTTCACTGTACTTTTCTTTCTCTCAATCCAATCTCCTGTCCAAAATAGATTAAAAAAATACATTGAAATACAACTTGAACACAAACTTTTTACTTCAGTTTTCATGAGTGTATTTGCTAGACAATGAGGACCCGTCATGCTTAAACTAGGTTTCAGGGTAATTTAGGGTGAGATTGTTATCATAAAGTGAGTATAAAGGCTTAATTAGCATCAATCTTTTCTTTAACTATGTATAATGTAACCGTCTGGCAGCAGAACGTCTGCAACGGGACTAAAAGCCGGGATGATACAGACAGAGGTGTGTGACAGGGAAGAAGCTTGGGATTGGCTGTTGAATGTGGGTGTTGGCAGTCCACATGGAAAAGTGAAGGAACCTTCTTTTTAAATCAAGGCTTATCCCTAGGAATTAGCTTAAGGGCTGCAAAGTTCACAGGCTGCCAGTTGAGTTAGAAGGGTATTACAGTTTTAGTGTATTTTATGGGGACCCCCCCTCCCCTGATGGCCTTTTCAGTCGGTTTGCAGCACTCATAGCGAGCTGCTGCTGTTTTGGTGACATTTCTCCTGTTTGTTGATCAAGGTCAAGCGTGTTTATTTGACCACTATAGTGAGATTACACCACCGCTGTGCTAAGTGTAAATGTAAATGCATGCTTCAGTTAACCTTTAGAGAGCTCTTGATTGTGTTAATGATGAACTCTGTTTCTAAAACAAAGTGAGTATTGTGAGTCTGAGGTGGCCTTAGAGCTAATCTTGCGTTGCCATAACTTTAAGTCCCAGCATGACACTTAGACGGAGTGAGAGGTGGTCATGCTGGTAACCACAGCATATAGAGGTCATGCTTCCCATTGTAACGTCTGACCGCAGTCACTGCACGTGGTCATCTGTGTGGCATTTAACCGAAGATGTTGAAAGTGTTTGCTCTGCAACATCTCAGAAAGTGCTGATGTTAAGGAGGACATAGGATTTAAAAAGCTGGCACCATTTCCTTGCTGAAATGTTTGTCGTGTGTTTTGATCAAAATATCACACAGATGCAGCAAAAAAAAGCTGAATTTTCAACCATGTCTGTTCATAACAGGCAGTTTCAGGGAGTGGAGTTAGAGGCTGGACTCTTGAAACTGGAGTTAAAGACCACTTCCAAGACAATAGTGAATATTATGAAGCTGGTTGGAGATAATGGTGAAAGTGGATATTTCCACTCTGCTCTGGGCTTGTGATGCCACATTACCTTGCACGTATGAACCAAGGGGCTACTTCCGGGTTGCTAGTGTGATGAGAGCCCAGAACTGGTGAAATGTGCAGGTCCTTGAATGACCGTTGGGGGGCTGGCTCCAAAAGTGAGACAATCAGCATTGACTTCAGTGTTAAATTGTACAAATTTACTGAAGAAACAAGCGTATTTACAACCCAGTTTAAGAAAAAGAAAAACAGTTTTGGTTTCCATAGATTGATTTCACATCTGTGACAACTCTAGTGGGGAGGCACTTTTTTAAAACTTACCATGTCAAATTATTTAAAGCCAGAAAATATGCACGATTAGCAGCATGGTTTTCTGTGGTCTGTGGTGTCAAACGGTTAGTAGTCATCACTTTAGCTACTTAGCTGCAGTGATGACATGTGATGACTTATATTCAGTGATTTTTGTCATGTGAGCTGTAACAGCTAAGAGAGTAAAAATCATTCTTATTTTAAAGGTGATATGGCTTGCGCTGTTGATAGTACTAACAAATCACCATGACCATCTGTGGTTTGGCCTTTGAGAGTGTAAACACAAAGGTGGCATGACTGTGGCTAGCCTTAGCTGTATAACTAGTGACAGACGGCGGCGGTAGCTATGCTAAGCTAAAGTAACGAGCTAACTGAGGTTTAGCGTGTTCTGATTCTAGGACTTGTTTGCTCCGCCTGTTTGTCATTTTTGGATTAACTTTTGTTGGGTGGAATCAGCTTCCGCCAAGATAGGTTAAAAATAACGGCTCCAGGTTCACTCCAAAGAAACTTATGTGTAGTTCTTGGGTTACTGGGTTAAACTCTGAACCTCTAGGTTCAGAGTTTGGTAAACAAATAGCAAGAAGTTTGAAATGCCGGCTTATTTATGGCAAGAAAGGAATAAATGGAAACAAAAAACGACTACATTTACATTCACCTTACACTATAGCAGGTAGGTTTCACAGAAAATACTTTGAATAAGCTCCTGAGATTATTTTCTTTGTGAAAAGAATGTAATAAATAAATATTTTTTGTTCTTTTCACTTTATCAGTTTCCTTCTTTTAACTTATTATCCTGCTTCTATTTTTGAGTTACCTCGGTACTAAATCTTGATTTCATCTCAGATGATCTGATTCTGGTTTTATTTCAGAGGTTCAAGCTCTTCCTTTCTCTATGATATGTTCAAGGGTTGAGGTTTCAATGTCGTGTGGGCCTTTTCATGACTATCAACCAGCAAGATGAGGAAGTCCAGAGGGGAAGTACCCTTTAAAGCAGCAGTACAACTTAGCTTCCACTTGTTAAAAAAAAAAAAAAGAAAAGTATTTTAATCCTAGTAACCTGATACGAATATTAATGTCATGGTCAGTATTTTGAAATCTTCCTCATTTTTTAAATTTTTTATTTGCTATTTAACTTATGTCTACTAAAGGTAATTTTCATCTGGGTTACAAATGTATGACATCACAGACGGCTTGTCCGGTTCTTTATACGTCTGTGATCTGACACCACTTGCTGAGAAATTTTCAGACCTAGCAGCTCTAAACAATGCGACAATGTTATGTTATGTTGGCGCTTTTGAGCTGGGAGTGGCTTCTGACACTCAAGCTTAGTAAAAGGGACTGTTTTTATAAGATTCCTTTGAAAGGTGTGTATATTTTACCTTTCTTTGGTTTAAGAAGAATGCCCTCTTGTGTTTCAAGCTCTTCCTTTCTCTATGATATGTCCAAGGGTTGAGGGTTGAGGCAACTGAATTCACCTTTTGGCTCCAGAAAACAGAATGAAAATAAAATAAAACATACATGTTTTAACCATGGAACCTGAATAGTAATTTTGCTACTCTTTTCCCTCTTTATTTGCTGCTAACGATTCCTCCATGAAGCATGTCAATAGTTAGAGCTGTTAGGTAATTAAAACTGATTTAGGATGCTCTCACACAAGGCAATCCATTCTGTACCCAAGCACGACTGACTCCTAAAGTATAGTTCTGTAGATTAGTGTGAATGCACAGCAGGATTCCTGGTCTTGTTGGTACAGGTATATGGAGGTGGGCGTATAAGCAACGTATGCTTGGGGTGTTAACAACGTAGTGGCGTAATCCAGAAATTCAAAAATGTGACACAAGGCTTTCAAAAAAATTTCAAAGTCACAGAGTCAGGACTGTTGCCATCACATTTTCTGCACTGTTTCTGTGTTGGACTTAATCTGGGACTGTGCGTGCTTCCCATAAACAAACAGGTGCTTAATGTAACAACGTGTTGACATATACACGAGCAGTAATCATACTTTTGTACAACTGAGACTAGAGTAATCCATGGAGGTCAGGTAGTCATCCATGACACACTGTTGTCATGGATGTGAAATCTAGCAGTGGAGACTAAAATAATTTACGACCAGGCTGTAAATACATTTATTTCTGCTGGAAAGCTGGATATTTTAACATGGGCTTCAGTGGAGATTGACTCGCTCTTGGAAGCAGCTTCTAGTGGTCAGTCGAGGAACTGCAATTTTTGAAGCCAACCAGGAAGTGAGGTTGTTGGTACTTGACTCTGACATGAATCTCTCTGCAACTGTTGCTATGCAACAAATGTGATTGGTCTACTTGGTAGCATTGTTGTTGTTGTTGTTGTCAGGGTATAAAGACAGATTTCTGGAGTGTCAATAAAAAGGACTGATAAATGCTCAACATTTATCAGCTCCAACTCACAGAAGTTCTACTTTCTCTGTTCTGTTGCCATGTCTGAGTTAGATGCAGGAAGCAAACAACAGGAAGCTCAGGCCTGCATGCTCCAGTGCCGCAGAAAAGAACCCACATCACCACAGGGCGTTTAGTGATGCCACTACAGACTGACATAATGGACAGTTGACAAAAACACCAACAACCGCATCGGCTCTGTATGTAGGCTAAGGCCTAACCCTTTTAATCATGATTATTGGCATGACTCTGTTGTTAAGCACAGTCATCCATCCATCTTAAGCCAACTGAGAGGTTTAATCTCACCGGTCCTAAAGGTTTCACGAGGCCTCTCTCTGATGTTCAAAGCACCTTCTCTGAAAGGTTTCTGACAGGTTAGGGTTAGGGTTAGGGTTAGGGTTACCCTAACCCTAACCCTAACCCTGACCAAGTGCTGACACTCTTTTGGTCATTACCCAAAGCTGATGACCACAGGTGAAGACTGAATTGTGCTTAATTGCAAATTAGTTACGATGTTCATCTATTTTGAAGTCTATTGAAAGTCTGAGCTTTTTAATGATCAGCGAATAATTTCCAAGAAACTTGGATTGACTTTATTGAGTGGATTTTGTTACAAAAATAGAAAGAAAATGAAGGAGTGTCATTGGGACACAGTGAACCCAGGCCGACAGAGTCAGAGTTCTTTGAGTCAGTGATCCCAGGTTCCCTAAATCTGTTATCTAAAAGTTAAACACCATGTTCACTGTCTCAGAGGACTCAATAAAATCCTTACTGGTGCAAAATAGCCTCATTGTTGCTCTGTCCATGACTGCGGTTGGCGGGTAAAGCTTAGGCTTTACCCGCCGCTCCTGACTGTGAGTAGACGGAGCCACAGTTTCTTCAAATACTCCAGTACTGTTCATTTACTGGTCCTTTTCCACTGAGTGGTACCTCACATGGTTTGCTATGTCATCTGGAGTAATACTCTTGGTGTTTTTTATATATGATGCCAGTGATGCCTTAGAAACAGAACTAATCCACAAGTACAGCCGTATGCTTTATGCTCCTGGCGTGTGCTGATCTGCTCTATGTTTTCTCTGCTCGGTTCCAAGCAGCCTTTGGCATCTGAACAAAATCGTGTTTTGTTGCTCCTGAAACTGCCGGAGTGGTGGGAAACGGTCAATCCAAACACAAGCCCCTGAAACCCAGTGACTTTCCATGTGGACGGGTGCGATTTGTTTGCTTTTAGCCTCTCCCCGTCGTAGCCACACCCATCTGACCCTCTTTTCCTCAGGCTTACCTGAAACGCAACACCGGGGTCTCAGCTTTGGCTCTTGTTGTTAATTCAACCTGATATTCTGATGTGGACCTTTTTTTACAAAGACATCATTGTTGTCGCTTTCCCACCGAGCTAAGGTATTAAGTTGTGTCCTTGAAAGAAGTGGACACACACACTTACACACACAGACTCACACAGAGACCTGTCGTTTTATTCCGTAGTTTATTGGGTCAGGTGACTTCTTTCCATTTTTGATTATTGAAACAATAATTAGATTTTTTGCCACCTGCCTGATAATACTCCAATACTTAGATTTTTGAAAAAAGAAAAAAGAAACAAAAAAACCCCCATCCAAATGAGGGAGATTTCCATTTTCAGGTACACTGTGAATGAAGTGCCAGAGAGCTAATGTTTGAATGAGAGCATCACAACAAGAGAAAATGATGCACATAGTAAACTTAAGTGATGATTGATTGACTTTAAAACAGCCTCAGAGTTGTCCTCATTGGGAAATTAAACAGTTGAGGATAAAATAGTTTATGAACCAGCCTGTGAATATGTGTATAACTTCTATAAAGTTAGGGATTTAAACATGGGAATCAATGAAAATTGACTCATTTTTAGAGCCTGCCTCTAGTGGCCAGTCGAGGAACTGCAAAGACTGTTAGCTCCACATGAGGGTCAACCCAGACGTTAGTTGGTTGGTGTCTGCTCTCAACCAAGCTGCTACATCCGGCTTGCTCATGTGTCAGCAAGGGGGAAGTCCCAAAACCTGCAGTTCCACAAATCACCAACAGGTGTTGGCTTCAATAGCGAGTTTATTTCCATTAACCCTCATTTTAAAATATTCAACAGTATCACAGAAATGCACATATTTACAACTGTTTTTTTTAAATGACAAAACTAGATTTTATATCTGCAATAACTGCAGAGAAGGTGATTTTTTATATACCTCATCAGTTAAAATTGATTCAAACCCAAAATGTATTCTTAGTTAGGGGCGTGGTTTTTGAGTGACAGTTGAATTTGTCCTGTATGTTGTCAAACACCTGGCTGTCATCACTTTGGTGATTCAGCACCTTGTGAACTTGACCTCTGAGCTGTGAACTAAGGCCAAACTTACGTTGAACATGATATAGGTTTGTTGTGCTATTAGTTATATCAACAGGCTACAGTGACTAGCTTTGACTTGTTAAAGAAGATTCCTGATCCACACGGTTCATCCCTGGACTGTTCCAGCAACCAGCTCGTCAGCTGTGCTCTTCTGGAAAAGCTAGCTGATCATGCTCCTCCAGGAAGGTTAGTTGACCTTGACTTAAAATGACCCCCTGTTCAGCTGTGAATGCTATGAATCTGCCCATGAAGCTAACAAAGACTTTGGAGGCTGACAATGAACCTGGAGGACAGCACAACCTCCAGGTTGATTATGTTACTGTACGTGGTTGAGTATAATTCTTATAGAGAAGATCAGAATGGACCAAAATTGAATTTCATGGCTCAGATCTTTTAATAAAAAATGGAATTGTCCAAGAAAAGCTACAATCAGTGTATCTTCATAAACATTTGAACCTGTTGATGTCGTTCGTTACAGGTCTTTCTAAACTCAGAATATTTCAGATCAATTTAATCAATCTTATGTACAGTTTAATATAAAAAAACACTTTTCTTTGTAGTTCATGGCCCATCAGTTCTCATATGTAATAAAGTAATTACAGTGTATTTTCTTCACTTTGTGATTGCGTGGGGTTCTGTCCAAAAGCAGGTGATCCACAGTAGACTCAGTTGCGTGACTCAACCTTACCGGTATTTAATTATGTTTTAAAACGGTAGCAAGGTGAGTTTTATTGATTGTGTTACTCACATACAGGTGCACCTCTGGGGGTGATTGGCCCATGGTGGCTAGAGTTACCCAATCTGCCATAAACGGCTGGGGCTGCTGATCTTTGAGCTTCCTCTGGAGGAAATACTGAGAATTTCCCCTTCAGGAATCAATAAAGCTTTATAATTACCCGGCGACTAAACAATCGAGTCGTTCTGATTGGAGATTAGCTTTTTCCCCCGTGGGAGTGTTCAGCTGACCCGGCCCTGCAGCGTTTTTAGAAGGCGTCAGCTTTAAACGCGGCCCGGGTATCAAAGTTAGTGGCGTTAGGTGAAGGCCGTGGCGAAGATGACACTTGATGAGAATTTCTTTGGAAATCAAGAGAGCAACGCTGACGTTGTAATCACTCATTGGGACGTTGCTTTGCTTGACTTCTTATGTACTTATGTGGTTGGTCATAAAACAGCTGCGCAGGACTGAGTTTATACATTTTTTTTTTCTTTCCGGCTTTGTCACTGCTCTTTCATGGTCATTCTGTTTAGGGCGTTATATTCCAACCCATCAACTTAAGCTCCTTACGGTCTGAGGATCCATCTTGAATTGTCTTCATGTTCTATCAATCAAGACCCGTATCTCCAGCGAGCGCTGCCGTGGGCAGCCCGTAATCTGATTAGCGTGGATTAGATCCAGTGTGTGGAACTCTGAGAAAGTCTTAATCTCCAACTTTGATTAAAGGGCCAATACGAGAGCTTCGTGCTCGGGATTAGATTCCCATTCACCGGGCCAGTTTTTGCAGAAGCAGTGTTGTGGTTTACGTACACTGCTCACATGCACAGTTAGAAAGAAGTGGATGAGTATAGCTGGAGAGACCGGAGATGGCATGTGTTGACCTTTTTTAATGGTCGTACTTGGAAATGTTTACGCAAGATTTAAATTATTAAATATTTTTGAATTTGGGTTGATATGCTATCAACATCAGCTCTCATGAGTGAACTCATCAAACTGAAGGATTGCATATTTCCATTCATTTTAATAATCGAACACTCATCTATAGACACGTTATAAGAGACTTCCTTATTGTCTCTCCCTTTGTTCTTTATTTTCTCATACTTGTGCAAATGTTCTCAGAAAAAAATTCTGCCATGAAAAATTCATGTCTGTTTGAAATATTTAATACTTGGCAACACAAATGGTACGAGCGCAGAAGCGAGTGCCAGTAATGGCTTCCTGTTGACTCGGCGCGAACGGGGCCTGCGCGGTGATGTAACCCGACCTGCAAAGAGCAGCAAGAAGGACGGAGAGCAATATCATTTATTGATGAATGTTTTCTTGAGTCATTTACACATTCTCTGAGGAGATAAACATCAACGTAGCTTGTAAAGCTTTCATATGGTTAAATAAAGCCTGCTGCTGTTGGATGCGCATAGATACAGCTGCTGGTCTGCTCCTGCTGAAATGTCACTTTATTCGCTTGCTTTGGAGAGCTGCATCGGAGCTGCTGGAGTAGATGAGTGGTAGTGCTGAGAAAACCGTCTGTTTTTAGTCAGGCTGAGTCCTAGCCATAACTATTAACAGATAGCACTTTACATATCAAACCCATATTTTGGAGCAGTTTGTTTTCATTTGTGCTTGTCTCTCCTGTTCCCTCTAAAACAGCTACATCTGATTAATTGAAAGGCCCATATTTAGTGTCATGTCAGAGGAAGCTTTAACTGGTAACTGGAGGAAAGGGTTAATACAAAGGTCCTTTTCTTTCCCACTGACTGGTGGTGCAGGGAGACTCAATATTTCTGACTTTATCCAGCTGAAATGTCTTCTTTTAATAATGCTGGTTTGCTGAGAGGTCTGAAGTTGCAGGTGGCTTTAAGGAAGACATAATATGCCCCTTTTTTTAAACAAATCTTGACACACTTTCCCGACACTTCCAGTTTCACACCCACTCAAAACAAAATGCGACATGTTATTAAGCTGGGTTGAGGTAAAGGTAGGGAGGTTCGTTAGTTAGTCCTTTGTGGACTTTCAGGACAGCCCTTTCGTCTCTTTTTCTCATCTACCAGACCCAGCTCCTTGTCTGCAGACTAACTGAAATAAATAAGGCTAACCATCAGATTAAAACGACCCTATATGGCCCTGATAATGGTCCGCAGAGTACTCCAACAATGCGTGTCAGAGTTCCCAGAAATGCAGCGTGAGTCCTAACCTTGTGGGATATGACATGATTGGTGTGCTCAGTGGTCATCCAGCAAGCTTCCAGATGGAATTAATACGGTTAACCAAATGATTGTGGTAGATGCACAATTCCTCTGCTTATTACCAGTCACATGGGAATCTGGATGTGTTAGTTGGAGAAATAAAGTTTTATTTCATTGTTAAGAATTTTCCTGAGAAGTGGAAATACATCCGATTTGTATTTAAAAATGTCCGTGCTTCATAGTGAGCCGATTTGAACAATATGTTCCCTCATTGTTCCTTTAGACTCTGAAAGACAGAGACTTTTCAAATAATTATAGTTACTTAAAATAGAAAGTACACCCCTTTAAAGTAGCAGCCAGGTACTACTAATAAAATGCATTTAACTCATTGAACATAAGTAGGGTTGACCACCTCTGTAAAAGCAGGGGTTTTGGAGGTGTGTAGTAACATAATGCTAATAAGGCATTACATCAGCAGTGAATCTAGAGAAGCAATTGCTGCTGCCAATAAATCTGGGAAGGTTGAATTTAGAAGTACATATCTGTATAGAGAGAAAAAATATTCAGAAGTGGAAAATGTAATGTTTGTGTCAGTACAATTACAAAAGACTGAATAAGCATTGGTAATGCTTTGGAAGGGTTAGCACAAGAAGACATCATCTTTCTTAAAAGAACAGAAGTTTAGGTAATTTGAGGTTTGCAATGTTGCATTTGACCAAACCACAAGACTTCTGCAACCATGTCTTTTGAACAGATAGGATCAAATTGCAGATGTTTGGTTATAATGCAGAGCGTGACGTTTGGCAAAAAACAAACATAGCACATCAGCACAAACTCCTCAAATCATTTCTTTAGCATGGTGATGGAGTGATGATGATTTAGTCCCATTTTACAGGTACAAGACTTAGGCACCTTGAAATCATTGAGCTGACCACGAACCACTCTGTGGACCAAAGAATTAAAGAACCGAATACCAAGCTGTCTGTGTGGCAGCTGAAGCTTGGCTGAATCTGGGTCATCCAACAAACATGGCAGCAAATCTGAATGTAGTGACCCAATCAAAGTCGCTTTTTAAGGTAGGACATGAACATAACTGTGCCATAAATGAATAAATGAAAGCAACACTGTATAGAGTGGGTCAAAATTGAATTTATTTAGGTCATTGCTGCTAAAGATGTTTCTACGAGCTATTAAATCCTTCTCCTGGCACTGCTTTTGCGTTATGGGTTAGTTTTTGTTATATACTTGATAAAACAGTCATATATTGCATTGTCATTCATCTGAGGTTGTATTTATTTAATGTTACTACCTGGAAGAGATTAGATGATGTATTTTCCTAACATAAAACCTTATATTAGCAGAAGGTGCATTTTTTTTTTGCCATTCGCTGTATATCACATGAAAACAGCTTTTAAATGTGAGTTCAAAAGAAGTGGGTACTTTTGTTTAAAACAGATGGGCTGATGGGAATGAGAGGGAGATATAGATTTTTAAAATTTTCCCACATTAGTTAAAAGAGATAATTTTTGTGGTATTTACTTTAGGTGCGAAGTGTTCTTTAATATTTCAGTTTTGTGCAGTTTGACTGGTAGAAAGCACAAGTGCTGTAATGCCAAAATGAACCGCTGCAACACTTGGCTGCAAACCAGGTGATGATCAAGGCTGTTTTTTTTTCCAGCCCTTGGACATACTGAAGTCTTTCGTTTCATAACACAAACCGCCGTGGTTTGACTGAAGTGGCTGTGCCAAACTGGTTATTTCAGTCTCTGAGAATAATTATATCACCGTGCTTACTAAATTAAGCGCTGCATTCTTTATCCGTGATTGTGTTGACATATTGTTTTGTTTCTGTGAAGTCAACGTGCCATCAGTTTGACTTATGGTCAAAACTGATGGCAGTTTGACAGTAAGATAATTATATAGGTGACTCCTGGCTGGCTGCAGGTGAAGCTGGCTGGAGCTAAAGGACAAAACCACCTTTTCTGTTTTCTACATACCTTGCATTAAGAGACCGTGGACAATTGCTGCATTTGTTTGTATGTGTGTGGGGCTTTTTTTCTTTTCATACATAATGAGGGCGTGTTTACTTTGTACACAGAGCTCTATAACTACTTTCCTGTCACTTGACTGCCTCTGCTTGTTTCCATTACTTCCTCGGAGCAGCGGGTGCAGGCTCAAGGTGAAAACTGGGAGGGGCTGATCTGCTCTCTCAGGTGGAGTGAGTTCATAACTGACTGCACAGGTAGCATTGCACGTGGGAGTCGGTGTTTGCAGACGTTGTCCAGGATACGGAGCTCTGGCATAGGACATGTGTCACTTACCTGCTGGCAGCTGTCCATCTGACTGACGGGAAGGACCAACGCTTTCTAATCACACAGCTTTGTGAGCACTGTAAATATGAGCTGGCGATGGTGATTTATCTGTGTGATGTCTGTAATAATTTGTGACATTTTCCTATGAGCAGTTTCTCAACTTTCTGTGTTAGAGACTTTTCACAAAAAGGAAAGCTTCAGTATAAATGACTAATGGGTTATTAGTAACAGTATAAACTACAATCATATGTTATAAAAATCTTTTGTTAACATCACACCAGAAAACATTTGGACAGTTTTTTTTTTCCAAAAATGGGGCTCATCTAGGAAAGCCTCTTCAAGCTGGAAAAAAAAAGTCTTAAGTTAACGTTATCCAGAGGCAGGGTCGACATCTCTGGGCTCGGAGGCGTCTTGGGTGGAGCATCACACAGTAGAAATGTGTATTGAGGACAGATGAGTCCGTTTTTCCAGATCTGTTTTGAAAGATAGACACTGTCTGCTCTGGACCAGTGAAAACAAGTGAAAAATGAAGCAACGTGAAGGAAGAAAGCGGCATGACACCAAGTGGTATACAATATGTGATGATACCAGTGGACACTGGTGTCCTCAGTCTTTTAATGGCTGAGTAGAAGTCAGTGAGATTTTGAGAACAAAAGTACAACCCTCCTACAAAAGCAAATGAAGGATATTTAGTATTTATATTGTCTGCAAGGAAACAATGCTATTATTAAGTATGATGTTTTCTTTATCATCTCAGCTTTTTCTGATCCGGGCTTGTTCTCAGTGAGTTTTATTTTCTATCGTTTTTCTTTTCCCTGTCGTTGCAGTGAGTAGTCAGCTTTGAGGCGGCCCAGCGATGCCACCCCCAGCCACAGGTCAGGCTGCCGTGCCCCCACCAGATGGCGGGTGGGGGTGGGCTGTGGTGTTGGGATCCTTCATTTCCATTGGCTTCTCCTACGCTTTCCCCAAAGCCATCACAGTCTTCTTCAAAGACATCCAGATCATCTTTGATGCCTCCTACAGTCAGATCGCATGGATCTCCTCCATCATGCTGGCGGTCATGTATGCTGCAGGTAAGACTGACCTCATTTCGTTTCATTAAGAGATGTAGACTGTTTGCTCTCACCTTTTCTGATCTAATATTCATTGAAAACTATGATAATTAGAATATTTTAAAACATTTCCCCTCTTTTAACTTTCTGACACTGTGCTGGTTATCAACATGTAAATTATATTATATTATAACTTTAGGAATGAATATCTGTGAGATTTCGTTGTCAACCACCACAAAGTTGAAGTACAAAAGCAACGTTTCCAGCCATGTCTTTATAACTATGTTCATAGCAGCCACTTTAAAAGGGGCGGAGCCAGCTATTTTTGGAATCTGTGTAGAAGATTTGCCTGGTACCCACTCTACTTCTGGGGAAGAGCAAATGAGGCTTCCACTGAAGTTTGGTGGAGATACAGAAATACGGTGAAGCTGGATCATTCTGTTCTGATCTGGGTTTGTGATGTCACAGCATCCTGTAAATCGCTGTAAATTACCAGCAAAATTGAAACCCCCGTCCCAACTAAGCGTATTTCTGAGAGTCCAGCTTGAAAATGAGAGAAGGGATTTAAAATGAATTTATCTCACCAACAACGTGTATTTGAATACATTTGGTTCAGCAGATTACAGGAGACATTTAAAGTTAAGTATCCATAGCAGTATAATGAAGAATGAACACAGCACAAAAAAAAGACTTTTACACTCCATGTATTTCAGGTCTTATAAAGTGATAAATTTAAACAGTCTAAAACTGCTTCACTTTTATTGTTTTAAAGCTGATTTTTCTGTTCCTTAACAGAGTTTTTAGACTGATTTTTGAAGTATGTTTAGATAGACTTGGCTAGTTTTTGGCTGCTTTGTTTTAATTTATTTATATGTTTCTTTCAGATGTAATTGTTTTGTGTATTAGTTGACATCTTTCCTTTGTTCTATGCAGATGCTCAGCTGTGGGTTTTTGCACAAGGCCATATCTAAGGAACAGCTGGGTGGCTTTCAGTGACATTCGTTTAATATTTACAACCAACAGAAGTGGCAGGCTGTTCAAAAATCTGTCACCATTATCCAGTCACAGCAAAGAAAAGCTTGTATATTTCCAGGATGTCCACTTGCTTCTGTACACTCCCTTCAGTAGCAGAAACAATCAGAGAGATTTAAAAAAAATATGCACCTATAGATTTTGATTAGCAAGAGAGATTTGGGATTAGATGAATCAAGTTCAGTTTTCCACTAAACAACGATTTATGATGGGAAGACATCAAAGATAAGAACAGATTCAGAGTTGGGAAGTTTTTTTCTTTGCTCCTCTTCGATTGCCGGGTCACTGGGTTTTTGTAGACGAGTGGGGATTTTTATATCGTTAAAGCCTGGAGTCTTAGATTTCTCATGACAGCAGCCTTTTTGTTTGTGTAACGTAGCGGCTGGTCGACAGTCTTTGTACAATGTTTTCACTTTGCTGCTTGGTGTTGGGATTGTGTTTTGTTTAGGTGCAAATGGTTTTTATTGGCTTAAAGCTGAGCTTTTCCTTGCTTGGTGTGCCGGTGCTTATATTCTATCATGCCTCCGGTTCGCTTGTAAAAAAAAAGAGGTTAACTAAATTATCAGGCTGCAAGTCACCTTCGTCATATACCTTTTCTGGATGTTATCAAATGAATTAACCCATGACTTAAATTAATAAATGCAGTCAGAGGTTAATTAAAAAAAGAGAAAGCTGAACTTTTCTCAGCTTCTGTCTTGGGAAAAGGTAATTATTTTCATCCTCACTTGACACCTCAAATAGATTCTACTTTTTAGCCTCTCAGTTATTGTTCGCATGTATTCATATACACACAAAAATAAAAGTCTGTACTTTCTTTCAGTTCTCAGAGATAGTATATTATCTTGTTTTCACTTTCAAGCCTAATTTTTGATTCTGAATTTTTTAGTCCCGTCAGGGATGCTGTCTTGGTCCTGCATGAAAAATGCATGTATTTCTTATATTACTACTTCAATAGTTTTTAGTTTATTGTGATATATCATTTTAGGAATATGTGTAAAAACAAGAGGTGACAACAATATTAGATTTTTTTTCAAACTGATTTTTTAATATACTTTTTACTGTCTGTTTTAGTACAGTCAATAGTGTTATTTTTGTAGGTAGCTATTTGCTTTGTGATGTCTTGTACCTGTTGCTACGTGACACCTGTTTACCGTCTTACTCTGGGTTCAGGACATTTACAAGTTACAGTCCACAGTGACCTGGCTCGCTGCCTGCTTTTTTCTTTTCTAATGTACTTTAGCCAGTCATAAGTTCCCTTCTCTTAAGACTTTGTAGTCAAGATGATAATTATGGATAACTAACCCTAATCTTTTCCACTTCAAGTCTAATATTTGTCAGATTCCTCTGGATTCACTCGCAGCGGATGAGAAGCTGCCTCTTGATCCTATTGGATAGACGTTCAACTAATCAGACTAATATCGACAAAAGGATATCCAAATTGATGTGGAGTGGAGCAGGAACACTGGTTTTGCAGTAAAAAGACATTGATCTGAGGTGTTATTAGCGATTCTGCAGCCACCTTGGATGTTCCTGTAGGAGTTAGTGCATGAAGACCTACACCCCAGTCTGGTGTGGCTAGTTCTTTAGGTTCTGAACTGGTAAAAATGGCAATTCATGGGAGGAGTAACAGATCCATGTTACTGGAGTCAGTCTTTTGGAGAAATAGGGACTTGGTGAACATGCACCGTCTGCATCTAGTTTTTTTCTGCAAAGAAAAGATGAGGAGTGATGCATGGATAAAACAAAATCTGTAATGAAGGCATTCAGCAGGGAGACTGTGTTTGTTAAAAAGTTGGATTTCAATTTCCATATTGCTACAAAACCTTCAAATCAAACTCAGCCTCTAGTCAAATTTGAATCTGACTCAGAAAATGAGAAACCTTGTGATTGGTCAGAATATGTTTTCAGCAGATCACTCACTCCAACATATTGCTCTGATCACTTGCTGTATTTCCTGCTTGTATTTCAGCGCTGTAGCCGTCTCCCAGTTAATCCCATCTGTCCCCGCTGTAATCCTCCTGTCACGACTTACGCTGTTGTCACCATCTGTGCTGGTCAACAACAAGCTGAGAAAGCTGTGTGGAGCAGGTTCTGGAGAAAATCTAGTGAAACCTGATCCAGATAGTAAGAAATAACAAGAGACATCAGCACATGGTGGTTGATGAAACGTTTGAGATCGATCTCTTAGAAACAGTGGCACCCACAGTTTCTGAGTTACTGTCTATGAAACTAATCAAAATAATCACAAGTGGTTTTCATCTATTTGAAATGAAACAATATTAACAGCCTAAAAGCTAGAAAGTTAGTGAATGTGTTTGTCAAGTACTGAGAAAGTTTGTTATTGCCAATTATTGGCTTACTTCTAATCTCTCTAAGAGGGTCAAGGGAGGGTTGGGGGTTAGGGACAGGATTTGGATATGTTGTTAGATCCTCACTTTTACCGATCTCTCTTTCAACTCTCCAAAGACGGGATGTCATTATCATGTGACGGCGTCGATATGTGCAGTTACTAAGCGAGCAGCTCTTGTTACTCATTCATTCATATTGATTGTGCTCATCAGCTATTCATTAAACACCTGCTCTCTTGTTCTGTCTATTACGCTGATGATTCCATCACTCTTTGAATGTTTAACGCCTTTCTAATTCCCCACAGCTGCTTCTGTGTGGTGTTTACACAGCTCTGTCATTACCGAGAGGCTGCCTGATAATGAGCAAACAGCACCAGACAGCCAGAAGTAATAACGCAATCGATCCAAATGATGGAAAAGACCTTTCACTTATTACCTCTGCCCAGTGGTAATCCTGCGCCTGCAACCTGCAGACCCTTTTTATGAACTCTGCATACAGAAAGATTGACTTTGCCTTACTACCACTGAAATCTGCTGCCACCTAACTATCATTAAGAATGTGAGATTTAAATTCTTTAGTGTCTTTTTACATTGCGAAAGTACCAGATTTTATAATTTGGTTCCCTTTTTCTTTTTATTTCTTTTTTCCCTGTTTGAGCCTTAAAGAGATGAGAAAAATAATTTCCCTTGTGGAGTAGAGTGATGATCTCGACGACAGGGTTGATTAGCTAAACTGCTTTGGTTGAGAGTGAAATATATAATCAGTTATTTCAATGAACTGACATCAAAGTTCAGTCATTCATCATCACCAGAGGGTAAAAATCAGCTCAGTTGATACTTTATCTAATAGAGCTAGCACAAAAAAAGTAAAACCCGCTGAGATACACTGATTAGCTGGGATTTGTGTTTACTGCTAAGTAGCATGCTAGCTTGCTAAAATGGTAAACATGGTACACATGAGTTCCAACTTGATGATTAAAAGTCTTTGTGGTACATTAACCGTAAGTTTTGACTTTTTGTTGTATCATTAAAGAGTCAAGGGCTCTGATGAGGATCTTTTATGCTAGTGTGCATCCTCTCCCCCTTTTTAAAGCAAATATGAATGGGATTTAAAAATTAAAAATGGTCAAGAAAATATGATGCACCTCCATAATGACTGACACAGGTGCTTTGACTTTTGCTTATGTTGAAGCTACCCAGGTACATATTTAGCCCTAATCTTGACAAACCTTGGCATTATTTTGAGGGACCAAACTACTTTGGTTATGGTATGTTGTTTGGATCAGACTTTGCCAACATGGTATAAGCCAACTTTCACATAGGTCATCACATGGCCCTACTTAACTTCCAAAGAAAATGAAGATTTGGGCTCTAGTGGTTATATTGCAGAAACTAATTTCTACAAAAGTAAAAAAAAGTCTTGTTTAAAAAAAAATTGACAATTATTTTGAACTATTTTGCTAGTTTTGAGAATTCTGGTAAAGAAAATATTATGTACCCCATTTACAAAGATATATATATATATATTTGCTTAAAATAAGACAACTTTGACTAAATTGATGGGATAGGCATCTTTCTAAAGAGGCTGTTTTTGCACCGTATCCAGTCATTCAAAATGTGAACCAGTAGAGATGGCCAATATGGGCTGTACTTGGGCCAAACACTCTTTGATCTTTGCCCACCCTTGGATTGTGGTTTGCCAGAAAATAGTTGGTGCTGCTCTGCAGGTACGTTCCTTCCCAAAATTGCATGAATATGGTTGTCTTGCCTTCCAAAAAGTACCCCGATCTACACATGGATGACATGGTGAGGAAATGTGCTTGGGAATTAATCTGTAAGTGACAAATAAAGTATTGATTATATTATCAAATACACACGGAGGGTGGACACAGTCAACTACTGTTTGATACTGTTAGCATGTTAGGATCATTACTTCAAGGTGCTGGCCTGAAGCAAACTCAAAGATGAGAAAATTGTAGTTCCTTGATTGATGACTAGGGATGGGTCGATCTATATTGACCCCTGTTTCACATGGTCCAACTTTGCAGCAAAAATAAACATATTTATAGCCGGGTTTAAAAAACACAAACAGTGTTGGTCTGCAAAGCTAGATTTCACATCCATGACAGGAGTATAGGGGGTGAATTTTTTTGTACGTGATCAGGTACATTGTGATTAATACTCTCTTGGTTTGACTTCTGGTCTGTGACTAAAGACCAAACAGTGCACAATAATTCTTGTATTTAAATCATATACTTTGTAGCCCCTTTAATTCTGCTAACAGACCTGATGGGCTGAGTTGTTGTTTGAAGATGAAGCTTAGCTAAGCAGCAGGTAGAGGGTACATTTGTCCACGGATGAAGGCTACTACTCTGAACCAGTGACAGTGTTTACAGGTTGTTGGACACTTGTCGACTCCTCCAGCTGATCAACCCTCCAGTTGGGCTGCTTCCTTAGCTTCTAGCTTCTTCCCTAGCTTTATCCAGCCTTGTGCTGGGACCCGGAGTTGGGTGGAAGCAGTGTCTGCCAAAATGGCACAGATGTTTCAAAAAGGCGCTCATTAGACAACCCATAGGTGACATCACAGGGGGGTTGTCCAGTTCTTTTCATGCACTCTGTGGATTATTTTAGCAATTATGTTAAAGCTGCTTCAATTCAGACAACAATACTGCGTTAATCCCTTGATATGTTGCAGAAGAAAGACAGTCAGTCCTTGTAATAGTCACTTCAAAGAGATGTTGTAGAAAGTTATATCTGTGTACATGAATGTTCTTGAGAAAGACCGCTTAGAAGTCACGTCTGTGTTTGATTATGGTGTGTTGTTGTGAATGTGCGCGAATGTTTTACAGTGTATTTAACATTCTTCCAGGTTCCTGTAAACTTCAGCCACTTCAATGTCTTCTCTGTCAGAATGGAGATGGTGTTTGGGTCATCCCTTTGTCTTGCCCACTTTCAAGGGGAAGTTATTGTTTTCAAACTAAACCACAAAGCAGTTCGGTGCCAAACTGTTTTCCACTCCATCACAGCTCCAGCTTTACCACCGTGGGATATTTACTGGATTCACCTGTGGATGCTATTGAACATTAACAGAAGGTCTAGGTCTTTTGTGATGCACCTGCCTGCACAGAGGACTTGTTTTGCATTTACATCCAATGTTATGTACACACCTGAAAATGTTCCACCAATAAGAGGGGTTGGTGGAGTAACGACATTGTCCTATCTGAGGATTTGCATGGTCAGCTCCCAGACTGTACATGCAAATAAGACTCCAGCGAACATACATTACTGCCGGGAACTTGCTAGGCAAGCTTGTAAGCTCAGTAAATTTTAAAGGAAATTTTTGATGAAAATGAGTGCAGTCATTCAACTTTGCAAAAAATAAATCCAAAGGGTTGGCATGTTTGACTTGTGGAGTGCATTCACTTGCCTGTCGGCAAAGGCAGTGTCGCTTTGTGATGATGTATTTGAGCTGCATGCTGGGTGTCTGTTGGATCAGAGTCACTAATCCTGAGAGACACACGCAGCGTTGACCTTCAGTGTGTTGCATTCACTGTCATTCAGAAAGACAAGTAGGCAGAACGTGACGGAAAACAATAATTCATTTCATTGTCATCTGTCGGCAGTTGACTTCTTTGCACCACAGTGCTCAACTGAATCTACAATTTAGACTTTTAAAGTTTAAGTTTTTTGTATTGAGTCTATGATAATTTTAGATTCCATCCGGTCAGCAACATCAGCTAAATGTTCCCTGGATTTACTGAATGTTAACAGGATTGAGCAGTCCTCTTGTGACTGTGTTAGTCTGCTCGATAATCCACTGAGCGTTCTGCTTTATTCGGGACTATTTCATAAGTAGGAAATAAATTAAATTAATGAAGTTTTCTGTGGAGAGGAGCAGCTTCAGGTGAGACGGCAGCTTTGCATCTGGCATGTCGGTGGTGAAAGTTTTATCGCCCTAATATATCTCACAGTTGAAAGCAACCACACTGTCACAAGCCCGTTTCTCCAAAACCACCAACTGTTGCTGTGTTACACCGTTATAAACGTCACCTCCACCTGTCCACTGCTGTTCCGATAAACCGGGTTTTGGTTGGTTTTTCCTCCGAAATACATTGTCCACACAATCAGTTCGAGGCCAGGCAGCTTTTAAAAAGCCGTTTGCTTCACTTTCTTTCAGCTGTATTATTTGAACTGTGATGAATAGTTTGGCATCCTGACATTGTGAGCTGCACCTGCCTTCTCATAACGTCAAAGGCTCACTGGAAAAGCAGTTCATGGCATGTCTCTGTGTCGTTCCCTTTTGGTATCTAGGTGGTTATATTTAGTTTAGGGTTTTGTCCCCGTGAAATGGAGTACAGCCAGGAGATGATAGGCCTTTCGCTTGTGCGGTAACGTACAGGCTCAGGGCCTTCTTCATTTTGGTCGATCCGAGTCCTGCCGAGTCCCCCGCCCCCCCGAGAATACTGATAACTGCTGTGAATGCAAATGAGGAGAACTTACATCAAGGTCAGGAAAAGATTCATGCAGAGCAAATGAAGTGAGATGTCTCCACATCTGCTGTGGCTTTTTAAATGCCAGTGACTGGCAAAAAAAAAAAAAGATAGATCCTCTTTTCAGTTTACACCTTTGTTTGCAAGACACTAGTATGCATGAGATGGAAATACTGCACAGTGATAACACAATTGCACTACATGAACTCTGACATTATGGTGAAAACAGAAGTTTTTATTTTGTTTTTTAAGAATTAGAATGTTTTATTGTTTTTGTTGCCTTTCAAAAACCACTACAGGTGCTCAGCCACCTCTAAGTGTAAAAGGCCTTATTTTTCTTCTATTTATATCATAGATAGAGGCAAAATAGGGCATTTTACAGTCACAAAAATATATATTATAAAATCTAAACTTCCACAATTAGACCACAAACCATTTTCATGTTTTTAAAAGTGAATATTTTACTGTTGTGGTTTGAGTGTGCTGTACTGCCACCAAGTGGTCATAAAAGTAATTGATTTATAACAAAAACCTTAAGGTTATATAGAAGAAGTTTCCCTAAAGCGTCTATTACATTACCCACAATTCTGTGCACACACCAGTAGGTGACAATTCATTAAATGCTTGTATGTGAAAAAAACAAAACAATAGTAATCATCTGTGTAAGTGGCGTGGCTCTGAAAGTCAGTGGACAGTTTGCTTGTCTGTGAAACTCTGTTTCTTCTGTGAATAGTAGGGTGGTAACAGATCAGGAAGGATCCATTCAATGCCCACATCCCTTCATGGGGCGTAAACTGTGAAGTGTTTCTTTTTCTGTAGAAAAAAAAAGACTGGTGGCAGCATACAGTATCGCCTGTGAGTAGATGGTGGGCAGTGGTTGTGAACAGCAAAAAGAACCTGAAAAGCCTCTCGCATCTTTTACGCTGCTGGTTTGTCCAGGAGATGGAACAGACATTGTGAAGGTTGCCATTTTCATGGATGCTTGTTTCACATTTACCTTTGTTTTGTTTTACCTAAATCAGTAAGGTTTTATGGTTAAACTATCAGTTTTGGCTACACCCTGATCAATCTAATTTAGGACACTTACTGCCATCTCTTTGTGACAAAGAGGCAAAACCTACACTCTTGTCAAACTATATATACCTCACATTCTTATACCTAGACTGTTTTGACATTTTTGGGACAGAAAGAAATTTTAATTGGTTCCAATTTCTAAAATGTGCAAGTTACACATTTGCACATGTGCTCCTTATCTGCATATACTAAAATACTTACAGAATATACACTACCTCTCCTGTGTGAAAGTTTTTTTCTCATTTATCATTCAGCCAGTTTCCTCAATTTGATTTAGCACAACATGGTGGGAGTCCCAAATTTAAAAATTAAAACAGCTCACTTGCTGCTATTAATAGCATCCAGGTTTCCACTGCTCACAGCACAAAACTGATTAAATAATTATGCTCTTGCTCTTAGCAATCCTGCAGACTTTAAACATGCAACCTTAGTGTGTTTTTTTTTTTTAAACTATTTGTTGCAGGTCCCATCAGCAGCATACTGGTCAACACATACGGCTGCAGGCCCATCGTCATGATGGGGGGCTGCCTCTGTGCCACTGGCATGATCTTAGCGTCCTTCTGCAATAATGTGTTGCAGCTTTATATCTGCATCGGTGTGGTCGGCGGTAAGTAAATCTAAATCTGTCTAAGTCCATTTTGAGTTGATGGGATCAGCCACTACATCTAAGTAGAGGTTAAAAATAAAGCCCAGGGAGCAGGATTTCTTCCCCTTCTAAATTCATTTTAATCTACTATATTTTTCTATTCTATTCTATTATTTTTTGGCAGACAGCAGCGTATTATTTAAATTCCTGTGTAAATGTAAAATAGTCCCACATGTACTTTTAGTCATAATTCATTAATACACTCACTGTTCTGTGTACACAATAACGTTGCAGTATCAACCTTTCTACTTACCCAGCGAGAGTTTACGTCCATCACAAAACAGATGTTTTATGTTTAAGTTAGCGCTCTGGCAGCCAAAGAGATGATATGTCACACCATTACTCAACAACTATCATCACATCTAGACCAGATTGTTATTGTAACTTAAAAACAAAATTTAAAAAAAGATTTTAAAAAAACCCTACTTCAGGTTGTTTCTTTCTCTTTATCATTGCTAGCATTCATACAGCCATCCAGTTCTTTCATTTTAGCATGCTAGCTGGCTACTAGTAGCGGAATAGCACTATGTAATGGCTGTAGTTGGTTGTAGCTAACTAGTTTTCTGATTCAAACCAAACTAATGTACTATCCTAGACATAATGCTAATGATACTTCAGGCTTTAACAAGTTTGATCTTAAACTGGACCAGTCAAAGGCACTCAGCTACTCATAATAAAGAGGTTTTTTTTTTGTTTGTTTCCTATGTGTACAAAGTGTATTCTGCTCAGAAATTGGTCTTGATAACTGATTATTGGGTTAACCTTTGTGCCATTTCTGTTTCAAGTCTTATATACTTCTTTTATCGCAGGACTTGGACTGGCTTTCAACCTGCAGCCAGCACTGACTATGATAGGCAAATATTTCTATAAGAAGCGTCCCATTGCTAACGGGCTGGCAATGGCAGGCAGCCCGGTCTTTCTCAGCACCCTAGCTCCTCTCAACCAGTACCTCTTCAACCAGTTTGGGTGGAGAGGGAGCTTCCTTATCCTGGGTGGCCTGCTCCTGAACTGCTGTGTGGCCGGTTCCCTCATGAGGCCTTTAGGACCACTACCCAGTAAAGTCAAGAAGGATGAACAGCTGTCAGCCGTCACCCCTACTACAAAAGAAAAGCTCAGTGTCTGGCAAATAGTCAACAAATATCTGGATTTGTCACTTTTCAAGCATCGTGGCTTCCTCATTTACCTCTCTGGCAATGTGATCATGTTTCTGGGCTTCTTTGCACCCATCGTCTTCCTCGCTGCCTATGCGAAGGACATGGGCGTGGATGAGTACTCCGCCGCTTTCCTGCTCTCGATCCTAGCTTTTGTTGATATGTTCGCCAGGCCTTCCATGGGGCTGCTGGCCAACTCTCGCTGGGTCCGGCCCAAGATCCAGTATTTCTTCAGCTTTGCTGTCCTGTACAACGGGGTCTGCCATATCCTCTGTCCACTGGTAGAAAGCTACAGCGGCTTGGTGGCGTATTCTATATTCTTTGGCTTTGCCTTTGGCATGGTCAGCTCAGTATTGTTTGAGACGCTGATGGACCTTGTTGGAGCTCAGAGGTTCTCCAGCGCTGTGGGACTTACTACTATCGTGGAGTGCTGCCCAGTTCTCATTGGGCCACCACTAGCAGGTATAGACTTTATTTTTATGAGTACTTTAATATACTTGTATATTGTAAATATGTTTGATTCTGAGGCTGTTGGGGTCAACATATTGACTTTAGTCATGTTACAAAAGAAAGATGTTTCAGTGATGAGACAGCTGAAGCAGAAAGTTAGTTTAGGATGCTTTCAGACTATACCACTTTAAAGGTTGGGTAGGAGATTTTTGAAAAAACAGTAAGAGTCAACCAGATTTTGACAACAGTCAAAGTTATTTTGCCATCCACATTACATGATTGGTTACAGACTGAGTGTCACACACAAAATGATCAGAAAACAACTTGGTCACCCAACTGGTTTCTAACACTAAGTTTTCTCAACAAAACACACCTGAGAAATGCATAAAACCATGCTCATTGTTTGTGTCTCACTTTGCTTTGGGGGTTTCCCCATTTTGGGATTTTTCCCTCCTCATGGTGACTTCACCTGATGCCTTACTTTTTTGTTAACTATGGCTCTTCCTTAATTCAGCCATTGGAGCAATCATCTTTGAAGAGTCTTTGAGTTGTTCACACATAATGACCAAATTCCGACTGCCAATTTGCCACCAAGCTGTTATCGATTTCTGTGACTGGCCAATTTGACTCAAAATCATGTCGTCTGAAAGTGTTCTTGCCTGATTTTTTCATATTTTCATCACAGTTTGTAGTATTATCACCTTACCATCTTTTGTTTTGTGGATTTTTTTCTCAGGTCTACAACAGACGAACATTCCAATAGTCATAAGTGGAAAGTCTGTTAGTATTCAGTATTACAGTACTTAAAACAAAAGCTTTGAACAGATTTACCACTATCCATCCATTTTTATACCCGTTGGTTCCTGTACAGGGTCACGGGGGTTTGCTGGAGCCAATTCCAACTCATTAAGGACAAAGGCAGGGTTACACCATGAATATGTCACCACTTCATTGCAGAGCAGATTTACCACTACAAATTATTTAAATAATTGACTTATCTTTGGAATGAATTCAGTCTGGACTTTTTCTCTTCTAATTGGCAATACATGGCACCAAGACATGTTGTTTGTGCAGTATCCTTTAGTTCTTCATCTAAAAAAAAAAAAATTGATTACTTATGAACTTTGTTCTGTCTTTCAGGGAAGCTGGTTGATGTAACAAAAAATTACAAGTACATGTATTTCTGCTGTGGAGCTGTTGTGATTCTAGCCAGTATTTGGCTCTTCATTGGAAACTTCATCAACTATAGACTGTTGGAGCGTGAGCGCAAGCAGGCCGAGATGTACAAACGAACTGAGACAGAAGATCCAGACAAAGTCCAGGATGAAAAAGAAGCTGATGGTGAAGTTCAGGCCTCCGAGGAGTTGGTCGACAAAAGTCAGAAAAATGAAGAGCCTATGCAACGGGAGACAAACATCTAGAGTGTTCTACTCTGCCAATGGTTCACCTTCACCTCCAATGCAACCTTGCAACTCCCTAAACTACGGTCTTGCTGAGCTCCAAGCAGAGAGGTGTTTCCCAATGTTCAGCCACAATATGTCTGGGCTCCTCTTTACTTCCTATAAAAATAACTGCCAAAGTCACAACCATTTTATACAAAGCTGTGAGGCAGAGTGTCTGTTAAAGAGCGTTAGCTGTGACCACAACTGAAACGTTAACCAGTTAAGGTTACAGTGTGTAACATAAGTAAAGATATGCTATAAAAAGTGATTATATTATTAAAAGTTACATTTCTCTCAGTATCCAATCACACTGCTGAATTAGCTGTTTCTACAGTCAGGGTCAGAGGTATTCAGAGAATGACAGAATTTTTATGATTTCGCAAACCAAACATAGGCTTCAGGCTTTAATTCAAGAGGTTTCACAAAGATAAAGCTGCAGCGGTGGGGTGCGGTTTTAGTTGGCGCTATTCCCTGAGTCACTGCTCAACAGCTTCCCCTACAGCTGAGCCCAAACCACAAACCCCACCGCACTTTCCATTTAGATTCGAATCAAAATGTCTCATTCTCATATTTCTTAGTGCAAAAAAATAATTTAAAATCATGGACATCACCAGATTCAGAGTTTCCTCCCTGCAGATACTTTGCAAGGTTTCCCCTGTTGCCACCTTCAGTTTCTGTTTGTTTGTGGATCTTTTTGCCTTCGGTTTGTCTTCAGTAACTGAAAAAAAGTGCTCAGTTGGATTGAGGAGAGGCGATAAACTTTGCTAGTTAAGAATATTCCATTTATTTTTTTCCGTTCATGCGTCTTGAGTTGTTTTTGCAGTGTGTTTAGGGTCATGAGACAAACCACAAAAACAACTGTCTGTGAAGCAATGTCCCATAGGTTTTCTAGTTTTTAGCTGAATATGAGCAGAGGGTATAGTCCTATACACCCCATAATTCACTTCGGTACTTCTGTCAGCAGTAAACGCCAGTGAGCTTGGTCCATTAGCAGCCATACATGCACATACTATAATACTACCTCCACCATGCATGACACTAGTGTGTTTTGGTTTCAGCTGTCTAAATAATCTGATTCCAGATCAGGAAAGCTTTTTATTTAGATGTTTTCTTATGAAGTCTAACTTAGCTTTGCTGTTCAACAGTGTTAACTTCCATCCATTAAAAAACTAATTGAGTCTCTTGAATGAATGTAAATTTTGACAATGATAAACCTACCTTCTCCAGAGTAGTCATGACTTCTGTTGATGTTGTGAAGAGGTTATTCTTCACCAAGGGAAATGATCTAAAGTGGATGCTTGCAGATTATCCACTTTAGGTGTCTTCTGTCATCTTGCTGGCCTTCGGACATCATTGAGCTCACCAGTGTTTTCTTTCTTTTTAAAATTATACCAAACTGTTAGTTTGGCCACACCTAGGGTTTTTGTTGTTGTTGTTTTTTAATTTTTTTTTTTTTTGGCTGTTTTATTTTCCATCAGTTGTGATGGTGTATAAAAGGCAGAATCCTAAAAACTCTGTCATTGTCCACATGCTTCTGTGCTTGACTGTATTTGCTCAGTGGGTCCTTCTTCATGGGAGAACAGCCATAGCAGAAAAAACAGGCCTGTGAAAGAAAAATGCTTCTGAAATAGTGGCAGTGTTCCTAGATCTGCTTTTTATGAGTGACTTAAAAGCCATTTCCTATCTTTTTCCAGAAATTACTTACAAATATTTGCAGTCGCAGGCAGAGAGTTTTGTTCCTGAAGTGGAATAGCTTATTTGGGCTGGCTCCAAATGACCAATTTGCCCATCTAAACAAGCATATTTTCATAGTTTATCTCTCTGCAGCAGGGTCTATTTCCTCTCCTTTCCCCATCACCACATATCAGTAAGTCAGTGGGACAAATCATGATTTACAAAGTGTCTGTTGCTACTTTGCTAATAATGCTGAGTATAAAAATAAGAATAAAATTAGCAAAGTCTACATTAAAAGACTGGGTTTGATCACAAGTGGATGAATTTAAAAGCTGCATCCTACATTCAAACATGGGTTTCATGTAGAAATGTGTTAGTGGCTTACCTAGTCATGTAGTTTTTAAAAAAATATCTTTTAAAAGTTTTTTTTAGAACCCTAGATCTGGTTGTTACTGTCACAAGATCTGGCACCACTGGATAGTGAGTTGATGACGTTTGAGATGGTAATCTTCAATTTGACCACTAGATGTTAGTAATATTTACACAATGTTCCCTTAAGCATATGATTTGAGACAGAAAAGGTTTTTATTGATACTATATTACCAATCATGACAGTTTTCAAAACTGCATATTATGCACTGTATATATAATACAGTACATGTGCACTATGTACTTGCACTGGTTTTGCGGATGTTGTTAGTACACAGTATACCACTGTAAAGGTGGCATAGTTGACCACTCTAAGAAGATTCTGCTGTACTGATACATTGCACAGTGATATATATATATATATATATATATATATATATATATATATATATATATATATATATACTACATTTTGCAGAATGAGTATGCACTATTAATATAGTATGCAATTTTGAAAATGTTTTACATCATCCTATTTGCCACAGTTTCTTTTTATAGACTATACAGCTGAATGCTTTTGGGGGGCTGTGCAGTTGTATTAGATGTGATATACCATGGAAGGAGGAGTTTGGGCTTCATAACTGTATGAATTTCAATGTTGAGGCATTTCATGTGTAAAAATTGATCAAAAGGTACAAACGTCTTGTTTGCCTAAGATCAATCAAGACAGAATGGCAGCTTATTGTTTAAGTATTTTAGAGTTGTGGTTCGGAGACCATATCAGGGTTACTGTTTCGGTGATTCTTCATAGACCTATTCCACACAAACAAGGTTATTCATATAAACTAAGTTTTTCCCTCCTTTTTTTCTCAGACAAATTTCTTTTTGATTTTTGTGAAGATGCGAAACACAGCATGCCCATTCTACCGACACTCAAGGCGGTTACAGCTGTTTATACCCAGGGTACAAGAGGTAAAACCCCTTGTATTGTTAACGTTTAATATCACTACCTATATCTGCATAGTGATATTCAGAACAACTGGGGTCTTCTGGAGTGTGTGCCAACTATCTTTGAATGTCGTTTCGCAACAACAACCACTCCATTCTCAACGTTTTTTCTCCAACTAGAAATCAGATTGATCATGCGCGCCACTAGTGATGGATTCTCTGTAGGACTCTGTGGAACTTTATAGGGCGATGACCTCTGTAACAGGTTCTGATGATTCTGTTCTTCGATGTCGTAGGCGAGTAACTGTGCATGTATGCGCAAACACGTCTGCTAACCCTGTCAAAACAAGGTCAGCCATCTTCCCAGGTCCAGCAGCTCCCACTGGCAAATCCAGTGAGAGTGGTGCACAGTCTGACACGGCAAGCTCCAGATCACAGGAACTCCAGAACGACATTGTAAGGATTGTTCATAAATAACTTTATAAATATCTATTTGCAATGATCAAAAACTGTGTTGGCATGTGGATGATAAATGCAAGTGAATTGAAAAGTCATAGTTTGTAAAGATAGCCAGGTTTGGGTGGAGTTGGAGATTTCAAAATGCCTGACGAATCTTTTATACAGATGACTAAAACATTTGCTCAGTTCAAGCTCAGTGACTGAACGTACCCTAATATAGAATATTGTCTATATTGTTTGTAGCTGAATTAGTCGCCCTAATTTTCCAAGCTGTGGTAACAAGTTTGGAAAAGAAAAAGCCTCTTTCCTTCGCTCCTGCTGCTTTTTTTTAAGTGAATGTTACGAAAATATCTTCTCACTGTTCAAACATCACCAGCAATATCAGACTTCTTCAAAATGTACTTGACCAGCTAAGTAAGTAAAAGAAAGGTTTTCTGGATGGTTAGAAAGACATTTTTGGCACAAAAAGGCATTTTTATTGTAAGCATTGGCATTGGTGATTTCTTCATCCATTAAATCCTCTCTTTCACTTGTGCTTTCGCTCAGCTTGGCTCAAGCTGACTTTTTAGGAGCTCAGAGACACACAGTTGCTTTTTATTCCCAACAAAAGATGTCTAAAAAAAAAAAACCTCAGAAAAACTGAAATGTGTACACATGGAAGTTTTATGTTCGTAACTACAGATATTTCATGTGTCTGTAACACAAAGCAACTAAAGGTAAGCAGTTCAGCTTTCAGCTCGGTGAATTGCCCAATAGGAATGGACGTTTAGCTGCTTTTACATCACGGCCAGTCTCTTGTTTTCTCTTCTTGTCATTACTTTCTTAAGCTTCATTTACTCTGCAGGTCTTGATCGCTGATTCGGACTTATCGCCTATATCAGAATTACTTTCATAAGCTGCTTATATCATCTTTCAAATGCGAGCCATATCTGAAATCTGCTTTAACACGGGTTAATTTCTGGAGGTTTATGGATATAATGGACGACACCGTTGCATTTTCAAAGATGTCCGCCTCGCTTTACTGTCCATAGATGAAAATGCACATTTCTGGTTCACATCGGATTTATTTTTACATATGCAATAGGCCCAAATCCAGTGTGAAAAATTCAAAACCCAAGCAGCTTTTTTGCTGCTTACACATCCACCCATCATATTTGATCCATGCCACACTAGAAAAAAAGATTAGAATTAGGTAATTTACACCCTGCGGTGTAAATGTGGCCTGCGGTGTAAATGTGGCCTTAGGTCATGATGTCCGCTGTAGTGCAGTGAGCTAGTAAAGCTATTACGGCTGGTTTTAGAGACAGGTGACAGCAAGAGCTTGATGACACTGCCTAGAAGTAAGCAAATATTCCACTAGATGAATCTGTTCTAACATGAAAAAATGATCTTGGAGCTGCTTTCAGTCAAATTGAGGACGTCCATGCATAGAAGAAGCCTCACTGTGTGGTGACAATACTAGAAACCTAATTTATTTTTGCATTTTTAACAATGTGAAGCCAGTGAGGGGGTGTGATTGCAACAGCTGCACAGTCATATTGGATCACTGACAATTGGAGGTGTTAAGCCACCGTCACAGACAACCAACCAAACAAAACAGAGAACTTCTGATTAGAAACTCTTCACTGTGCCGTGTTTCATATTGTAATTAGCTGCCCAGAATGTCCCAGTTCCACGAACAAAGACCAGATGTGTCCACAGCTGGCGAAGCTAGTGTGTCTGTATTATGCTGCCCGCTTGAGTACTGTAAAGCTGTGTAGTAAAATCTGCACAAATTTTTGATCAAGTCATTAAAAGGAAATGCAGCATTAAATATCTTGGGTTCCATATTTTTCCGCTTATATATATAGTATGCTGCAGTAAAAGAAGAATCGCCACACTTCATCCCCAACATCATAATAAAATGCTGCAATTCAATGAATTTAATTATGGTTGAATGTAATTTCCTCAGTGGGCCTTAATATGGTATTAATGACCAAAACCCATCTGCATATTAGTGGCTTTTTTACTTCTAGAGCCCATGAGCAATATATTCTCTCATATTTTGATGCAAATACACAGGGAAACACATTTCTAGTGGCAGTCCATTCTGTGACACATTGCCTTAAATGTAATGCAGTGTATTGGATGCAGGGGAGTTGTACAGTTAATACTTGATAGTATTATATGACGCTGATAAACTTTTGTGTAAAATGTGAACCACTTTTTTTTTTTTTGCTGTGATAAAATTTAAATTCATGAGAAATCAGTGTAATGTACTCCATTTGTCTCCTAATATGTCTGTATTGAAATGTTAAAGCTTTAAGTGATTATGTTGCGTGTATACTGTAAGCATCTCCATTTACTAATTCACGAACCACATCCATGCCAGTATGTTAAAAAACTGAACTAATTAATGAATACTAATCAGTCTATGTGTGGTGTCAAATATACTGGATGGTTGTATCATAGAAATGTCTTTTTGCTGTAAAGTGTGTTCAACATTCTTTCCATTCTTTGTGTTAAGTTCTTAAAAGTGTTATTGTGGGATTGTTCAGATTTTTCCTTAAAATTCAGCACTAAAAGCCAACCAGATGGTGTCCAACCTCAGATGCTCTCAACACTTCATTTCCACTTGCCTCCAGTCAATCCGCACGAAACACGGAGCCTGCCCCCTGGTGTTCAACGCAAGAAAGTACAGTTCTGTGTAGCCTCATTGACTCACTGCTAACGCCAACAGCGTTGCTGCCAGTGAAGATAAACTTATCCTTTAGTTTCTGACAGAGTATACAATTTCATTACATAGTCAAACAAGATGTTTTTTAATCAATTTTCACTCTGATATCTACCGCGCAAACTGACATGTTTGAAAGCCGCCAGAAGGAGGAGTTTTTACAGCTACATCAAAGATTATGGAGGTTCTCATAGAGACAAATGGATTAATGAATGTATGAGTGCACAGAAGCAAGTGGAAATGAGGCGTTAGCCTGGCCAGCCATACCTGTTCACTTTCTGAAAATTGTCTTTAATGAAATAGATGCGGTACCTTCCCATTCTCACATTTCCACAGTTAAACAATCGCAAAGTGGCATGGGCAGAGTTTATATGATGACTCATAAAGGGTCATGCAAGAGCCATTATTCAAAACAACTAAAGTATTGCCGCAGAATTGTCAATAACATTTTGGGTCACCAAGTTTTTACAGCAAAACCAATTCACTGGTGTTCCTACTCCACTGCGCTTTTTTGAATGTCTTTCATTGATCCTAGTTTGGATGCCACTTTGCCTACATCACATGCTTCATTTGTCCGACAAGTTGCATTCGTATCTAGTGGCATCCCTTGGTGCTGTTCCTTGGTAATCAAAGTAAAATCCAGAGGAATCAGTCTAACTCTTTGCATTGAAAAGGAAACTACTTAGGGTGGCTGGCCAGGACAGATATTCTTATAGAAACAAACACATTTGAACTAGAAATTAAATGTAAATGTTTCCAAGCAAACACGAGCAAATCAAAAGGCTGTCCCTCTCTCCTCACTAAATGTGTTTGCAGAATCATGAAAACTCATGTCCATCTGTGAAACTGTGACTCATGTGTGTCTGTCGATGCCTGTGACTCGAGGTAACCCTGATGCTGTTGTGGTGGGTTACCTGAACCCGAATGAGTAATGCTGATACACTGCTGAGAACAACTTCTGTGCAATTTATTGTTAAAATAATCACAATAGACTTTGAAGCTTTGCCTGTCACATAGTTCTTGACTTGGTCTTACTTATACTTTGTAAGAGTACGTGTCAGTCTCTATTGTCGAAGTTGTGTCTCATAGCTATCTTAGCCACTCAGGCATCTAAAATCTGCTCAGCTCACCAGCGTTTCACGCAGTACATCTGTCCATGTCTGCATCCTTCCTATAACTTTAGTTGATAAATTTTACTGACACCATGAGAATGTTATCTTGCTTTCACTTTATTAACAGAAAGAGGAACAACTTTGATTCACTGTGATCAGAGGACATTCTGATTGTCAATGAGGGAAACTGACTGCTGCACAATCACTTTCTACCTAGTAACACTGCCCCCTGCTGGTGCAAAACCACCCAGACCGGGTTTGACAATTTACTTTTTAGTAATTTAGAAAATCGATTTTCTGCTTCTTGAAGCTAAAAGAATAAATTAAGTTTTTTTTCCTTCTGTGATGCTAATTTGTTAAAAATGTTCCTGTTTTTCTGTTTAAGAATGCAGACAGAAAATACTCTTGTAGTGGCAAAGCTAATGAATTGCAGCAGTTTTTTTTTCTTGATGTGAAGTGGTGGAAAACCCTGACAGTTTTTTTCCACCATATACAGCTTTATTTGTTTATTCCCCGAGAAGAAATTTAATTAAGTTTATTCAATCATACTAAGAGTATTCATATATAAATAAATAAAGAAGGGACATGCACCAATAGCCTTATCAGTTAAATCACTAATCATCTCAGTGATGATATTTCAGTTCTTTTATGTGTGTATATTTAGAAAAAAGAGAGAGAAATTATTTTGAAGTTTGCTTAACTATAAATTTGGCCAAGAGAATATATTTAAATTGATATAAAATGATATATCCAGACATGTATTATTTTTGTAAACAAAGATGATAACTATTATTAAAATAAAAGAGGACATGCTAACTTTATGAATGAAGGTTAAATTTATTCTCCTTTGAAATCAAGGTGCTATAAGAAGAGATCAAGTTGTGATGATTCAGTTTCCAGGTTTAAACTGGGCAGTAGATTGGTGTTTCATGCAAAGAGGAAGAAATAATTAAACCATACAAACCAGAGCCAAAGAGTCATAGATTTTCTAGAACGGTTGTGAAACTTATCATGAACCAAATTAACTTGAAATGATCAGCCCTGATGCTGAACTACCTGCTCTGGCGCTGAATGTGCTTCCATGGAATGAAATGCTTGAAATTTTGTTGTGAAATTAAGTTCTTTTACTTCAAAATCTCTTATTTTGAAAAATTGGATTTCAAAATAATAATAAGTGAAAATCTCTGCCTAAATAGGGGATGGCATATTCTATGTTCTGACAATGTTTTTCATGACAAACTTCCAATCTTCAAATTGAAATCTGTCCTGATATGCATCAAACGTGTATTTCTTCCTGTTTTTGTGGCTCATGTTGGTGTTGACTGGAAACAAAGTCGTTTCCAACTGGAAACGGGGGTTTGTCAGGCTGACTGTGCCTTATTGTGCTTCGCTGACCGTCACCTGAGCATGAGCAATGGTACTTTAGTTTCTGTCCTTTATTGTGCTGTCTCTATGTTTACAAATCACTGCAGTCTGTAAATAATAAATGTTATTATATAGGAACAACTCAGATATTCACATTTGAACAATTAAGGTGTTACACGAGAAAGTTCAGTACTAACTTTAGTCCAGATATTTAAAACTTCTTCAGTCTGATAACAAGTATTGTGTCCTCTGTTTCTAGGGGTTTGAACATATATTTTAAGATCTACATATGTGTGTTTTTGAACATCTGAGGGCAGTTGTGTTGAAGTATTTGGACCTGTGTGCTGTGCTTTGTCTCCACCGTCAACTCGGTCCAGTTACACCACTCCAGTAGCAGGGCAGCGATGCTGTACGGCTTTAAACCGCTTTTTCAGATTGTGTCAGTTTTTTTCACTACCTCTGTAACCACCACGTCAGATTGAGGAGCCGAACCACACGGGTACAGAAACTCGCTAATGTTTTTGTAACTCCATTATGAAGAGATCACCTATTAAACTAATGAAATAAAGTATATATCCAGATAAATCAGAGACGTCTTCTTGTTTTGTTTTTTAATATTTTATTTGAATTATTTTCAATATCACAGTTAACATAAAACATCCAGAACTGTGACATGACAAAAGGTATGTACAGATAAAAGAAATAGGAAAAAAAGATGGAGGATATAGGGGACACTGAACCATTTAACCCTCTAACTTTAGTCTTGGGATAATGAATCCCACGCAAGACGTTTAAATGAATCAGTCTGTATCTGGACTTGACAGAACAGATTAGCCAAAGTTCCTCCTGATACTAAAACACCCAACTCTCCAGTCCAGGTCTCCGCGGGATAAACAGTTTGGATTGTTGTTGAAAATAGCAAGAAATCAAAGATTTAGATTTTGGATGCAAATGAAGTAGATTATAAAAGATATGATTATGTGGCTGGTTGATACATTCAGGTGAACATTGCTGTACAAAATGTTCAGAAATGTTTGCTAATCCAAGAAATAATCCAATTTGGTTCAGTATCTTGTTCTTTAAATAATGAAACTGTAGGTCAGTAGTTTATAAAAGGGCTGCACCATAGATAAAGGAAGTGCAGAGGTGGACATCCCAAAAGTTAACACAAATTCATTTTTAAGCCATAACGGAGACCTGTCCGTACGGTCACCCTCAGGGACCTCCCTCTGCAACAGCAGAGAGAGTTTACAGGACAGTAATAGCGTTTACATACGGGAAAGCCAAATCCCTTCTGATTAACATCCTTTTGTAAATGTGCTTTAGAACTTTGAGGAGGCTTATTTGCCTTGACAAATGAAAAAAAATCCCAAATCCAGCTGTTAAAAAAAGATAGTCGTAAGTAAACTCCCAGCTTCCAGAAAATCTTGGGAGCACAATCATTTTTATGATACAACCAGTCATTGATAATATGAGCAAACTCCAACTTCTAATATCAACTTTTAATTTGTCCATCATTTCCAGAAAGTTCAGATCCTGTGAAAGTTCAACTTTAAGTGGTGAGGATTTCTGGAAATTTTAAGCCCTAAATGAGTAATGTAGGTATTAAGTGATTTAAATAGAAGGGACTTAAGAAATATTGGTTTTAACTTATCCAACAAAGGCATACATTCGCTCTTACATTAATTAATAGCATATCCTGATAGGCCACCAAGACTACCAGGATCCAAAACAGTGGGTTTTGTCTTGGGAGGAAGTCCAGGATCAATTTTGCACAACCCACTCAAAGATTCTGACTGTACATTTTTACAGCATCAGGACAAAATTAACTTGGTTTGGGACCTCTGTCCCTTAGCAGCACACTCACAACATGGATATCTCATGATGTTAATATAACCCAGTTACATATTAATTCTGACATATATTCATTAGCCCACTTAACGCTCCTGGTACAAACACCCTTGTCCTACCAACTTCCATCCACTCCACGAAGCTTCAGCTGGAGTCAGACCAGAGGATTACACCACCTTCACAGTCAAGGTTAACCACCAGTGTGGATCTTTTCCCTGAAATTTTACTTTGAGATCAAGAATGCAAGAGACTTTGTCTTGCCAGGAACCAGGTTTTGTGCTTGTAGCAAAATTACAAGGGTTTGGACCAACCAGAGTGGTATACTGGCAGCTACAGAGGGTTAATGTGTGACATTAGTCAACGGCACCCAAAGATTCTGGCATCAGTGCAGAGTTGGGTTCTTCTAAATCATCGATTGATTGATTGGTTAAATCAAATCCATTATAGCCAGATGATTTATACAAACACCTGCACATTATTTTTTTTTTTATGAAACATTGGTTCTCTTATGAGACAATCATCTGTCAGATCCTTCTGTCAGTGGCAGAGTTCCTGCAAGGCAAAATCCCACAAAACAACTCTTTTGTTTGTGTGACAACTGCTGTAACTTTTCTCAGATATTTATTATGTTGTACCGTTTCCAAAAAAAGTTTACTCCATTTGCAAAGACCCCTTAAAAAATGGACAAACATAAAAGAAGAAAAATAAAGAATCAGTCAGTCTGATCAGATTGTGACTTCTTCTGTATTTCCTCTGCTGTGTCTTTCAGACCTGATTTGGAAAGATATTTTGAAAGATAACCATAAATGCCAACTGAAGCGTGGATTCATACCAGTTAAATAAAACTACAAGTGTGAGACCACCATTAACTTTGTGAGCGAGAAGACTTCAATTGCCCAAGTGATTTCACCGAGATTTTCAGGGAAAATGACAAGTTTATCTGTTTTTAAGTAATTCATATGCATATTTTCATTTTTTTTATTTGAAAAACAAAAATGTTCTACCAGTGTGTATGTACACTTGTGGTGTTCACGGCTGCAAAAACCTGCGATTAGGAGTCTTACCTTCTCATTAAATAGTAGGAGTTTGTGATAAAGTTTGAGCGGATTTTCGGTCTGATTCAGTAAGAACGGTGCAGGTACAGGTATATGTGATGGATATTTGATAATAAGCAGCTATTCACTTGTCTGCTGGATTCACCAAGGCTTCGATCAATTCAGCTTGAACTTTTCAGTATGTAACAGGAAGTTTCAACAATCCCACTGCAGTTTCTCCATGAACTGCAAAGTCTACTGTTATATCCAATAAACTTATGGATTAACTTCCCCTATTATTCCACTCCCATGTGGAAAAAAAATCTTTTGGTGATAAAAAATATCACATGAGGGAATGATTTATACTTGTCAGGTGGCTCATTTATGACCTCATAAAAAGAACGCTTAAAAAAAAAAAGTGTTTTTTTCTGTTACATACTCCACTATATTTGGTGTAGAAAGCTCTGTCTTCTTTCCCAGAGTTGTGCACCTCTTCATCACTCAGTTGGCACAGGAGTTGGTGCAGGTTGATATAAAATGTAGAGAAATGTTGCCACAAGCAACATATTTTTGAATATTTTGTTTCCAACACCCAGAAAAGTCACAGAAAGCACACCAGGGTTAGTTAGTGTTTGTTAAAACTCAACTAAGTTAACCACCAGTTTTCATGTTACACGGTACAGAAAAACAAACCATTAAAAGAAGTCAGAGGCTCAGTGATGGATTCAAGAATCCTTTTAAAAATCAGTAAAATAAATGGGAAAAATAACATGAAAAATACCAGTGATTCCCATTGTGCTCAAAGCATCCAAAGCCACCAATTAACCAACTAATAATCAAGAATCATGTCATTAATTCTGCCCAGCAATTATTTTGAGCCCATAATTCAAAGATGGAAACTAGACCACTCAAGCCCCTCTACCCCCCACTGTCTCATCAGTATGCAATGCTTTTGGCACTGCCATGTGCTCCAGTGATGGCTGGAGACCCTCAGGCAAAGTTTCAGGCTAGATTTTAATGGGGCGGTAAGGGTCACCAGGCAAAGAGAATACAATACACCCCTCTGGTGATTTCTGTGATCGGTGAGGGAGGGGGCCAGTTGGGGCTTGAATGCTGAAGAATCTGACCTTCAAAACATTGTCAAACAATACTCCCTGTGAAGCTGCAGACTTTCAGGCTGGCTCACTTTGAGTTTTGGTGGTCGGCAATTAGTGAACACATTCCTGCCAAACACACTTTACTAAGAAAATTAGATTAAATACTGGGGGGGATACAGGTGACCGTGTAGAGATGTTACTAATTTTTTGATGTTGCATTAACCCAGTGACTGAATTATATCCACATGCTCCCTAAAGATTTTTATTCCTTTTTTTTTCCTTTGTTATATTTCTCTTAAAGTGTTTCAAAACAGCATGGCAATCATCTCGCTTCTGTTTAATACTCGTAGGTGGTACTCTTTGGTTGAAATTAAACCTTAAATTTACATATTACTATGACTAATGTTTTTAATGTTGTATTTGAGAATGTCTTTGAAGTGCTTTTTCAAGCATTTATTCAGCAGTTTTACAAAGAAGCATGGACTTGAAATAAATTTTAAAAAGAAAATAAGACCACTGCATGGTGCCATATTGGTAGGAGCTGCCTCTACCTAAGAACAGCTAATCAGAAAAGAAAGGGGGCAAAGAAGTGGAATGAGCAGGAAACAAATTCATTTCAATAATATGCTTCATTGACAGTTGGCTCAGCCAAGCCACAATCGCTTCCTTATCCATAATCATCATGCTACCACGCTTAGCGAAGCAAGCAGCAATTTGTACTAGCCTAGCATTGGTAACATTAATGTTTGATTTTTGCCATCGACTCAGCATGTTAAAAGGTATACTCTGCTGTAAACCTCTGCCAGCAGCTCTGCAGATATTTCATCAGGTATCCGCTGACGGAGCTGGTAGCCAAAGCTAACTTTGACTGACAAAATGTGAGCGTGTTTCAGCCGGCTTCCCAAGAGACATGGCTGTGTTCAGTGTGAAGAGGCTTCAAAAACACTCTTCAGAAACCAATGACTGTAACTAGTGCTTTGTGTATTGTTTTGTGCAGTATATGGTCTATCCTCATTTCAGATGTTGCCACCAGCTCCATTTGAGCACCACTGGGGCCCAAGACTTACCAACACTTAACTAGCTGACCATGATCTTGAGGTCCCACGGACACTCAAACCCTCACACTGAGCTATGATACTAACTAATGTTACCTTTTAGTTTTTCTTATCAAATCTGTCCATTCAACCTCATTTCTGTTATGGCTACTGAGATGACATTTAAAGTGGGTACTCCCATAGTTGAAATGAAGACCAGCAGCACACCAGTCAAACACCAATAAGATCCTCAAACAGTGTATCATCATCGCTGGGTCCCGGCTAGAGTCCAGCCAAAGTCATTCTGAAAGGGTGCAGGCCAATCCGGAGAGTTGGCTTGGCCGGAGACCAGCTTCCAGGGCAAACAGTCACTGAGGTAGAGGCTGTCCACCAGTTAAATCAGGTAGCAGCCTTCAGTTAAAGACAAAAGGAGCTGTTGCCTGATGTGTAGTGGAGCTTTGTGCTTGGGCCGTTCCAGGCCAATCCCAAGCAGGTCACAATGACAAAATATATGATTGTGATGTGATGTTATTCTTTTACTTTCATGGGTTCTTGTGAGGACACTCAGTCCAGACCAGTATTATGAGTTGGATTAAGCTGTTTTACACAGCTGGAGGGATTGTTATGAGACACTGTAGGATATTTTCGTCTAAAAGCACCCTACTGTCTTCAGGTACAGCTGCTGTACATTAAACCCTCAGATGCATGTTTTGATCTTTGCATACAAGCATGATTAAATTCACTGAAGTCTAGCCATTTGTCAATTCTTCGTTATTTTAAAGATATTTTCGATCACCAAGGTTACCAAGCGGTTGAAATTTGTATACAGCGGTATTAGATATTTTTCAGCAACAATCATCTTTAAACAAAGAATGATCATACACTGTTAGGTATTTATTCACATCTAAGAGGTTAAGGGCAAAGTGACCAAAGTGATACATCCATCAACCACAGCCAACTTATAAAAAAAAACAGGAAAGAAAAAAACTCTCCTAATCATGCATACATTTGTGGTTTGGTTTTATTTGACCTGATGAGTAAACATTGAGCCCTGTACAGCTGTCAAAGGTGTTTTATCTAGCTCTGGAAACCAACACTTATTTTTAGACCAGGCTGTGTCAGTGTGTTTATTTCTGCTATAAAGTTGGACACCTTAGGATTGAGGGGTCATAAAGATTGACTCACAAACCCCAACCAACAACAGGATGAAGCGATTGTAGAAAGTGGATGGGTGGGTATTACTTTTATTTTTACACTAAATATCCATTTGTTCAGTGCTAACCAATCGAAACACCATACTGTCTTTTACATGAAACTACATCTCTCTTGGTCTACACCATCATGTATGCTGCCCATACTGAATGTATGAAAATGAGATGAACTGTAGAGGGAAAACATCAAATAAAATACATTCCCTATGGAAAAGAAAAATCTGAAGATGAGAATAAAAGCGCTTTTCATGTTATGTGTGTTAATGAAGCTAAAAGCACTGGTAGAGCAAACTGACATCAGGGCCCCGCGACAAGGAAATACCCCCTGTTGTGTCTGCTCACACTAGCAACACACGTGCAAAATAGTGGCACTTAAATACACCACATAGAAATGACTCAGTACCAACTAGGATGGAGGCTCTTTGCCTGCCAAGAGAACATAACTCTCCAGAGCAGAGGAGGCAGACATGTCACTGCATTTCTATTAAGAATAAGAAAACCTTTATTTGTCCTGCAGTGGGGAAATTGCATTACATTTTTGGCACAAAGCCGTATTTTCAAATGTGAATGAAATTCAACTTCAAAATTAAGTTAAGTTATGCCACAAAGTCATGTTTTCTATTCTTGCTATGAATCCTATTATGAATGATGATGATGGATGTTCAGAGCCTCTTTTATTTTGGCAAGTTAATTTCTGTTTCTGATGCCACTAAAGACATCATTTTTACTTGAAAAACATGCAAAAGCAAGCCTCTTATAACAGAGCAGGCTATTTCTGAAGGACTTCTTGGAGGTCATTGTCCACAATTAGGTGGAAGGGAGGTTGATTCAAAACTTTGGGAGGACTCCTGAACATTTATATGTTTTATTTAGTAAAATATCTGAATTTGGAACAGCTTCTTCATGCCCAAGGGAACCAGTTACAGAAAAGTGAATCTCACTCTTTTTGGGTAAAAAGTATTAAAAAAAAAGTTTGATTTTGGGGGGAGTTTATTATTTAACTCCAAGTATAGTTTGTGTACGAAAATCTTCTGCTCACCCAATAAGTCCTTCTGGGTAGTCATGTCGGACCACTCTGGGCAGGAATCTGAGCCCACATGAGTCCTACAACCAGTATGAAGTGTGATATGTGAGGATACTATTAGGTGGCCTGAAATAGATACCAGAAGGACAGCTTGGTCACCAGTGAAGGTAATAATCCTCCTGTAGGAGCCCTTTCACAGAAATGGGGCTCTAAAAAGCAAGAATTGCCCTGGCCTTTGAAGGGGCTAACCAATATGGGGACTGTGTGGGCAGTTTATGGACAGGACTCACTGTGAGTTACTTACAGACAAGTCACAAGGGCCAAAAATGTTGTGATCCTGTGGGGCCGGCTCCGGCGGAACAGCTGACACCGCAGCTGCAGATGATCAACTAATCACACACCTGTGGATATGTATCACCTGAAGACATCAAGCCGACGCCAGATTGTTGTACACCATTTGGTAACGCTCTCAGGATCTCATACCTTCCTCATTGCCTTGCTCAAAGTATTAACTATGCTCTCTTGTACCTAGATTTGTCTCTTCCCTCACCCTGCCTGTTCCTTGTCTCTTTGCCATTGGATTCCCACTGCGGATTTGCTGGTCCTCGCCATGGTTCCCGCTCCGCTGCCTGTCATCATCATCATCCCAGTGCCTCGGTTCACTCAACTATCTGGACTATTAATAAAGACTGATTACTACTGACTGTCTGCTCTTGGATCTACTTGCTGCTGAGACTTATTTAATCTGTGAACTGCAGTAGATTTGGTGCTTATGCATGTACACTCAGGCTAACTTTTTATATTTTCAGAAAGAGTTATTACCTAAAACTAGAATTTCCTTTGTTTAGACTAGTATTTTTCAGTCCAGGTCCAGTATGTTTTAGACGTTTCCCTGTTCCCAAATGTGCAGCTCAAACTAAAGGGTTATTGAGAGACTCGTACAGACCCTGATGTCAAGCACAAATAAACATATTTACAGCAGTCTCTTGTATTTTGCACTGTATTGACTTCTGAGCAAGAACTAGGGACCTAAGAGAGCAAAAGTATTCATATTTTAAAGAGATGACATTTTGTTGTGCTGTTAATTGTACTAAAAGACCACCCCCTCCATGATGTAGCGTAAAAGGGTTTGAGGATGAAACTTAGCTAAGCAGCAGGCAGCCTGTGCTAAGTGTGCATCAGCCAAATTATTGTGGCCTTGTAATCCCTCATGGCTTCATCAGCAGTGTCCCGGCTTCTCCGCGATCCTCTTAAACCTCTACCTCCTGCTCTGCTGCAGTATCCTCAACAAGCCAGCACAATGATCATTTCTGTAGTTGCTACTGAAGCCGCTCCTCCTCCGTGGCTCTGGTGAAGGACCCAGGAGTCAGCTTTCACAAGGGGAGGACAGCAAGGCTGTTGTTACTTAACATCAGCTCCACATTTCTGGTCTCAAATGTCATTTCAGTGGCGACAGACAGATTTGATCAGCAAGAATATAAAGTAATGTTACTTAGCATCATAGATTAGGCCCCAAAAAGTCTACCGAGAACTCTCACTAGTGGAAACGTGCCTTTTTAAAAGCACTCTTCAGAAGATCTATAGATGATGTCACATGGTGTTTGCTCACTTCTTCTTATACAGTCCGGTTGGAGTCGATAAACATCTAAATCAAGCATCACAGTGGGTCCTGAAGAGCTGGGTTAAAGAACATGGGTAATATTTAGTTATCTGTGAAGTTATAAACCAACAAAGTGAGTTCTGACTTAAAGCACCACAAGGTATATTTTTCAGCCACTCTTTCTGTTTCTCTTTTATTGTTAATTTATTGCTCCAACCCACCCAACACAGGAGGAAGGAAATTATGTTAAAACTTTGCTCTACCAACATCAAGTGCAGCATGATGCCAACTTGTGCAGACATAAAGAGGCAATGCAGTTTTTGAATCGGTGGTGTCTTCAACCAGAACAGGAAAGGAGATGTTCACAAACTCAACACTGGATCAACTCTGTTCCCTAACAATAGTCCTGCTGATTTTAATTTAGATTAGATGATCAAATGTTGATAAAGGCGAAGAACACACAGGCAGAGGTTCCTTTATGGTAGACTAAGTCCATCATTTTTTCTGCAATAGTTAATGAGAAAATCATTAACTTACATCCAACTGTTTTTGAGGTTTTTGAAAACCACAAACACAAATACCACATCACAAATCAACCGACCTGCTGTGGGGATCTTCAGATCACTCAAGTTTATTCTCCAATACTTGAGTGCATTCAAGTGAGTGGAACATTATAGCGGTCTTTAATGAGGGTGTATCAGAAAATGTTTCATTTCGGTTTCTTTATTGTGAAAAATCTCTGCTCCCATTTCATGCGATCTTAAGAACTTGGCTTGTGCAACAAAACTGGAGTCTATAAACAGTTTAATAACCTTTTCTCCAGCATTTTTACCCTGTTTCATTGCACCAGAAATCAGCGAAGGACTTACATCATTTCAGATGTGGCTGCTGCCAGCTGGCTGATATCCACTGCATACAAAGTCAATATTGCCTGCCCCTGCTATCGCAGCGTATGTAGTGAAGCAATAACAGAGGAAAATCAAACCTGAAAGAGAGCTGCTCTCAAAGCATCAGTTTAAAAACCTTGTTATCGCGCTGCATACAGCCACTGCGCACGCCAAACCAATAAACGGTGGCCCGGAGGCGTTCTGACCCAAACTGGACCTCAAACCGATATGGCCAAAAACTACAAGCTGCTCTGCTGTCTCAACAAGACACACATTAACCTTTCCTGCGTTATTTTTCTGTAGAGATCTCCCACTTTGAAGTGGTTCCATTTAACCTTCATTTAACTTTTGTGTCACGCGCTCCCCGGTGCCCCATTTTGACAGCGGAAGCCTTTAGAAGTCAGGAAAAGGCCCGCGGCTATAAACGGCATATCAGCACATCTGTCTGCTGCAGCGCCAGGTTGTGAAGAGAAGAACTGGCTGTTTGTTCATGTTCTACTGTTCTGGCGTTTACAGAGAGGATTTTCCTCTACCTAAGAAATTTAAAAATTCATGCTGGATATCCTGATCTTACAGGGCCAAGGACAGCAAATGAAACTTTAAAAAAGAAACTTTCAAGCCAAACATGCATTCGTTTTTATCTCAGTTTTGGTCCCCACCAACAACCTTTTATCTAACTGTACATCATATTAGTGAAACAGCTTCATCATATCGAAGGCCACAAGTGAATGCTAGGAGCTGAGAGATGATAAAATGATCCAGGTGAGAACTTTGATGCTGAGTGATAGTTTTTTAATTCACTGCTGAAATTAAAAGACTGATAAATGCAGAATGAACATCACACTCATTCCATCTAGACAAAAAAGGAGATTGTTTTTGTCTATCTTTTTTTCTTCAAGGTTTAAAAAACCCACTACTCCTACCATCAATATTAGTTAATAATGTACAATTCAATGTCATATAACTTCAAATGAATGCAAGGTTATATTCCTCACATATGAAATAACAGACAACATCTTTCCTGTGTTGACATCTGTCGAGATAAAAATATGTAAGCCCTCTATAAAATTTCATTTTCTTAAAGCTCACCAAGCATTTTAACAAGTTCGTTCCTGTTTTATGGATTTGAAAACATCTGACCTTTGTTAGTGTCCATGGTGAATTCTTTTCCAGGTATTTTCTAGTTGCTGCACTTCTCCCACTTCTGTCTGGTTTAAACTATCAAGGGTTAGTATAATCGATTTGTTTAGCAAATGTATACACATTTTAAACTAGATGTTGTTTTTTAATCATGTTGAAACGATTAACTAAGGTTTTAATAAGGTGTTGTTTACATGCTATTGTCAAACTACCACTGGAGACAGTACAACAGCTCCATTTTCAACCATGACTTCACAGCTCTGTTTACAGCAGCTTGTTCAAGAGGTGGGGTTGAATGATGAAAATGATGTATAGCCAAAGAAAAGCTGGATAAACCCTCTGTGTCGTCACCTACAGATATTCTAAATAATGGTTTTGAGGCCCATTTTTCAGAGCTGACTCAGCTCAGCCTACCCTGTAAGTAAAAATGAACAAAATGGTGTGTTAGAATGAACAAGCCTGGCAGTTTGTCAGAGGACACCCACTTTCCCTCAGGTGCTACAAGCTAGCTATTTTAACTTAGCTCATGCTAGTCCACAATGCCAACAATGCCAACTAACTAATGTTATTTTCCAATCATGCTATTCAAATCTTTTCATCATCCTTGTTTAAGCAGTTACTACTTAAGCAACATAGAAAACAATGACTACTGGAGCTCCAAACAAGCTCTGGCAGAACTTGCGGCTAGCCTATTGTTGTAGGTTGTGGGTTCTGGCAGCTAACCAACCTACAAAGGTTTCAAGCCAACCAGGAAGTGTCATCCCCAGGCTGGTGGCTCAGCTGGTGCAGTTGCTGCCAGAACTAGTGGCCATCCAGCCAACCGTCCACAGGCTAGTTCCACTTGGTGACCTTCAGCAAAGTTAGGCGCTGACAGCTGCTTTGGCCGACCCAGAGCAAGTTACAGCAATCTGTTAGTACAATTAACAGCACATAAAGCCATATCATCTTTAAATTAAGAATATTTATGCTCTGCTAGGTCAAGTTCACTCGCCAAAGTAATGACAGACAGCCACAGAAAACAATAGAGCTCTTACAAAAACAACATGCCTGCCATTATTTATGTTTAGATATAACTTTAACTGATAAAGTAAGTAGAATTTAACCCTTTGCACAGCCATCATGGATGTGAAATTTAGCAATGAAGACCAATTTTTGTACCAGGATGTGAAATAGGGTCATTTCAGCTGAAAATTTTGGCATTTTCACATGGTAGCCAATGAAAATGAACTCACTCTAGGAACCAGCCCCTTTACCCTTGCTGTCATTTTTGAAAATTTTATGTTGCTCCTTGTCTGTAGCAAATGCAAGATATAATAATAATAATAATAATAATAATAATAATAATAATAATAATAATAATAATAATAAATTATAAAAACATTTGGGTAACATTGGGTCTGGATAATTCTACTCAAATTCTACAAGTCACTGTTATGTTGGTGATTTTGATTTCATAATCATTTCAGACATCAAAATGTGTGCTCTCATACACAGAATTTTTTTTCACAGTCTGTCTCCTTAAGACAAACATAAATGTGTACAGATGTTGTTTTATCCTGAATAATCTTTGTGTATCTGAGTGCTCTGTGGCTGATAACTGGTACAGTGGATTAGAGTGAGTCATTGGAGGTGACAGACTCTAATCTGGCCAGAGATGATCAGGGGGATTTTGATACCAAAACCTGATTTTCCATCTAATTGCAGTTTTTATGGCTGTGTAATAGACTTAATAACCAAAAGAGTCTTCAAACAGTGCGCTTTGATTTGGGTTACAGAAGCGTGACCAGTGTGTGTTCCATCATCCGGCACTTGGGGGGATAATGAGTCCAGAAGGAAAATCGTTTTTAAGCATCTGAGGATGTGACAGGGTTTTCTCGGGCTTGAGCAGAGATAAACTCAGACAGTGAAGATCTGCCTCACCGCTTTGATCTGGCCTGTCTTCCCACTTAACTTCTGTTGACACTGCACTAAGAGAGGGCACGCCAAACACGAAGCTTTTTTCTCTGACTTTCCACCTCAGGTGCTCGTAAATATTGAGGTCATTTGGCAAAGCTGAGTGTCCCAGCTGCTGAAGAAGCAGGTAGCGGGGGACACCTTTTATCCATCAACATTTGAGCCAGCTCATGCGTGGAAATGCAGCTTCGGAAAATGCCTGATTCTGTGCATCTTCAGCACCTTTCCATGGCTGTATGTCCCACTTGGTTGTGCTGGTCTGCACATAGAGGGCACTCTTAGCCTGATTTTCCTCTGCAGCATCTCCATGCAATACTACTGGGAAGTTATTTATAGAGGCCAACTTCAAAGCAGGAGAGGGCAAGTTTTATAGAGGTGGCTTTGCTTTTGTGTGAGATACAGTGGACAGCTTTGTCTTTTGTCTTCCTCTGACTGCCTTTACTTTTCGATACATCTGTTTAATTTAGGAAAGAAAATCAATCGATGTTTAATGATGATTTGATACCTCTAAGTTCTGTGAACTGCTGCAACAGCACAGGAGGTGAAGATCCATAGCGAGCTGATGGTGGACCATTTGATTTATCACACAGACTTTCTCTGGTTTCTTTCACTGTGAGTGGGGTGGCAGGTCACCCTGAGTTAAGGGTGAATTTTCTAGTTTATGTGAAGATCTGGGGCTGCAAATGTGTCAGCCTGGCAGTGAAATAAATTTGTGATGTCGAGGCTCAAAAAGAGGGAAATAAACTCTTCTACCATGTTTTTTTTTCTTTTGGAGCTGCTTTTCTCATCACAATATTACTTTTATTTGTGATGAAATTCCTTGAAGCACAAACAAACAAGACCATCGACATAAAGATTGGCAGGTTTGAGTTGAATCTTGCTAAAAATGTATCTTTAAAAAAAAAATAGATATTTTTCTTTGGCAGCTCTCCTTGTTTGGCTTGCCATGATTGTTGATTTTCTGACTTTTAAAGAAGAATTCAAGATCAATTTCTGCAAACTAGATGGACAGAGTCAGAAAAGTTTATTGCACACTTGAATTCCTGTGAAAATTCAAGATTTAAAATAATTTTCAATTTCTTCAAACAAAAATGACAGTTATTCCAGTTTTACAAAACCTGAGTATTACTTTTGCTTTGAAATGCAACACGTGTCTGTTCATCCAAAATTATATGCAAACCTAAAATGTCATCTGTAAATCAAATATTTTTGCTGCAAGTAACACTATGACACTATATGCAAGTACTTGCTAGTAGCTTGCATGTTTTTTCTTTTTTTTTTTTTTTGTTTACATGATTTCTGCCTAGCTCACAATTAGTTATTTAAAGCGAATTTACATAAAGATCAAAGTTCAATGTAGTTCCAGTTAAATATAGTCTAATTCAGTGTGATTTGTTCAATTATGATCCAGTTCATTCCAACTGAGTCCAAATTCAAAGATCCTATTGTGGAAGAATGGAAAAAAAACTGCCTTCCTTAGGAACCAAACAGTTTGCACAATCTGCACTTCATCCTGATCAAGCACGAAGTGACTGTGGAGACAAAAACTCCCTGGTTAACAGGAAGAAACCTGTAATGAGGTGTTCTTCAGGATCCGCTGTCCTGCATGTTTAAGATGTTGCTCTGCTCAAACACAGCTGATTCAGGTGATTGGATCACCATCAACTTATCATCAAAGTCTGCACAAGTCTGTTAATGACACAGCCATTTCTTTAAGGGTGTGCTGAAGCAGGGAAACATCTAAAATATGCAGGACACCGGCCCTCGAGGGCCAGGATTGCCACCCTTGATCTAGAGCATTCAGGATAGTGGGCCCAGAGGACCAGGGTTGAAGAACACTGCTCCAACAGAACCATCTGCCTTAACCAGTTGGACTCCACCCAGAACTGTAAAATATCTGTTTCTTATGCTTTGCTTGCACTTGCTTCTTTGATATGTCCTTTAGTCCATTCATTCCTGTGTGAACCAGGATCTCTGACACAGTTGCAGAACTCATTTTCTGTGTGTTTTTGGAGGATTATCTGCTTTGTAAAACTTTATCTCGTGTTAAATTTCAGAGAGAATGTTTGTGTTGTGCTGGTATCCAGTGGTAGCAGGACAGCACAAATAACCAGCAGATTTGTTTTGGGAAAAAAAAATCCCACAGTTGCTTTACTATTAGTGTAACTGTGTAGGTTTCCAGTTAGGAATGAGAAAATTCGTTTCTCTCATGCAAGCACCGTTAGCATAATTAGCATCAGCATCAAGCCAAGCGGTCAATAAAGAACTGTACTACCTTTTATTTGAACACAAGGGGGCATGATCGAGATTTCACGTGGATTGACAGAGGAAAAGTGGAGGCTTATCTTGTGCCTGATTGATTTGTGCTTTTTCTATTTCATCCTTGCCTTTTTTAAATATTTGGACAATAAGTGAAGGCTAAAAATGAAAACACATGGGTTAAAAAAATAACAATGTTGACCTTTTAGACATTATTGCAAAAAAAACCAGATTTAATTGAAAACCCCTCAAATCCACCTCTTCGTTTAACCTAATTTAATAGCTGTTTGAAATGACAAAATGTCAGAAAAGCAAAACTAAATCAGGCGACAACACGAGAAGACTTGCTGGCAATATAATAAAATAATCATAATATTGGAATATGAGGTAAAGTGGGGCAGATGCGAGCAGGCGGGACTCACACAGCAGGAGCTGCAGAAAGCAAACAGCATAACAAATAAGACCCGAAACAACACGGTTCCCATGAAGCTGAGATTAAGCAAAAATGCTACGCTCTCTCTATTGACAATGAAAACTGTGAAGAACAGTTTCTGCAGGTTTGACACTGTAAAATCACTTGAAATTCCCTGACACGGCAGTGAAGAAGACTTTTCTTTACTTTCATTCTGTTGAACCTTGAGTTAACTTTCTATGGAGGTGAAGTCCAACCGATCCATACCAGCGACTGACTGCTCATTTCAGAAGAGAAAATAAAGCTAATTAAAGAAAAGAATAAAATCCTAAGACTGGAAATATAATTTTACAGTTTATTACTCTTAATTAACAATAATAATGATAATGATAATAGTATATAAATTCAAGAAATGAATTTCAGAGTATCCAAAGAAAAATACACAACACAAGTGGGTGATAAATCATCAAAAAAAAAACACCCCCCCCCCCCCGCAATGTAGATGCA
>JAOWBL010000016.1:858946-916025 GCA_028564865.1 Zenarchopterus dispar
TGTATGTATGTATGTATGTATGTATGTATGTATGTATGTATGTATGTATGTATGTATATATATATATATAATATATATATATATATATATATATATATATATATATATAAGTGGTACAGAAGTCTCAGAAATGTATATATCAGATATGATATATTGAACATTAAGAGGTTAACCCAGAAGACTTATGTTTGTCAGTTTTAGTGAATATCTCTTAACCATCTCCTGTATGAGCTGTCCTTATAACAATCAGATATTGATCAAATATCAGCAGACATGACGTCATCTAGAAATCACTTACCTTTAACTAAAATGACCAAATCTGTTACTAGGTTTAAATATTATTGTGTCTTCATTCAAGATTGTTCATGAAATAGTAACCCCAAATCCATCATTAAGAATGGTGGAAATGATTCAGAAAGCCAGAGTCGATTATTATAACTGATTACCTGAATGTGGCACTTACTTTATGTGTTTTGGGGAACTCGGCCTCTACACACATCCTTCATCCTTCGTTGGCATTGAGAGAAACTCTCCTCTGACTGTTTCAGTTGCATCACACACTCTGAGGAAACCTAGCATCTGTCTTGTGGTCTAGTAGCTGACAACTGGTCTGACAAATAAATCTCTACTTGTCCTTCAGAAGAAAAAATAAAGTCATAGTTGTTTTTTTTTTTTAACAGTAAGTTACCAGAAAGGGCATACAGCTTGTTGTTGTTTCCTTGATGTTTTATTTTACATTATACATTTTATTTTATACTTTTCACCTGCACTCCAAATTTGAAAAAGAAAATAAGCAATTTTTTGTTGTGGACTTTACAGCAGGATATAGATATTTTATACAAAGGTATGACCAAATACTTTGTTCATTTCTATGTGTAGGAGCTGAACAATGGGTAAACGAACCATATGTAGAAAGATACTTTAAAGCTAGTCCATGTAGTAACATGCTTCTGACCACTTGAGGGCAGCAGACCACGAGAAAGTTCATGTGCCATCCCCTGGCATAAGACAATGAGGCACGCCCCTAGAGGAGCAAAGAGAAATTACAAAACAACCTCACCCATCACTTCTTATAGGAGCTGTTTTTCCAGTGGGAGCAGAGTTATATACCCTCATGTGGTCAGAAGTGGTATTGCTACACAGATTCCTTTAAAATGCATTTTTAAAAATCCCCATTCGAGCAACAGCCACCGAGAGACTAACAACAGACAGATATGTCACAGAGTAGAAGACAATTCCAGAAAGCCAAAGGAAGATACTGTAACCTACCACAATTCAAATTATATTTATTTTTTCAAATAAATTTTTATATGTTTTCATTTGAGCAAATAAAGAAATGAAATATAATTCACTGACATCATTGTGTATGTTTGGTGGAGAGGTCTTTGAATGAGGAGCAAAGAGAGTGGGGCGGGGTTGAAGGGGGAGGGGCTAATGCTGCAAACTTCACTGTCTTATTCCAGGAAATGAAACTATAACGGTCTCGTGATATTCTGACCAAATCTGGTCGAAAGTCTCTTCAGTTACACGTTGCCTTTTCTGATACACAAAAACAAGTTTAAATCCGATGTGAGTAGCTGAACAGGGCTGTACAACAAGTCATTCAAGGAGTATAAAAATGTATTGATATGAGATGATTATTATTACTTCATAACTAAAACAGAACATCAAAACATCCTCCACCGCAGTCCGCCTCGAGAGTGGTCAGAAGTTGTCACGTGAAGGCTCATCTGCTGGAGTGACCTGGTCTCTGGGGTTTCACCTGCCACAGAAACAAGAAAAAAAACTCAAGAAACCCACCCACATTAACAGACATAACACCTCCAACACCTGACTTCCCAGCCTTCAGGGTGTTGATGTTCAAGGCTAATTGTGACTCAAGAAAACGAACGCACAAAAGCAAATTAGGACCAACTTGTGCCAACGTCATAAATTCAACACGTTCTCCCCGTCTTATTTTGACCTTTCTCAGATTTCCCCTTCAAACACACAGTCGCTATGGCGCTGCACCATCTCACCAGAGTGACAAGACACATGATGAACGCATCCACAGTGATTTATAATAACTCACTTTGCCGTTGCAAAGGAGGAAATTGAACAAACAGGCCGTGTTATCTGTCATCAGATGACCCAGTTCAAGTTCAAGAAGCTGCCTGTCAAGAACAATTGACTGCACAACTGATATATTAGACCTTAATGGCAGCAAAAAAAGAGAAAAAAGAAGCTCTTAACGATTGCCTTTGCTCGGCATGTGAAGGTCCCGCAGTGGGCTGGATTGCTAAAAGGAAACAAATGATTTCCTGAAGCAGCATCTTTCTTCCTAAAGAAAAAAAGAAAGAAAGAAGGAAAGAGAGAGAAAAAGAGAGAGAAAATCCACCTGATACAAGGACTCTTTGATAGAGAATAGACAGCTAGTCTCTGCTGGATCAAAGGGCATCTTTAAGTGCGAAATCTGGTATGGAAACGGTGTATCGCCTCATTAAATGATATATTAGCAGCTTTGTTGTTACATAAAGCTTAAACTGTAGTTTTTCTGTATTTTGAGAAAAAAATAAAGAGAAACAGGGGTCAAAATCTGTCACTAAACATTAACAAGCTCAGGTGTCATCACGTCGATCTTCAGCTGCAGCATTTTCACTTCGCTGAAGTGTAGACGAACCGTAGTGTCCTCCAGTCCAGCTGCAGAGTCTGGGGAGACGCTAAGGCTCGCAGATGATCCCAAAACAAGACTGTCTTTATAGAACGGCAGTCAGACTGGCAGGACAGGAGAACGGGAGTCCAAAGATATAATGGATCAAAGGTTAAAGAACAACATCCCGAAAATGCCCACTCCTCATGTTTAATCCTTCACTCTTGTTGGTCAATTTTAGGTTTCAATCATTTTTTAAAATCATAATCAATGGGTTTTTTTTAAATCATCATCAATATTAACAGTCTGACAAAAGTTAGATCTTTGCTGCAGACTTTAGAAAAATGGAGAAGGTATGTTGTCATGTAGTCAATCAAGTGTATTCGATAAGCTGTACCTGCTTGTTAGAATTAAAGGTAGGGTAAGGGATTTCTGGAAGTCTTGATATTTGTAATAAAAGACAAAACACTAAGCACTAGCTCCTCCCTCTCTTGCCCTCCAGTGCTCCCCATGAAAACCTGCCCCATCATGAATTAGAAATGACACTTTTATTTATCTGAGTTTGTATTCCACAAATTTTAAGACCTGAAAAGGACCATATGACTTTTTTTAATTCTTTTAATGTCCTGATGCACGAAGCCTGAGAGAAGATTATTGTATTTGCTTTATAAAAAGGATCAAACATGAAAGTAAATCTGGAGGTTTGGAAACTATCAACACACCTCAAAAGAGCTTTTATAGTTTTTGCCCTTTGGGTCCCCCTGCAGGTGCGGAGGTTCAGCCACTTTTACAACACCGTCCAAGACTCACTCTCGTTTAGTGTCATTTTCTCTTCCATCATTACATTCTTGAGCCCCTTAATCCCCTTCTTCATGATGTCCACCGTACTTCTGTGAGCTAGTTTTATCATTGCTGAGGTGTGACGTAGTGCTGTGGACTGACACACGGGAATCAAAAGTTATTTTGAGTGATTTTTGTCCAATGGTAGGAATATGAGCTGCATGACACTTCCTAAAACTAATCAAATATTCTTTAAAATGAAACTGAAATTCATATTTTACCATTAAAGAGATCATTTTTGCTGGTTTAGATGTTGAATTATTGAAGTAAATTCATGACTATTGCACTTTTATCGTAAGCTGCAGAGTTTCAACGTTGACAGCACTTTTTTGAGGATGTTTTTGTTGTGTTTAAGTACATCTTTTCTTTTATTTGTTGGTTTGGATCCCTCTCTCTCACTAACAAGAACTGACTGATGGACATTGTGAAGGAAAGTGAAAAGATCAGAGGTATAATCCTAAAAGATCTTAAACTGTACAAGGTCGGGACTTTAACGAAGGCTCGGTCCATCTGGGCTGATCTTCGCCATCCTCTTTTCAATGATTTTTCGTTGCTGCCATATAGTTTGCCAAAATGCAGAGCAAACAGTCTTAAAAAATATTTCTTTTCTTCTTTTTCCAAGAGATTTCAGTCTAATCATAGCTCTTTTGCAGTTTTAAAAGCAGTATAAGTGGTGATCATAGTACCGTCCTGGCACTTAACAGAAAATGTTCAAAGTCCCTCATGTAATCAAACCAGTCGGCAGGAGATGGGAATTTGCTAAACAACTTATGCAACATGCTTGTGAGTGATAAATTCGCGCACACTGAGTATGAAAGACTGGCTGATAAGATGATAGCAACAAAGCAAAACATATCAGGAAACATATGCTCTAACATATGGCTCCCAGAGATCGGGATCTAATTTGCTGTCAAAGCGGTTTACTCCGTGCTGAAAGTTTGAGAAATGTCCCAGAACATGGCTGCCTTCAGAAAACGCATTAACCTTTTCAAAGAGTGAGCGGAAACTGGTTGGGCACACAGCTGTGGAGTCACGGTGGAAGCGGTGGAGGTGAATTCAGATTTTTTGCACTTAAAGCCCACCCCTGATGCAACTCCAGAGGGACCCACGCTTTTTTTTATTTGTTTGTTTTGTTTTGTCACAGTCAGTGTAATCATGCAGGAGGCTGCACGCATGGGGGGTGGCAGGGGTGGGTAGTCTCCGGGAGCCTGCTGGGAAGGTAAAATTGCAATTAACTAACATGGAAGCGTTCAGTTTTGGGTTTCATTAGAGCAGCACCAGTGAGTGACGCCACGGACTGTAAAATTTTACACCAGAAAATGATCTCCCCTTTAGCAAATAAAAATATAATACAGTTACAGATGTTTGATCTCACTGCACTACGTTGGTATGTGCACTATCAGAACGTGTGAAGAAGCCTCATTCAACAGATAATCCACCACTTTTATAAGCAGAATAGTTTAAGCATGAACTTTAAAGTAAAGACGGTTGTTTGATGAACCTGTATTAACTTTCTTTAATTTCTAAATCTCATCAATAACAACCACTTCTGTCAGTTTGTCACAAAAACCAACACAGTGTTTTTTCTTTTAACCTTTACACTTTCCAGCACTGTGAATCAAGTGGAATGAATTCTTTTTTCTGCTTTTGTTTGAGGTTCAAAGACGTCATTTTTGAGTTTTTACCTATTTAATAAACTTGTGGTAAGACATTGCAAACATAATCTACGCTGATCAAAGGAATTTCAAATGTTTAAAGAACGTTGAAACATCTTAACATAGTGTAGAAACAATACATCAGACATTATCATGTTAAAATGTCACTTCCAGTAGTCCAGGTTGCTATGACAGCCACAAATCCATCAAGAACACATAAAGCCCTTTAGGCTCTAGTTCCCTCTTCTAAGGAACTTACAGTTCCACATCATCCCAACACAACACGTCCCTCTCAAACTACAGTTTCACTTGTTCTTCCTAAAGTTTCCAGAAGCAGAACCTTCAGGTATCTTCAGGTATTAGGCTCCTCCCTTCTGGAACCAGCTTCCAGTTCAGGTTTGGAAAACAGCCAGACTCTCTCTGTACCTTTAAGATTATACTTAAAACTTTCCTTTTTGATAAAGCTGATAGTTTGGGCTGCCTTTGGTGCCCTGAACCATCCCTTTCATTTAGTTTCACTGCTATCCGTTTAGACTACTGGGAAACCTCCCATGATGCATTTGGTTCTTTCTTTAGTCTCTTTTTGAATGTATATGTCATTCCTCCTGTAATTAATATTCTTCATGTTTGTGTCTCATAGGCACAAGTCTCTGGACTAATCTCTCCTTCTGCCAACCAGTCAATATAAAACATTTCTGAGCTCTAATTTTTATTTTAATTTTTTCCTTTCTACTCTCACTCTGGGCCTGCTCAGGATGAGGACTTGCAGTAAAGTGATGTAATCTGTTGCGTTCCTTAACTGGGCTGTTTTTCATGAATTAGTAATTTATAAATTTAGACTCTGGAATCTATTGGGATGCACTGCATTAACTTAATTGCAATGAATTAGAGTGTAACTAGAGTAAATTAAACTGTACTGAACTGAACTCCACTGAATTTGTTTTCTTTCTGTTTAAAGAGAATTTGAACTGAAAAATGAAGTGAATTTAGCTGAAGAGTGCAGATGCTCTTCTGCTTATGAAAATCTGAGTTGCAAACTTTCATCCAAATAAACAAAGTAGTGACCGGGTTCAACAGATAATTTGCTGATTGACCATCGGGTCAGCCAGTGGCTAACAGAAATCCCTCCCTCATCTGTTACTGTCACACTACCGCGCTTAACGACACAATCGGCAGCTGTAACTCAGCGTCGGCTAATCGCAGCAATAATTTCTGATTTTCCAATCGAGTGAACAAGTGAAACCGTGCATCCAGCAGTAAACGTCTGCCAGCAGCTCTGCAAATATTTCAGAGGGGACGATGGGCTGGACGGGCAGGTAGCCACTGCTAACTTTGATTGACATACGGTGGGCGTGTAAACGTGAGCTTCCAGAGCATCATGGCTGCACTCCACATGGAGAAAAGCCGCTCTTCAGAAACCACCTAACTTGATGCGTCATTCATTGTTCTTTTTAATGGGTAGCTGAATCAAGGTTGCCGTCTTCGCTTACTGCCGAACCGAGACCACATCTTCAGAGATGTAAAATATGTAACCGAGTGGCCAGAGACCCTTGGTATGACAGTAAATGTACGTTTATATCCTAACCTTGGTTTCCTGAAGAGACAATGGGATAATGAGAAGACTCGTCCAGCTTCTAGTCCACTCAGACACCTCTGATGCTTTACAGGTGAGACTGCCCAAGGTACGTCATCAAGGCATTTTCATTTATTCCAACACAAATGACATATGTATCAGAGTTATCTGATTTCACCAATGAGAAGCAAAGTTACAGCGTAAAAAATATTAAAGCATCACAGAGGCAAATGCAAAATCCGTTGATTTGCACACAGAAGTTCAGGATTGACAGTTGAATTACAAATGTAGCCTAACTGCATTGAAACATAATTTAACCACATTTTTTCTTATTGTTTTGTCCTCAAACATTTTGCCTGAACAGCTAAAAGAAGAAAAAAAAAAACAACTCCATATGTAGGATCATCACCATTTAACATCAAATCTAGTGATCAATAACTGCGACACTTCCAGCTGTCAACACTTAAAGCTGTGAGTCTTCGTTAAGCCGGTGCTTTGAGCATCTGTGAACCCGAGAATTGGCGAGGTCACGATTTTAACACCGACGAGATAAAAATAAAAATGCGGAACAAAGGCTTTGTTTTCCTAAAAGGCTTTTCAAAGTGGAATTATTATTACCCTTAAAAACGAGATCAGCTTTCTGCTGTCAGCTCTCATCTTGCACCTCAAACAGGATTTTAAAATGCCAAAAAAAAAAAAACCAAACAAACACACTAAACTCACGTTTCCATCTGTCAGGGATGCTGCAAACACAAAGTAGATCCAAATGACATCCACTTACATTGTTTTACAGTAACACTGCCATTATTGCAGTCATTAGTCTAAATTATTGACTCATAACACAACATTTCTGTGCAGCCGTAGCTGGTTTTAGGCTTTAATTTATATGTAAATGCATCTGTACTCTGCGTATTATTTGTCAGCACATCATTTGTTGAAATGAGATGTGGGATGTTTGGTTTGGAGGGCTGCTGATTACAACTCGGATAGCTGAACATCAGGAATGAGTCCAATTTCTTAAATGATTTTTGCTGCAATAAAAGCAGGATTTTGGCGCTGATTTCCAGCGTGACTCCGAGACGGGATGGGTTCATATTTCTTCACACTGCGATAATCTGTTGGGACTCTCAGAAAGCAGGAAAATGCCTGGATTCTGTGTGCAGAAGTGGCTTTAATTCAGAAAAGGAGCAGTGGAACGGTAAGTATGAAAGCTTCCCTAAGCATCGAAATAAATGGTTAAATTAGCTTTTATTTCATACAGAATGGTAATGATCTTGCAGCTGTAACAGTTAGAAAGAAATATTTATTTACAGTTTGAATAGTTAATCATGCACCTAATTATGCATTTTTGCAAAGGGATTATTTCCACTTTGAAGTATAAAACAGTGCCAAGAGGGTCCAATTGCTGTGTTTTCAGTCACTTTCATTGGTAAGCTATTATAGACTCTTGCATAGAAAGCGGCACTTCAGAACGTTAAAAAGAATAAATACCAAATAGAAACTATTCAAAATTTATACTTAGGAAAAGAAATAGAATTCCAGGCTGCAATTCCTAAGCTGAATAAAACAGATGAGGGTCTCGCTCACCTTTATTTTGATGCGGAAATCACAAAAAAACCTCCCACAGTGAAGACGTAATTATCTCTCTTTCTTTCTGAGCGAAACAGCTTGTAGAGATGAAGCTGTTGTTGGTGATTTCTCATCAACCTTGAGTTAAGGTATGATGAATAACCATACGGTTTGGTAAATGTGATGTGCACATCCACTGAACTTTTAGGCTTAAGACTATATTTTCGTATGTTCTCGCTCCAAAATGCTTTGTTGTTCCAGGATCCGAAAAGTTGCAGTTTCTCGACAGAAGTTCAAAACTCTGGTCTGGATCATGTCCCCATGTCTTAATCTGACCTAATTCTACTTCTTTCATGGTGTGAAACTCTCACGCGAGCTCAAAAATGACAAAGTTGCTACATTTTTAAGGATCCAAAAAATGTTCTCCAGTGGAAATGGCAGCGTGTCTGCTTGTGGGGGTTATGCTCTTTTTCAAGAGTATTGTGTAAGTTTTTTTATTTTTTTTTTTGAGGGGTGGGGGGTGGGGGTCCAGGACGCAAACGCCTGAATAGATGGAGAAAGCTAATTACAGATTTACTACAGCCGTGTTAAATTCCCTCCTCTGATCATCCTTCCTGAACTACCCGGAATCTGTCGCTTCAGCTGCACAAAAACATACATATCACATGACAGCCACCCTAAAGACAAGAGATAAAATAAAACATTCCCAATTTAATCACTAACATCCGAACAGTCTCTTTAGCTTTGCTGCTATAGGCCCAGATTAACGGGTGATCTCCCGTGATACACTTGGGCTCCTTGTTCATTCTGTTCTCTTCACTCTTCTTCTTCTTATTCCAATTAACGTTGTTTTTCTCCTTTTTATGTCACAGGCAGCTCTCCTTGGCCTAATCTTTCTGTGTTTCGGTGGTTTCCTACCCCGTCATGTCAGACCCCCAACCAGTCACGACAGATGGCCGCCCTCTTTGATTCTGGTTCTGGTGGTTTCTTTCTATTAATAGGGAGTTCTTCCTCTCCACTGTTGCTTCATGCCTTCTCAGGATGGGAGATTGCACTAAATTAGCATTCACTGAAATGTCTTGACTTCCTTAGTGAGACTGTATTTTTTTTATGAAATGGCACCATATGAATTTCAAACTCAGCTAGAATGAATTAGATGATCAATGGATTACAATAACTGGACTGTTTTCAACCTCACTGCATTGAGCTTTCTATGTAAAGTGTCTTGAGATGACCTTTGCTGTGAATTGGGACTGTACAAACTAAGTGAAATGACTTGAAAGAAACCACCTACATTTTACACATTTTATTGTGACTGGCTGATACTGTATACAGTACATTTAGCAGTCCTAATCAATAAACTGAGGTCCTTCCCCGACACATTAGGTGAATGAGTAGTGAAGAATCAATGCACGGAAAAATTTGAGGGCTTGCACATATGTTTTTTCTCAGAAATATAAGGGGTGTCATCGTGGATGTGGGCCACCGGCGATTTAGCATAACGAACAATAAGATTGCTTTAAAGTAGCCGCTGGCAGCAAGTCAAGCTTGGCATCCCCCTGTAATCCCCTCCGACTCAGCTGCTGCATCTCCAACCAACTCTAATCTCAAACGGGACAAACACCCCAGACAGCGACTGGTCCAGAGGTAGCAGTTTGCACTATTTGTGGCTGCTTGTACATGTTTAAATTCATCTGACTGGAGTTTTTACAGAATTTTTCAGAAATATTCTATTACCAAGGAAACATCATCACCTCAGTCTTGGACAAGCGGCTGAACAGTTTTGTGACAAATAATGCAAACTCAAAATTCCCTCTGCATTAGACTTCTAACATGTTAGAAGTTACGTCCCTGTTCACTTTGTGGTAAATGTAATACACGCTCAGTAAAAATTCAAATTAAAAAATGCTTTATTGACCCTCAAAGAGAAATTACCATCCAGTCCTATTCAGTCCAGTTATAATCCCATTTAAACATTTTTAAAAATATACTCTAATTCAACTCAATTCTGTTTAAATAATGAAAATTTGAAAACCACAACGTCAAGGAAACCAACAGAAGGCAAATACATTTGCACTTTTTGCACAAATTAATGAGCAAAGACATAGTATATAATGTGGACATAAGTCAAAATGAGGTTTTTAATGTTGTCTCCGGCCCATAAAAATCCTTTGTTTGTATATTCCAGTTAAAAAGGTTAATTAATGTTTTACGCGGTTAATCAAACCCTCCGTTTAATTAATCTGCTGCACCAACAACTGGTTAATGCTAAGTAATGAATTCCCTGTTTGCATGTTTTAGAATTGGTGGCTGTGATTACTCCAATCGAAAATATATTATTATATGGTGTTTTTATGACATTTAGCACGAGTTCCTGAATATAAATGATGTTCATCATACACATATGCACAATGAAAACAAAAAATCTTAGAACCAAAACATATTCAAGTACTAGTAAATTCAGCCATGTTCTTTTTGCGTCATTTCTGCCTCCTTCTCTTCCAAGTCTTTATAAGAGTTTATCATTAACGTGATTTAATGGGTCAAGATGAAAAAATGTGATTAAATGTGATTGTGTTTATATTTGGTTTTAGTTTGGTGCAGAAAAGCAAGAAAGCTGAATCCAACACAAGATCATACATGTTAAACTATCAGATTGTATATTTTTTATTCAGTCATTTTATCCTAATACAATTTTGTGATCATTGTCAAAATATACTTTATTAATAATATTTTCTCTTGGCAACATTTCCTGTGAGTTGCTGTGAAAGAAATTGATCTAAGTTTTTGAAAATATTTAGTTTTTATTTTATCAATTACAAGACAACCTTCATTCTGTTTTAAAGTAGATGACGGGCAGCTCATATCACTTCAGTGAAACATTTTCTTTCAGATTTCAGTAAAGATTTTCCCTTAATCAAACTTGTAATCTTTACCTGGACAGCCACATCCGTTCACCTCAACAATTTCTTCTCATGAAATGGGCCTGGTACCCCTCCCATTTAAGTCCGTGCCCACTGGTACAGTATGTACCAAACAAATCACAACAGGTGGGGGCGGGCTTTATTATATTGACTCATACAGAAGTGTCTAATCAAACTACCAATATAGTTTTCTGATAACACACTGGATCAAAAACTTTTTCTTTTTTTTTTTACTGCAAACACAATAACAGTCATATACTGGCGTTCCCACTCCACTGCACATCTTTTTAGATATCCTTTATTTGTACTTCATTCCTCTGATTTATTGAGGTCATTATTTTCTACATCTGTTGGTAATATCCCCTAGAAATTAAAGTTGAATCCAGAGAAACCAGACAAATTCTTCAGAGTTAAAAAAAAAAAAAAAAAAGATGGTTGGCAGCGCAACGACGTACAGTTAACAGAATGAAGCCGTTTCTTCTGCTTCTGCAGCGCTTTGCCAAGGCTAGGCCAGAACCAGCCAAGGGTTTGACACTTACCTCTGAGTATGACTCTCTAGCTTGGGCTCAGCTTGAACCTAACTAACTGTGCTGAAGGTGTCACTGCACCTCAAATTGCCCTTTCCACACTTTTCCGGCCTGTTCGTTCCTCTTTTTCCCCGAGTCGCAATAAACGACAAAGACGCAGCTCCCCTCTGTTCATGGCGCGTTGAGTTTACTCAACCACGATTTAAAACAAGTGCATCTATAAAGGAGTAAAGAAAAGACCCACAGCCTTATCCATCCTCCACGGTCGGTGCTGCCAGACTGCCCGTGACGGTCCTTGACCTGCGTGAGGTTCTTGTTACATCTCTTTTTCAGTCCAGAGAAATGGAGTTTGACTCATGCTGTTCTTGCCCTGAATCCTCCAGGGACTGTATTAAAAAGGCATTGCCACAATGTTGACAGGAATACATTTATCGGTATTGTGTCTCCTTTCAAGAGGCAGCTGCGGGTGGCGCTGGCTGCCACGGGTCGCCTTGGCTGGCAGGCGGGTCATTTGATCTCCGTATCACCTGTACATCTAAGGCCCTGCACCGAGCTTCAGACAGAGCTTTCCACAAACAAATGTAACTCTTTGTGATTTTTTTGTTTTTTCTCTCCTCGTCGGGCTTTGAAACATTTGGACTTCAGAAGCTAATGACACGAGCAGCTTCGCCCTCCCCGCGCTGGAAATGGCGGACTGTGCTTTAAAGAGCCGAAAACATCTTTGAGGGGCGTCATTTTAGCTTTCCGCATGGATGCAGATTCAGTCAGAAGTGGTACATTTCAGCCTGCTGCGTTTCTGCGCCAAAAACAACAAAAAAAACGCTGCCATATGGCTTACAGCACCTGCAAATCCTCGCAACCTACGAGAAGTCCTGTGCCAAACATTATTTAGGAATTTTCAGTCCAAGAAACCACCTCTAATTATTCTTTCCTCCAGCAAGCACTCTCAGCGGGGTAAATCAAAAGTCTGACAGCGTTTTGTGGTGTGATGATGGGAGAAAGTATGCAGCTAATGGTGATCACGTCTCACAGCTGCTGAGAACAAACACACTCAAAGGAGAGAAATTGGGAGCATGTGTGCATGTTCATGGTGGCAAGAAAACGCACGTGAACCCTTTGGAGTTTTGTTTGCAAACATTGTTTTCTGCATTTTTTTTTTTTTTTTGCCACAAAATGCGACCTGATCTTCAGCTAAGTCACAAAAACAGTCAGACTGATAACACAAATATGACATTTTGTGCGTGTTCATTAAATGCACCCGCTGAGTATTCAAGGTAATAAAAGATAAAGGAAGTGAGCCCATGGATTAATTACTTGAATAAAACTTGATCCGTTGTCTTGGAGGCACCAGTCTTCACACCTGCAGTCCAGCTGATGAAGTTTTTGGAAAAGTCTGAAGGTATGATTGATATGACCCTCAAACGTTCCACAAAAATGAAAAATAAAAATCTGCAACAGCTGTGGGGAAAATGTTCGGGAAGAACACTCAGTGCCATGCCTGGCACCAAAAGGACACAGCTTACCAAGAAAACTCCATTCTGGCTGTGAAACATTTTGATTTGGGCCGGACAACTTCCTATCCGTAAGTTAACCAAAAATATCCCCATAATGTCAAGCTTACAAGGTCACGCTGGCTGCTGAATGGAGCAGCAGGTCAAAGACTCTAAACATCAAAGTAAGTCCACCTCAGAGTGGGTTCACAAAACTAAAATCCGCCTTTTAGTGTCCCAGTCAGAGTCAGATAACTGAAGGTTGCTTTTAAGAACTGTCATTCAGTAAGGTATGTAAAAGATTGGTCACTGACACAAGCTGATGTATTGATCAGATGCTAATGTTTAACCGTATCATCTTGGTACTTTCCTCTGGCTGCCATGTTCAGGGATGTTATGCTTTTTATAAATCTTGGACTTGCTTTTAAATCAAATCCCTTTCATGTTAATCTGGCTCCCATATCTCAAAATCACGCTAAAATAATGTAGGAGTAAAACTTATTAAGATAAAAACTGTTTTAATTAAGGATATGCTGCGTGATTAATCTTCAAACAGTGAGTGGGTAGAAGCAGTGAGTTAATGGGAGAGTCTGTGCGCCGGAGCTTGAATGTAAAATAGCAGCCAAACATAAAGATCAACGCTTGAAATCAGCGGGATTCCAGTAATCTACCTTAACCCTGCTGAACTAAATGCACTTTACGTCACTTACTGGCCCTTCACGGGTTTCTGCCTTTGGTTTTCACCTTTAGAGCAGGGAGGCGTTATGCAAAGGAGGTCAGGATGAAATCCTGCCTCTGACATCAGTTCTGACAGCAAAGTCATTACTACGAGATTATGAATCAAACATTTAGCCTACACTCAGGTGTATGAGCAGGCCAGGGGAGGTTATTTAAATGCAAAAGAGCAATCCACCTCAAACACTCTCTTTTATTACGGCTAATGATGTAGAACGCCCTGCTAATTGCTGAAAATACCGGGTTCAGATTCCTGCGTCGCTCAGATTTTCCGCCTTTGCTGTTTGTTCGCGAGAGATACATCTGCCGTCAAGGAAATCAAAGGCGAGTGATAATGGCACAACTTCAGTGTGAGTTGATGCGCAAGGTTGGGCTCAGGAGGATCAAGGGTCTTTATCGCAGAGGAAACCGCTGAATTTAAAGCCGCGCAGCCTCAGCTTCAACTCCCGAGCTCTGCTCGGTGTTTGGTTTTGAATCAAATATCCAAACACAACACGAGATCTGATAAAAATGTATTGATCCCTGTGGGGGAACTCGGCTGCCGCGGCGACGAGAGCGATAGTATTCAGCATGAAGAAACAGACTGCCAGAACATAAGCACCAAAATAACACTCCTGCATACGGCAAATGACAGCAATAAAACTAAATGCAGCGACATTATATTTCATGCAAACATTTGCGTCTTCTCCCTAAAGACACATTTATCGAGCAGTTATTCTCTCTGTTGAGCTCCAAAGTGTTGGATACATAATTTGTTGTCTTGTAATTATCCAAAACAAGGATATTTTCAGAATTCTCTTTCAGGGAGGTTGTTGGCTTCGATTTTTAAATCCTAAACTGGAGGCCGAAATGTCCAAATAAGGACGTACACTTGTGTTGACTTGTAGCTGCTTGGCTAACTGGCTTTTTCAGTGGTGAGCTGAGATCATAATTTAATGAGAGAGTTTTATTTCTCTTTCTACAGAAGCCTGATTATCGAAACACTCTTCCACCTTTATTTATTTATTTATTTATTTTTGTTCAACCTATTTAGTTGGAAGAAGAAAAGGTACTCGGTCGCTTTGAAACTTCACCGTGACTGAGGTTTCAAAGTGCCAAAACAGACCCTGTAGAAATAAGCTTAATGTTCCACAAATCTAGTCAAAATTGTCTTGGTTTAACCAAAAATATCTTTGCCAAAGGGGTGAGAAAAACGTTCTGGACTAGAATTCTTAAAAGGAACCAACAAATTCTCCCAAATAGTCTTCTCATTTTCTTAAAACAGACATCTACACAGTTTCCTCATGTCTTGTAAAAATTTCTGACATGGATTGTCCGAATGCAGGAGTACAGCACCAAAGAGTGTTTTTCCACCTTCACTAGTGTGTTCAGAACAGCTGGTTTCAGGGGGAGGTGCAACAGATGCAGAATCTCAAGTTGGGTAGCAGGATAACGATACTCGGACCTCGGTGTGTGACGTCACAGGATCCAGCAAATTTAGCTGGCTTAGTAAATAACACATTTACAGCCATCGAACAAAGCAACAGGATTATGTTATGTTTGAGTTTCCGGTTTGTTAGTCACTTCAGACATTTAAATACATCCTCTCAAGCACATACCTTTTTTTGTTCTTCTTCTTCTTCATAGTTTTTCCCTTCTAAGTTGCAGGTTGAGTCCAGACTCAACATTCAGCTGTAATCAAAGCAACAGTTATGAAACAAAGATGTTTTGCACACTGCATGTTAACCTTCACTGTAAAATATCTATTTCAGTTTGTATTCATAGTTATGGTGTGTTGATCATGTGGGTTTTAAAATAAAGTTCTAGTGTTTTCCAGTGTCTCTCATTTCAAAACAATTTAAACTGACACGAATTAACACCTAGTTCAAAGTCAAATGAAGAAAAAAAAATTCCCTGAAACTTTAATTTTCACCCGTAAGATAAAAAAAAGCAACTATCTGAATGTGTTACCTTTGACTTTTAAACCTTGAAGACAGAAATCATGTCTTCAAGTAATGTGGTAGATATATTGTATGAGAAATGCAATAAAACTGACTTGCAGTCATCAAGATGAAAGTGAATGTTATTGTTTTTTAGAAGTGTAGTTGCTATCACTAAAGACAGTGAGTCTTCTATGCATGTACACACACACACACACACACACTTATAAGCTTTTAATGATGAAAAACAAATTGAATGCAAATAATAAGATTTATAACAGCTGAATAAAAAACTGGATAAAGCGCCAAAAGAATAATGAGATTGTAAAAAATAATTTAGCTATAGCTTGTATACTTTAATTTAATTAGATATTTTTTGACTGACAAACTTGATCTGGGTGGTTAGATTATATCAAGCTATATGGGCAGAGGTAAACACACCCACACACACACACACACACACACATATATATATATATATATATATATATATATATAAACATAACAAAAAGATGGTATATATTACATTAAGAATTATGAGCTGAAGGAAAAACTAGATGAAATGAAAATGGTTTGCTGTTGGCAACAGTGGGTTTAGATTTTATTTTGTGCTTGTCTGCACATTTTCTACAACTTGAATATATATATTATATATATATATATATATATATATATATATAAAATGAAAGAAAAAAAATAACCTAAAACAGATCATATATTTTTTCCAAAGTCTGACTTGGCTGACTGTTTGAAATCAATATATGATGGAAAAATATGCTACTGAGGTGCTGTATGATCTCAGCCTGCATCCTGATCAATATTACATCCTCGTTAGCGAGACAAATTATCCCCCATCTCAGTGTTCAGCTCACCCTGCATCCCTCTGCCTCTCTTCTTGGTCCAGCTTGTCTCTAATCACACCTAAAAGGGGAATTTTGATAGAGATTAATTGCATCCCTTGAAACCCTGGCTCCCTCCTGCCAGCTTGGGCCCCCGCCACCTATCCTGCCCCAGAGAGTATCAGTTTTAACCTGGGTAAAACACCGAGGTGGCTGCCAGGGAGGAGCAGGGAAGTACAGAATGGCGTTTCAGTGGCAGTGGGTGGGGAGTGGCGCTGATGGATTTTGGGAACATGAGAGTGCACATGCATGGTGAAGTGTGTGTGTGTGTGTGTATGCATGTGTGTGTGTGTTGCTCTTTACCCCTGCTGCTTCAAACACAACGCCTGAGTGGCTGCCAGATCTGACAGCCCAGCTTCCGGAATTCCCGCGTGGCCGACCTCTCAGGGTTGAAGGGTCTCGTTGCCATGTGAACCGCCCAGAGCAGGATGCACCACACTCGGCGCTCAGCTGCTGGATGCAGTCACACCTGCTGTTCATTTACTTTAGTCCAGACCAGAAAAGTTCACGATGGTGTGTTTTTGCTTTGTGTTTCATTGACTCTGTCGCCGATCAATTGTAAGCCAAGAAAAGCTCAAAAACAACCAACTCCTACCTCTCTTTTGGACAGTTTTACTCACAGATGGCTCATTTTCTAATTAAAAAAACTTACATTTTTTAAAATTTTATTTGGACATTGAGTAATTTCTCTATGAAGACATTTAGAAGCACAGCAGTGGGACTTTTTTTTTTTTTTTTTAATTCCTGATCATATTTCTGAATCATAATTTGCATTGCTAACTTTTTGGCAACTGCACAGTGATGATGTGCTGCCAGAAATCGTGATGGAGGAAAAGCTAATTAACTCTCAAAGTGAAAGTGAACTTTGAGAAATCAAGGTTTGCTGTGCTTTCTGACGTTTTAAGTATCTTGAGAATGTCAGTTTGGATTTTATTTTTTGGCTTGTATGGGGATTGTTATTTCCCTTGGATGCCATTGGTGGAGAATTTTTTTTTATAACGCTTTTTCCATTCAGTTTGATGGCATTTTTGAAATTTTATTTTATTTTTATTTTTAATCCGGTTAAATCATCAGTCATTTTAGCTCTTCATTTTGCAGCTGTGTGTTTCAAACTAAAAACGAATCAACTTGTCCTCCCCGCGGATTTTGTGCGGAGGGATCTCTGGTGAATTGCATCACAGGGCTCAAGGCCTCCATGTTCTTCTAAAGTCAGGACTCTTAACCACTGTCGCGTCTCTGGGGGACCGTGGGTTGATGTATTTGTAGCAAATTAAAAATGCAAATGCCGTTTTCTCTGCCAAACACTAATTTACACGCCAACATATAATCAGAGCAGTGCATGCCTCTGCAATTTTCCTCATTCCCAATTACTGTATACTTCAATGGATCGATTTCAGTTAGTAGTTTGATTGTTTTTTCCCCCCACCCTTTCTCTCTATAAAGAAGAATACAACCAGTATTGGTTTTTTTAAATCTTTTTTTTTTGACAGCTTGGGGGTAATAGGGCAAGCTGTAAATACAGAGGTGACAGAAGTAGAGGGGCCAGAGTGCCATTTACGTATCCTTCATATTTTTGCTCTTTAAAGCCGAGGGGGTTTTTGCGTTTCCCACCACACTCTAACACAGACAAAAAGCTCCTGTGGCACTTATTGTACACATAATTGTACGCTTACTGCGCGCCAGTTATTAGACGAGTCCTTTTGGGGGCATGACAGAGCTCATGCTGAACTTGAATTTCTGGATACGCTGAATATTAATAATAAACCAGATGACAAGAGTGAATATTTAGCATTTTTTATGGTAAAACCACAACAGACAAGGCAACAGCAACAGTAGTTTGTCTGAAAATGAGGATTTGTGACATCTGCTAATGTTTGGCCTCTACACTGCACCTATTGGCCGCCTGGATATTACATTACATGAACATGCAAAGTTCATTTCTGTTGACGTGAACAACAGCCTGTCATACAGCCGTTACCTGAACAAAAGCACATACGTACATTTCTGACCTCTAACACATCAGGTAAGATAAAGCAGTAAAACTTTTATTAGTTGTTTTTTTCCACAAAATTATTTGTTTTTACACACTTTTTTTTCATTTTCAGCATAATCATTACCAGTTGAAGACTTTAGTTCTGCTTCATAGGTTATAAATGAACACATGGCCAAAAGAGGTAAACCTATACTGAAGTATTCCTGTGACCAAAATTCTTTGTTCTATGGGACTGAGAATGCGACCTACTGGAGAGGTTTTTTCAACTACTGGCTCTCTATGACATCACGAAGGAAAGGATTTCCCTTTGTGATGTTTTCTGGGCACATTCACATGTGCAAAAGTTCAGCTCCCAATTTTAAATGCTGAATTTTACACCTGGATGGTGGATCCTGCATGGATTGAGTATGTTTTCAAATACACATTTTGTCTTTAAATTTTGGGTTTATTTGATTCTGTTTCTTTCCTGTTTTCTTAAGGTTTTGTGTTTAGCATGTTTTTGTGCTGTTTTCTCCTTGAACTTCGGTTTTGTATGCTGATTTCTGATTTCTTGTTTCACCTCCTCTTTGATCCTTTCTTTCTTTCTTACCTGTCAACATCTGTGTCCAGTTTGGGTTCGAGTGTTTATCTTTGTGTTGTATTTCCTATTTCCTATTTTCACCTCTTCTTCCTAGTTCATCGTCAGTTGTTGCCATGCTTCAGAAAACTTCCCCACTGTGCTTTTTTTCGGCGTTGCTCTCTGTACCGTTCTGCTGGTAACTCTTTGCTTTCTTTTTGGACTTCTGGATTTTGGACATTCTGTTCTGTACAGCATGTTTGGTTAAAATAAAAACATTGTTATTTTGTTTTGATCTCCTGCAGTTGGGTCGTCCACCGCGACCTCTGTCATCTCGCTGTCCACTTTCATGTTCTGAATCGGATTTTGGCTTGAACAAGCATGAAAAGATTTGAAGTATTGAGGTAATTAGCTCTGCCCATCGGCAAGCCTCCAGGAATCTGACCAATCAGAGATCACTTGAGCCAAATCAGCCCGTTTTCAGTACGAGCATCTTCTTGTCATTCTCAGTCTTTGTCACTCTGAAATAATTGTAGACTTTAGGAATTGTGCTGCTGCAAAGCTACTTTTGAGATACCAGAGATTAAAATTAGATGGCTGAAATGAGCATTACTGGCCACTTTAACCAACATAAGACCTTGCTTTCAAAATCACAAGGTTTCACATTTAAGGGCCTTTATATGTAATTTTGACATACCTTGAGCTCATCATATAATAATACAATAGCTACCAAAGTGTCTCATAGAGATGGTTTCCACACTAAATCCAGCATGGTGGTTAGCACTGTTGCCTCACAGGAAGAAGGTTCCTGGTTCAACTCCCAGCCAGCCAGGAGTCTTTTTGTGTGGAGTTTTCATGTCCTCCCTGTGCTTGTGTTGGTTCTTTCCAGGTACTCCAGTTTCCTCCCACAGTCCGAAAACATGTCTATTAGGTTGACTGAGAACTCTAAATTACCTGTAGGTGTGAGTGTCCACGCTTGTTTGTCTATATATGTAGTCCTGTGATGGACTGTGAACCTGTCCAGGGTGTACTCCTGGCTATCACCTGTAATAAGCTGGGATAGGCTCCAGCAGACCCCTGTGAACCTGTAAAATTCAGTGGGTATTTTTGTATGCTAATGGATAGGTAGATATTTGTATGCGAATTCAACTTTTAATCTTCATTACTTTAGAAATTGAACTACAAGATGAAGCATTATTGGCTCACTTGCTCTTTGTTAAAGTTGACAAAAGCATTACATTATATTAAAAGGACAGAAAGATAATACTTTAGCACACAAACAAATATTTAGTGGCGATGTAAGTGGATAAAATATGTAGATATCGTTTCAAACCCCTCATTTGCTCCCCTGTCCTGTGTTGTTCTTGTCACGCTAAGAAGCATAAAGACCATGTAAAGCTTGCAGACTTCATTGGAGACTAACTGGACCACAAGAAAGTGCAACAAAATACAAATTCTGTTCACGTTCTGTAGATATTTTGACATCCAACCTAAATGTATCAACTGTGTCAAACTCTGTGATTTCTGTTTCTACACCTATATTTCTTAGCTTTTTAAATCAGTTTGAATTGTTCTGTGGATGCTTATTATTTGATTATCCTCTCAGAGGACCACAACTTTTCTTTTACAGCTCAGTTACTTTTAATTGCAGCTCTCTTGAAGACGGAAGCACTTTGGAGAGGCTCTGAATGTAAGTGAGCTGCTAAAACCAAACACACCAACCAAAATAGACCAGCTGAACCTTGACTGATGCGCTGAGACATGTTCTCCCACGGGAATGAGATGAAGGGACGCAGTGGGGAGCTAATATGAGATATAGCCAAGCTCAAGTTGCGGTTTATGTCTCAGTTACTTGTCACAGTCTGTGTAACCTCTGACCAGCATAATCTTTTAATATGTGAAGACTTGTCAGCGGTGCTGAAGCTGAGGGTCAGACTGCTGGAGAAGAGTCTGAGAGTATTTCTTCTCCCAGTCTTATCACTGGCTTTATTTCAACCATGAAACAAGAAACTCAAAACACCAGCGAGGACAACATCAAACCAAATATAGCCGCATTTCCGTTGCACTTATTTGCAAAAGAAAATTGAAGCTCTGAATTTGTGATAAAGGTGGCGCTGCGGGGGGTGGGGGGGTCGGTGTTTCCGTTGAACAGTGCTTTTCGAATAGGCGTAGCCTGCTTCTCGTAACTCTCAAAGCATCTCGTCCAGTGAGACTTCTCTTCAAAGCAACAAAAAGTCAAATTTTAATGTTGAAGAAGATGGACAAAAAAACGTCATTAGTCTTTGGCAAATTATTGCGATGGTGGCTACTGCTGTTGAGACAATAAAGTGTAAAGCATAACATGTAAAGCATAATGATTAAGTAGTGTTATTGCACAACTACATGATATTAATGAGGCCAAAAACAGCTGGAAACTAGATTTTGATGACTTCAGATTAAGCGACAACATCACATCCACCTTGTCAGAGGCGTGGAAATTCTCAAAAAGCCTTTCTATTACACTTTTACGATAAGGTGAATTATCAAATCGACTGAAAAACCACCTCCTAGAAGTGTAAAAAGGTTTATTTGATATTTGGGAGGTTTTTTTTTTAAAATTAGTGCTGTTTCCATTGCAGGATTTCTTTTTCGATATTTGGTTTTGAGCAAATCTAGAGGGAATGGAAACGTGCCTAGTGAAACTGTTGGCAGAGTCGTCTAGAAGCTTAGATGCAAAATAATTATTTGTATTCTTCCGTACTATTTTACTACAAAGTGCTTCTGAAAGCATGAAGCGATTTGAATTTGACCTTCAAACCCCTGCTGAGTTTATATTTTGGTTGCAGGGTAGATAGGAAACTGTTGCCCTCCCACAGGGCTGAATGAAGCTGCCTGTTCGGCAGTGAATGGGACAGCCAACCACCTCTTATTAGAAGACTGATGACATTTTCTTCACTGCACCATATTACCCTTTTTCTGACTGTATACAGTTCAAAAGTGATTTGTAATGTCATAGATTCATCTTTTATGCTGTCTCGTTCCATTTTCAGTGGTGCACGCCTCATGAGGGTGATCAATAAATGTGCTTTAGACTGCTGAAAATGCAAAATTTCACTGTCACGAAGTCAAGAGAATTCTCAGCTTCCTGAGTGGACTCTGAGCACAGAAAAACCCCCTGGATCCTGACCACCTAGTCCTTCACACAATAATCTGTCTAATAATAACTGGCTTAACTCTGCTCTTAACAGCCCTGCTGTCCTCCGGGTTTGACAGGTTCAGAAAAGTGACCAATAACAATAGAGCAAGTGTGTAGGGGGCGGAGCCGGGGTTTGAGGGACCCCTCCCTAAAAATAGAGAAAAAATCTTTTTTCTTTTTTTTTTTTCAAACAAATTTGCTGCAGTACTTTGACCGGACAAATAGACGTCTAAATAACATATTTTTACTATATATAAAAGCGACATGCATAAAAAATGTTATATGTTTGATTTTCTAAGTAGGGCTGCCCAGAATACCAACAAATATTTTGAGCTTTGGCTCAGGTTTAGTTTTTATAAATGTAACATTGGCTTTTTCCTCTTGCAGGGATCAATACAGGGGGTCATTGTATTGATCTGGTACAGATTTTATATCAGATGCCGTTCCTGACACAGCGCTCCTCATTTACGTGGGCTTGACACTGCCACTGTGAGTGGATATTGTGCATATTTATGCTCTTGAACCAACATGAATCAAGCCGATGTAATATGCAGTGTTACTGCAACTGTACACGCGGCAGCTGCAGAGACATTAGCCAAGCATGCTAGCAGCTAGTTGATCATTTATATTGCAACTACTTTGTAAGTAGTTGGTTCTATTGAAATGGTGATCTCCGTGGTTTTTCACTAAGATGTCACTGCAGAAGAACAGACTGCAACTACTTGTTTTGCCGTCTGTCAGTTAAAAAAAAAAATTTAAATTTAAAATGTTGCCACACAGCTGAGGTCAGTTTGAGGTCTTCATTTTAATAGGGGACAAATTATATAACTTTTTTTTTTTTTTGCACAAAATTAATACAAATATGGGTCTTCTAAATGAGGTGTCTTTGGAAAATATTGGTGGAAACACACCAAGGATCACTCTTTACAGCTGCCACTCAGTGTCAGAGAGGATGTGCAGGATGTGAAACTGGTACTAAAAACTAAAGTTCTGTAGTTTTCACTGCTTGGCAACAAACTAGCCCGCAAAGTCAATCCTCAAATCCCTTACACTCTGAGTGGGAGGGACTGGAGAGCAAATAACAAGAACTAAAACTATTATCTAGGAACCCCTAGGATGTGTAAGCATATGCCAAAAAAGAAAAAGAAATAGCTCAAATTCTCTGTTGATGGCTCTGTTTAGTCTCTCCTCCTCAATAAGACATTTGATTAACAAAGTCAGTGTTGACACAAAGTAAACACTGTTAACTTTACAAGGACACCACAGTTACTTTACAAGAAATACACCACTTTAAGATAAATATTTGAAAAAATGTTTGCATTTTCATTATTATCGTTTTTTTCATGAGCAGTGAAATGAGTGTAGGTGCCAGTCCAGCTTTGTGTTGCCCCAGGTTTGTGAAGCAAACCAAAATTCAAAATGCTGCGAGCAGACCACTAGGATTTCACAGGATATCAGCGTACTGTCTTAAAGACCTCAAAAAGGCACATCACTTTCAGAAAGCTTATTTATGGTTCCTTGAGCCACAGAGATGGAAACCAGCGTTGGGTTTCTGTTTAGGATGCAGACATCCTCTCAACGCTTTCCGTTTTGTTGAATTGTAATGGTTAGGGTGGTCCTGACCCAGCTCTTAAGCTAAGTTGTCTGCAGGAGGATATCTCTTGGCATTTTCCTCATTCTGCTTTCTTTACTCTTCATCTATTTACAAACCATTATTACTGCTATTAAATTAGTCTTTTTCTCTTTTTTTTGTCTCTCTGGACTTTTCTTTGCATCTATTGGCATCTATTTCCTCTTCTAAGAGACCAGTTAGGCTATTTTGTTATGAATTGATGTTCCATGGATTGTAATAGGATTATATTCAGATGACAGTGAACTGGATTTAATTTGCAGCACAGTGACTTGGTGGTTAGTTGAAGGTTTCAAGTTTCAATTTTAATCAAAACCAGCGACTGAGTCACCAACCAGCTGAGCCACTAGTACCTGAAGCATGAGGTGGTCGGTAACCGATCATAGTTTCTCCTCCTTTCTTTTGACTTACAGCTGCACGGGGTTGACCATTTTCCTGACTAGTCACTCCAGCTCAAACTACAGCGAGGAACATGCATGTTTCATTTAGTGACAACCATCGTTTTTTAACTCAGTGAGTACTCCAGGGAGAGAGTTAATCCGAGGTGTTACTTGGAAGCGAAAGTCACACTGAGCTGTGGGCTTTGTGTCTCTGACAACCTTTACAGTTTTTTATGTGGTGTATTTCTTTTGCATTTGATTTTGTTTTGTAGAAATACAAAAATCAAACTGTACAAAATTGAAGTTTAGAGACGGATATTCTTTTATTTTGACATTTGCCCATCATTTAACAGCTAGTGAAACCTCAAGAGGTTAAGGAGACCATATTTCCAATAACATTATCTTCCGTGTTTTCCTACTTTTCTACAGTGCTATAATGATTAATTATACATGTTACTGGAAACTCAGAAAATGAGGCATGCATATGTTATAGCAGAACCTGTTTCTCTCAATAAATGAAGTTTTGCAGAGTTTAGGAGATCCATGACTCTGTCTTCTGTAAGCGAATTGAATTTCCTCATAAGGTCTTCAAAATGAATTTGACCAATCAGAAGACACTTTGCTCTTTTTGTAAGTGTAACTAAATAATTACGTGCTGGCTTCTGAGCTACTCTAGATGTAACTCTAACCATAAAAAGATGATAGCTTGAAATTAACCATGGCCCCCTGATCAGGGGTCTGTTGTGAGTAAATATGTCTTATCCTGGTAAATAAAGGGTTAAAGAATAATTATTTCAAGTTCTGTCTCATATTGCTTCAGTGAATATATCTTTGTATAATAAAATTTCTTAAAGCATCCCAAAACTTGTGGCATAGTCCCTGCATTTGAGTATTTGAACACATAGCTGGAATATCTCAGCGTTGCCATGACAATGAGTAAATCCCACTGAGTTAACCTAAGAGGGAGGTTACAGATAAGACAAAAAATGTCGCCTTTGCCATTTTTTCTTTTTTCTCCCATGCCATCATCTCCCGATGGAGTCCCTGCAGAGTTACTGACAGATTAAAGTATTCCAGGAGCAAAAGGTCCACGGCATGGCTGAGTCACGGTTTCAGCTGAGCCACAGTGGAAGAGAGGGAACATGTTTCACTTTTCACGGTCAGAATTCACCAGGTTGCAGCACAGCAGAGCAAAATGGAGCTTTTCTTCCCTTCTTTCACAAGTTTGCTGTTTGTTTTCAGATTTCCAGGCCCTCAGCGGTCACAAAAGTGTTTATAGTATGAAGATTATCCATTACATTCTTGACACTTTTCTCTTTTTAATATAAGAATCAAATTCAAATGCATGACTGTACCACAGCGAATCTATTTTTACATCCCAGAGCTTTGGTTAAAGCCCGAGGTCATGGTGGCTGAGATGACGATTTGTTTACGACAAGCATAACATCGCCTTGATGAGCCCCACTGGAAGTTTATTAGTGAGACAATATTCACACTTCTCAGATGGAAAAAGCCCTGTCTACTCCAGTGTCCCCTGTGCTTCTTCCCAGCCTCGCGTGGCTGACCAAGGAATGGGCAAAAAAAAAAAAAAAAAAGCACATTTTATCACTGGCTGGCTTTTATCAGGAAATCGTTCATTTATATTTACAAATAGGCAGAGAGGGATCTGTAGAGCTGAAAGATGCAACAGCATCAATATCTTTCTTTTTTAGCTTTTTTGGTGGAGTCGAGGTCTCATGGATGTTATTTGTCCTAGATCAAGCACCTGCAGGTCCATAATGTTACACACCTTTTTCATCATATTTGCTTAAATTTTGATTTGTTTTTGTATTATTCTGCATTTTCATCTGACTTTAATGTTGCCCATACCATCTACTCAAGTAAATATTCATCAATTTTAACATTTCAGATGACAAAGATCAATCTCAGGGACTTTGTGTTTGTTTCTTTCATCTGATTATGGCGGGCTGGCTGCTCGAAGACGTTTCGTGTTTGAGTGAGGATCAATATTATCTTCCCAGCTGAGGGCGAACTCACTAGCCTTTTTCCAGAGCTTTCAGCCATAAACTGTCATGTCGGTGGATTTGTTGATCTGGATGTTCAGTGAACATTTTGATTTCATCCACAGCACTGGCATGACCTCTCTTTCCTGGGGAGACCCTCGAGGGATCATTGATGGGCTGCGAGGCGATGATCACATGACGGGCAGAGCCAGTTCAGGATGCGCATCAATCACTCTGAATATGAGTCTTTGCCTTCTGGCAGTGCATTAAAACCTCCCTGTTTCACAGGAAGCATTACATTATGGACCAGTAAAACTTCCAATGATTAAAGAGAACTTGCAAGGTTTCGTCAGCATTCATGCAGTTTCTTTACCAGTGTTGTTTGATATCCTCTTTTTATTATGGCATTGTTCAAGTGGGTATATTATGCTTTTCTGTGTTTTCTGATTCATCTATACATCATCATTGGGATGAACTGTCATGTTAGATATGACCAAACAAGGTAAATGTATATGTACTAATAAATGTACATATACATAGAACATATACTATGTATATTCACTATGTAAATGTACTATTTCTATGCACAAAATACTCAGTTCTCAGTGCTGAGAAATCCACTGGAAAGTTTTTTTTTTTTTTTTTAAGTTTTCCTGTATTATGTCATAGAGGGCAAAAATGCTTTTTTGTTGTTTTGTGTTTTTTTGTTTTTTTTGTTTTTTTGTTTTGCAACACTAGACAGCTGAAAGGTTGTCAATGAAAACTATGCAAAATATTACTCGTCTATGTACTACTTGTTGGATTCAGGAAGTGACCCATTTCGCAGCCTATGGCATTGTAGGAGTTGGGAATACTTAAGCTACTTGAGTTTGAGCTACTCCATTCTCTCCCAAAATAACATGTCCAAATTTATAACAGAAATATGCATATTTTTTTTATCTAGATGTTCAAGAAATAAGCATAACTACAGCCTGGCAAGAAAACCAGTTTTGGTCTCCATAGCTACATTTGACATTTACGACAACTGAACAGGAGGGTGAAATTTTATGTACCTCATTAAATAAAAATAACATCAAAACTACAAGTTTATAGGTAATGGCGGGGGTGTTGTTTTCATACTAACAGCTGTATTTCAATGAATAGCGTTGACAACTAGCTGTCATCACTTAAGCTACTTCATCTGAGTTGGATTGTAAAAGCCAAGAGACCCAAATCTTCTTGTAAAGTGTGGTCAATTGCACAGATCGCCGTGGCTACTTCTGGGTTGGCCTCAGAAACTCCAGACGGGTGAAGGTTGCTGAATTGCTGGTGCTTTTTCCCAGTGATTGTGTTTGTCCAATGGCTAGCTCTCACTTTAGCTACTGAGGACTTTATTTTTACTTTAGAACTACTAAAGTGAGAATAAAGTCCTAACAGGGCTTAATAATTCCTAACTTAAGTATAACTTAATGACCTGTTAACTGTACCAACACACGGTTGTGATTGGTTTTTGGTTCGCTTGGAAGCAGCCAGATGCAGCTACCTGTCAAAGGCTGGCGAGGGCAAATCAAAGGATGAGCAGCCCGACAGCCTCTGGTCCATTGTCTGGACTTAAGAAACCTTTTCTTTTGCCTGAGTGACCAGACCACTAGCCAACAGGAAGCCAGTCATGCTCCGCCACAGCGACTGAGCGACCACAGGACCCAGCTGAGCTCCAACATTCCTCATTTCAGTTCTGGAAGTACTTGTTTTTGGATGTTGTTTCAGTAGCAACAACTGAAATCAGGACGAATGAACAGATTTTATAATGGATGTAAGCTGATGTTAGTTAGAGCCAAGTTGGCTGAGATAAAACAGCTAACTTGTGGTAACAGAAGAAAAGCGGTCGTTTGGCTTGAAGGCTTGTTCATGCGTGCTCTGCCCATTGTTCGACTAACCAGTCAATGGAGTCAGCTCCTGCCAATATGGCATCATCCTGAGTCCAGAACACTGAGCTGTAGATAAACCTAATAGATCTGGGTTCATATGCAGGTCATCACATGATGCACTGAGCACCTCCAAGCATTTATCTGCCACTTTTTGCATATGCTTAACTTTGCATCTCCTTCCCTTTTTCTCTTCTCTTGCACATTTCTGCGACTTTCTGATCTGTAAAAACCAGCCCGAGCAACTCGCCTTATGTAGTTGGTTGTTGTTCAGTGTTAAAGTTTTTCTGTCCACTTTTGCACCAACCCAAGCAGTCGAGACAGACCACCCTCCCAGGTTCTGCAAGGTGTCCTACTGTTTAAAGGGAGATTTAGAAAAGAAAAAGTTCTCTTTTTTTGTGTTTTTTTTTTTTTTGTGAAATACACCTGACCCAAGTATGCGAAGTGCATTTTAAACTGAATTAACCCACCCACTCAATTCTGACTAATTTTTGCATCCAAACTATATTTTATCACAGAAACAAGACAAGAATAAAATCTAATTACTGGGACTCATTAGCTGCATGTAGTCACAGAACAAACTAAGGTGATCGAAATAACTTACTGTTCTTGAGAGAAAGAAACCTTTTTTGTTCAAATTTACCTCAAATTTAGTTAGAAAAAAACATTCGTGTTGCATCTTATTTTACAGACATTAAATCATTAATCTTTGCCGAGTTATCAGAGGTCATTTTTACATAACTAAGCAAAAGCACTTGGGAGTTTTTAAAATTTTTAAAGTGCCTCATATAGATGCAGAGGTGAATTCCCTTTTACAAATCTGTACCCAGTCCCTCTCTTGTTTTTTTATTTTATTATGATGTTGAGGCTTTAGTCACCTCTGCCATGATGACCACTGTCTCTTTGTGAGCTAGTTTCATCTTTGTTGATGTGTTGTAAAACTATTTTTAATACGAGATGACTGGGACAAGAACCCAAAGTTACTTTGGCTGTTTTTTTGCCAATAATAGGGATGTGAGATTACAATAGATAATCAAACATTCCTTTAAATTAAATACATGTTTTAGCATGTAACAAAAATGTTATTATATTTAAATTAATCATATTTCTAAGTGTTCATTCCTAAAAAAAAAAACTTGTCGGTTGTCGGTTAATCTGAAAAAGAGAACTCCATCAGATGTGTCTCTAGTATGTCCGACTCATACGTGTTTTGATAGTCAAAAGTGTTTTGATAGTCTTGGCACCCCTCAGTTCGATAACAGTTCAGATTGCGACAATAGCATTTTATGAGCCTTTGGTGATTGAAGGAGATTGCAAATGTAAGAAGCTGAAATGACCCTTTGTTGGACTTGTACTCCACCTCTTGTCTGGTAACAGCTGGGGTAGGTTCCAGCAGAACCTGTGATCCTGAACCGGATGATGCAGGTACAGAAAATGGAAGGATGGAGAAGATTTTCCCAAAATGGTATCTGGTGTTTTTCTGAGAGATAAAGAGAAGGGCTTTTTGTTATCTGGAGGCTCTAGTTGCTACTCTAGTTAGGATGACTTCAGGACATCTCCCAGAGGAGATGTTCCCCACATGGCTCAGAAGAGGGAGGCTATTAGGACAACCCAGGACTTGCTGGACAGATTATATCTCGAGTGGCTTGGGAATGCCTTGGCCAGAGAGAGGCCATAGGATCTAAATCCAGTCTGTCTCCAGAAACCTGGAGACAGACTGGATTGATACCAAGAAAAGTGGAGCATGCTACAGTTGATGTGAACTCACCAGAACTCGTTTGAAGTAATTAGGACAATACAAATATTGCTCTCATATACTGTGACTAACCGTCTCCTGCTGGTATAGTTGTTTTTACTGCTGAGCAAGAATCTGACACGCAGCAGATGGCTTTTTCCACACTGCGAAACCAGCATCCATATAGAGGTGTTGTACAATCTGCGTAGACGTGTCAACTGTTTGTAGAATCTTGAAAAACTTACATCAATTATGCTCCCATAAATTCCTCATTACACACTGGATAAGTTGGTTTTTCCTGATGCTTTCACTTGATTACATTCTTGAGTCTGCAGAAATCTCTGTATTCAGAACACAAGACCCAGAATCCTTGATGCCTGTGACCTTCAGGTCCTCAGGTGACCGTTCAGGACAAACAATCATTACATGAGTTTAAGAACATTTCCAGAGATCACAAATGCAGATTCAGGCTCTTCTTGCAAAGAAGCCATATGTGAACACGATCCAGAAACACTGAGTCTTCACAAGGAATAGGTTCACTTAAAATAAACTCAGACAGTGGATTACGGACACAGTTTGTTATCAGCATTCAGTTCAGAAGTCTGCGTCTCAGATGGTGTGGTAGTACATTTGTGCCTATCAAATGGGTACCTTGCACTTCCTGAAACAAAACATCAGTGTTAAAAGATATATACACAGCTTTTAGAGCTCACTGTCAGATAATACAATTTTTTTGGAGAAGGTCTTGCATCTTTCAGCAAGACAATGCTTAACTGCGTACTGCATCCAGCCTGGTTGAAGAGTCTCGGTGCTAAACTGTGCTGACGGCAGTTCAAAGCTGTCACCAACTGAAAATATTTAGAGTATCATGAAACAAAAAATAAGCCAAAGAAGTTCAACAGCTCCAGCTGACGTGGGACTGAAGTATTAGCCTGTGGTAGAGTCTGACTTATCGAGGCAAACTTCTGAAGGTGCTGAAATAAAGTCTTGCACGGAAGAGTTTCTCTATTTATTTTCACCTCATGATGTTGTCCATGGTAAGAATTCAGCGTTGCAAACCTTTAGATGAGTCCAGAAACACAGTGACATATGTCATGCCTAATGTAAAGTCATGCTATTTGAGTCACAAGCGAGCAGTTTACCAGTCATGCACATTTGGCCATATAAATCTAATCAGTGAGGTAGTTTTATCATTTGCAGTTCCTTGATTTTTCTTTTTCCTTCAGGTTAGGAAATGAAAATGTCTGTTTATCCAATTAGTAGAGATGAAAAACATCCATTGCTCATATCAATGAAAACTTTTATTTGAAAAGAGCTACTATAACTTCCAGGGACACGCTCTTTGTCACTTTGGATAGTCAAAATATATTACTGTAAGTGGTTTCTTTTGACAGAAGGTGGAGAAAATTCCAACAAGCAATAATGAAAAAAAAAAGGTTAGTAACTTTGAGGGGAAAAAAATTCAAAAGCCGACCTTCTAAATTCCCCGTCTTCGTGGAGTCATATGAGTTGTCACACTACATGACTTGCTGCAGTGAGAAAAATATTTGTCGTACTTATTAAATGTCATCTGGAGGCGGGGCGGGTCTGGGGCTGATTATCGGAGCAGCAGCTCTACCTGTGGCCTTGAATGTCCCCTTTGAGCCAGCACCTGCAGGGATGAAGGTGACTGAGAATGACAGGCGGCCAAATACCTTTTCACTTGCAGCTGATTTCTCTACGTAAACTCTCCGGTTAAGACAAATGGGAACAGGGTGCGGCAATTACGGCTCAGTTGACCTTCAGCTCGTTCTCTTTGATGGAGCTGTCACACGGTTCATGCTCGGCTCCTTTTTTCTCATCACAGCCACTGTTTCCACCTTTATATCTGAAGATTTACGTGTTTGCTGTAATTCTTGGGCATAATGTTGATTTAGATGTTTCCTCTTTGTGCTTAGCTGGAGCTTCTTTCACTAGTGTTGTTTTTACTTGTATTCATTTGTTATTATTTTACATCATTATACATTTTGAGGGGAATACTGTTTTACTCTGAAAATGTCTCTGAGCGATTGGGGAAAAAAATGCAGCTAATAAATTCTGCATGTAATGATTAAATTTAAATTCAGAGGTCAAGAGCCCTCATTATTTGCACTGAAATATTAAAACACAGTTAATATTTTATGCAACTAAATTTGTAGCACTGAATTAATTTCATAAGAAAAATGTTTGCGTGGAATGAAAGTGCTTCTGGGGGACAGGCTCATGAATGAGTTGAAATTTTGACTTGAGAGTGTGAAACTTTGCTGCTCCCACACGTCTTGGTGTCAGAGTGACCCATTGAATCATGGGAAAATAGATGGCAATGCATTAAACCAGCATTGATTTTACACGGAGCTGTGAGCGGGGGCTTGTTTATGTGATTTAGGTAAAAAGAACTGCTATCTTCTCTCATCTCTTTACCTCATTTCAAGCCCATTAAAATGATAAAACTCTGCTCCTGTAGAGGAACTGCAGGTGGGTTCATCCCCCTCTCCACCCTCCCACGGTGAGAGGAAATGTTAAAAGCTAACACATCTTGTCAGACGATGAGACCTCCGTCTTTCTGACTTCCGTCTGAATTCAACATCTACAAATAGTTAGGAAGTATTAGCCCCTATTTTTTTCCCTCTCTTGAAGGTGATGACACTGAACATGCGAGTGATGTTTTTTATGAACATGTTATTCTTTAAAGTGGAGCAGGTGATCATTTAAAGAAGCCTTTTTCATTTCATTGGTTGAAACTGTTTTTCTCATTCCAGTGGTAAATAATTAAATAGTTTAGATTAATACACAAGACATTTTTAAAGGCTGAAACACCAAAAAAACAAAACAAAACAAAAAAAAAAAAAACAATCAGGCTGAGAGTAATACTACAAATGACCGTGGAGTGCCCAACCGGACAAAAGCTGGACAAAAATGCACAAGATCAAATCAGAGGAGAGCTTGGATGGAAAGTGACTTGAATTCCGGTGAGATTCCCAAAATCTGTAAACTAGACGCTCACACAACAGAGCTTCTGTTTCCCAGAAAATTAAAGAAACGCTTTTTAATCAGAGTATCAAGTCAGTTAGAGCTCTGGGATATTGATCAGTCAGGTAAGAGGCAGAGAGGATTGTTCATCAATTTCAGCTGCTTTGCTAATAATTAAATGAACAATAGGTACAAACAGCACTGGTTTTACTGGTGGAGGCTGTTAACATCTTTTCACTCCTCATCTTTTCTGACTGTTTTTTACTAGTTTTGCATTCAGAGTCAGTGTCACTGCTGGCAGCATGAGGTGAATGCGTGGCATTCCCAGAAGGTTTGCTGTGTCCACCAGTACAGTCCAAAGAAGAGATTCCAGGAGACAGGCAGTTGCTCTAGATGAGCTGGACAGGACCATAGAAGGTTCTTAACCTCTCAGCAGGGGCGGTATCTGTTCCTTTGTGCAAGGAGGAGCAGGATGACTTCTGCCAAAGCTTTGCAAAATGACCTGGAGCAGGCCACTGGAGTAAATATCTCTGACCAAACATTCAGAAACAGATATCATGAGGATGACTGGAGGGCCTGACATCTACTAGTGGGCCCTGTGATCACTGGAGGTTGATTAGCATTTGCCAGAGATCACCAGAGTCAGCAAGTCTGCCACTGGTGTGAAGTTGATCTCACCGCAGGTTCACCGTGAGCACATGTGACACACATGAAACAGTCTGGAGAAGCCATGGAGAATGTTAGGTTGCCAGTAGATATCAGGATGAAGGTCCTTGGAACTGCTGTCAGACCCTACGCTGTTCAGTGGGTCCCGAGTTCCTTCTAGTGTGCAGTAATACTGGGCCTCGTGGTCCACCCTGACTGGCACCTACGGTCCCCTGACCCAATGTCCCAGAGGTGTTCCATTACAACACCTCTCGGACATTATGTTTTGGTGCATCTGATTCTTCTAGGTTGCAGCTCAGGTTATACAGGAGCTCAGTGATGCGCTAGTCTGATCTGGATGGAGAAACCCCAGGGCACCATTTGTTGTCTCATTAGGAGGATGCTCTGACTGGAAAATGATTTATAAAGGTTAAACAGCAAACCTAAATCCAAATTAAGACTGCAACTGCAAAAAATAAAGTTGGTTTTGGCTGTTCTCCAACTGTGGCTTGGTGAGTTTTTGTTGCCAAGGGGTCACCCTCATGCTGTTGCAAACATTGGTGTCATACCTTCCAACTAGAAGCTAGCAGCTTCCAGAAGCTGTTTGTGTCGGATTTCTGAGCCACGCTGCAGTCTCGTCTTTTAACGATGCTTTTGATGCTTTCTGTTAGAAGTCAGTTGTTTAGATGGAAATGGTCTTTACATTGTTCATATTTTGATGCCTGTAACACTGGGTATGCTGCATGCCTCTATGATATCATGCTGTAGTTGATAAAAAATACCTCAAATGATATCTGCAGGGTCGGGTCTCTATTTTTTTTTTAGCACGATGCAAATCCATGTTCAAGAGTTCTGGAGAAATGACTCTGGCCATTGATGGAGGTTGAAGGAAGAAGATGAGCATTTTGGTTTAATACTCTAAAAATTCATTTTATTCTTCCAAGTTATTCCACCTTCATGTGCGGAAGTGTTCTTGACCAGGACCCACATTTGCCCCTTGTTACCTCGACCAAGCCAGTATTCTCATAGTACCGGTCCCAAACCCAGGTAAATACAAAAGGTTTGAGCAGGAAGGGCCCCCAACATAAAATCTATGCTGAATGCAGTGACCTGCTGTGGTTTGCCCTTTCAGCTTTTACTAAAAGGGCAAAAGCTGAAAGAAGTTGTTTTTATGCAAGACTATCTATTAATAATGAAATGAGATGAATTTGTGTTTGAGGATACTTTTAAATTTTCACATTTTGTGGCTCATAATGGGATAAGTATTTTTAAACAGCTTTCCCATTTTCATGGTGATTCATCCTAACAGATTATTTTTTACAAAAGGTACCTGCCAGCTGATGTTACGAAACACAAACTCCAAACTAAGCCATGATGGAAACCAGAGAGGAGTCTTGGAGAGGAAAATTATTGCTGCACAGCATTCTGGAAAGAGTAATAAAAATACTCCCAAACAATATGGAAATCGACATTCTCCAGTGACAAAGATGAATCACAAGTTAAAGACACTTGAGACAGTTGCCAATCATCCAAGGGCTGAATGTCCTAGCAAATTTACCCCAAGGTCAATCTGTTTGTATCAGCAAAAACTGCTTTGGTAGGCAAACCTCAGGCCAAGCAATGGTGAGAAGATGAAAAACACAAAGGGAGCAACACTAGGAGCTGCACTGGCAAACGATGAACCAGCAAAGGAAGAATGAGAGACAATTCAGACAGTAACAAACACTCCAGGGATAACGAGACACGAGTATAGATTACTACAACAGGAGAAGAACAAGAAATCAATCATAATGCAATACAGGAGTCGAAGAGACATAAAAGCACAAATAAACCCAGACTAAAACTTAAAATGAGAGGAGTGAACAGGACTCAAACTCATAAATCAACATCCCAAGGCTGTTACAATGAAAGTCCAACTGACTTTAGGAAAACTAGACCTGAACAGACAACAAGACTTCATCAACAATGTTTTCCAGACAAATCAGACCAAAGTGGAGTTAATTTGGCCTTGATGCTGATTGTAATAATAGGCAAAAATCACAATATGGCGTTTCAGCAAAAACACCTCATGCCCACTGTCGAACACGGTGGTGGAGTTGTGATGATTTGGGTTTGATTTGCAGCCACAGGACCTGGGTTCCTTGACTGTATTTATTTATTAATCTATGAGAATAGCATGCACGTATTACTGAGGTAATATCAATGTTTTCTGTTTCTCATCAAATGGTTATTTCCAGTATTTGTGTATGCATGAATAAAACATCTGTACTGAGGAACTGAGAAAAAAATAATTTTTGAATATTTTGACGGACTTGCAGGAAAGCTTGCACCCTGAATTGTGGGTGTCGTGAAAATTCAGCAGGCATAGAAAATGGATGGATGAAAATATAGATGAGTAAAATTTTTAAAAAAGAAAACTGCAGAATGGTTTTCTGGGTTTCTGCACCACAACCTCCTTCACATTTGATGTATTTTATGAAGTGGCGAACAGTCGGGGTTTGACAGACTCATCAGTTCAAACCTGTTAATTGCATCTTCGTGGATCCATCCTCGCTGATCAATTAGAGATGATGGACAAATTCAGGTGTCTCCTACTGTGAGATCAAATCCTGTTCTGCTGGGCTCCTGTCCGCCTCTCGCATACATTGGTACAACGAGTCACGCATGTCCGACAGCAGGACGAGTCTCTTCTCCAGCCTGATTAGTTCTGCTCCAGAAATGCTGAGAGTGACGAGCTAATCGCGGACCGAGGCCTCCGAGGGACTGGAGGGACAGATCGATGATTCGCCGGCAACAGCCAGTGATGCATAGCTTCATCCAGAGCAATGACAAAATGATAGCATGTGGTGAAGGCAGGATGAGCTGTCACCGTGGGCTGTCTACCATCTATATCCAGTCGAGATGTGACAACTTTATTACTTTCAGGAACACAAACCTCCTCCTCTTCAATCTGATATCATGTCCACGACCGATGCTTAGTGTTTTAGTGTCTTATCTTGTATGAGACATGACACCAGACAGCGCATGTTGAATATAGAAGCGTGAAGTCGACCGTATCCCTTGGGTGGTCTGCTTCCAGGAAAGAAACAAAAAAAAAGGAAAAAACACTTCCACAAGTCACATCGGCATTTCACATCTTGATAGCTTGGCTGCGACTGAATGTTTTGATTAATTAAAAGGTTGAGTGGGTGATCATTAAAAAAAAAAAAAAACAACATTTTTTTCCACTAAAGTAGTTTTTAATTTTCTATTAACTCTGAGATGAATGTAATAAACTTCTGGCATCTGCAGAGAGTGTGGCACTGTAAAAAAAAAAAAGACAGCTTCAAGTGATTACTATGAAAGCTTGACAAGTGACTGAAATATAGGGGTACTTTGTGTTTTCCATGTTACCTTTTTTTTATTATTGTTAATATAAAGTTATAAATTGTTGGAAATTGTATTGGAAACAAAAAGAAAGTATAGGATTAAAGGAAGGCGTCTATAATTTGAATATGATTGCATGTTATATATTTTTTAATGTTTGAGTTGTGGTTCAAATTTAGGACTTTTGATAAAGCTAAGTAAGTGTAGAAAAGTCCATTATTTTCTATGATGCAACTAGTTCATGAAACAATTAATGAACTGGGTTATTTATCTATTTACACTTTGTTGATGTTGATTAGGAGCACTGGGGATTTTAGAAAAGGATCCATAAAAGTGATCAGGTAGAAGTGGTGTAACTGCAACAGGCGACCTCGTATTCAGCTCATATGCCATTTGTTGACTGGTAGGTTCCTGTTATTTTAGTTGGTATTTGGATATTTAACTGTTACTGGAGTGTTGGAGTAAGTATTGGATCAATACACATCAGTCTACTGGAGCAAGCACAATGGCTAAAGCTGAAAGTTAAAAAAAAAGGATAAGACTTTATTGATCCCAGGACAGGGAAGTTTAAGTCTACCAGCAGGAGAGAAGGACAGGAATAAAAAATATACAGGTCATGACTAAAGTCTAGATATGGACTAAAGAGTCTGAAATAAAGCTTATCCGTGTGTCTAGGTCAGCGTTATAGTGTAATGACTTTTACTGTTAAACGAACATTGACACTGACAGTATGAACCGATCTCTGTCTTCTTTCAAACACATCCCTATTTTATTTATTTATTTATTTATTTATTTTTACTGTAAATTACTTCTTGATAGATGAAAATTAAGTTTATGCAAGGAGAACCAAAGGAGGGTGGGGAGGAAACTGCCAGGGAGAGGACAGGGAGGACAACCTGACTGGTCTTCCTCTAAGATCCCGTTGTGTGAAACTGGACATTTATACGTGGAGTATGATCATATGTGCATGTGGTGATTAGATTGGAGGGGTTTTTTTTTCTTAGTTTCTTGTTTGGAAGTTGATTCTTGTTGATTTTCTGAAGTAGATGTGACCTCCATGGCTTCTTGCTGTTTTGTTGCGGGGTGATGTCTTTGTCTTGGGTTTTGATTAAGGCTGGGATTGTGGTTGAAGAATGTGGAGCTGAACTTCTTTCTCCTTGTGTTTTCTTGACAGGTGGCGACTGGAGGTCGTCTCTCATCTTTTCTTCTTTGTTTTCTTATTTAATTTGGTTAGACTGGAGTTGGGGTTAGGCTGAACACGATGGAGGTCAATAGATTGTACTAATAGTGATAGTCATGCAAGCCTGTTTTGTTTTTTGTTTGTATGTGGACGAGGCCTGAAGGGCTGTAACAAGTGCAATTCTAAAAGACATAATTCTCAATATAAACCAGTCGTGTGCTTTCATTAAGGTTTTGCTTTGTCCTTCTCCACCTGCCCTCCTTTAGATGAGTTTACACCCTCTGAATCATTTCCACACAAACACTTGCTTGTCTCTTGTCAGGACGGATTTAGGTGGTATTACACAAATATATGCATTTATTTCCAGTCGCGTTCTCTCACCTGTTGTTGTGTTTACCTGAACCCTTTTCATCCTCCCTCTTTCCTCCCTTCGCTCCCCCTTCTCTTTCTCTCTCTCGGCTGAGTGACTTTTTGAGATGGACGTAATGAGACAGGTCCATGCAGAGTGGGAGATGCAGGCAGAGCCATGAAGTAGCGCGCCCGTAAACAAGGTGAAAAATAATCAGGTGATGGTGGACTGTGGCTCTCAGAGGGCCCGCTGCAGCTCTCAGCACAGCCCCCATGCAACAATACATCACTTTCTTCTTAGAAATGACTTTTACCTTCAGTCAGGTCTCGTTAGGCCCATCACAGTTCAGATTTTTTTTTTTTTTAATTTGTTTTCACGCCTGTCTTGATTTGTCACCAGTTCTGATATCTAATTGATATAGGCTTATTATCCAACATTTTCCATTCTAATGGTTGGAGTTTTGTGGTGATAATTGATTAAAATGACCAAATTATGCTTTTCCATGTTTTCGGATTTAGTGGAGAGTTTTTTTCTAACACGAGCTCTCGATGATGTCAGAGAAGACAGGTATTCCTTATATGGTCATGTTCTCCAGTCTGCACCAGCCCACAAGAGAAATTGCTTCACCAGCTAATTTGAAAGCAGATGTTTACAACTCCAAAGTAATTATCACATATGTTTTCCGCCGCAGCGAATCTGTCAGTACTTCTTAATCAGCATTTTGATTTTGTTTCCCAGAAGTCTCCAAATAAATGATTTTTTGCTTGTGAAGGAAAGTTGGCCAATCATGGCTCATGGTATTGCGGTATTTAAGACTTTTTTCAGTTGGTCCCATTTAATGTAATTATGGCAGTCCTAATGTGAATATGACTCAAACATACTGCAACTATGTGATACAGGCACTTCTTATAACTTCAGATTTTTTGCTCATAGTAATCCTGTAATTATACTTTACTTTCAATACTTTCAGAGGCAACGTCTGGCGTATTCAGCCCTGAGTTCACCTGCTGAATCATTGATGCCACCCAACTTATTCTGAAAGTGTCATATTTACCTCTAAATCATCCTGTTCCTCATATGCATACTTCATATTTATGTATGCATGCAGCTGCCATTAAATATTGAGGATACTGAAATGTATGTAACACCATACGTTGTACCTCAGTAGGAGCTGATGCTTTTCTTTACATGATATTGAAAAGACTTACCCTATTTTAAGGGCTTTCATGCATGTTATATGATTTGCAATATATGACTCAGATGTTGAATTAGTATTTAATGTTAAAAAGTTAAAATATGACACAAAACAACTGAAATGTGCTTGGCCTTTCCCCCCAAGTCTTTGCATAGTGATGAAGAGTTTTTCGGTCAGAAGGTGACCCTTATACAGCTATTGCATCTTCTTCTTGATTTCCACCGAGTTGTTGGTGGATAGCTGTGGTTTGAGGATTCTGCTTGGATAGGTCTCCATCACACCGATTACCTTGATGGATTGCTCTCTGTCAGTGACTGCCTACCAAGAGAAAAGGAAGACGTATGAATATCGGTCTACCCATTTTCTGAACCGGCTTTGTCCTGTCCAGGGTCGTGTGTGTTGCTGGGGTGTGTGGGTGTTGTGGGGCAGGGGAGGGGTGGGTGGTGGAGCTGGAGTCTGTCCTGTCCGAACCACATACTTTCTCTGTCTTTTTGTCTGTTTCTCTCCTTCTCTGTCACCTTCTCTTCACTGAATGACTTCATTTGTAACTATTGATTTCCACCTTGAGCCACTTTCACTCCAGTTATGTCAGATCACATGTAATGATTGTATTAACAGTTAATAAATAAATCACACAACCCACTGATGTGATTAAAAAAACAGTCATACTCTATATGTTTAATTTGGGTCAAGTTGATTAGAATTAGAGATCATATTTCTCCAATTTGAACTCCACTAGATTCTTGTTAAATTCAGGATAGATTTTAAAACTCTACAATTCTCATAAAAAGCTCTTAATGTCCTTTGGTCATCAGGCTCCTCCTTTTCTGGAACCAGCTCCCAATCTGTGTTCAGGACGCAGGTATTCTCTCTGCCTTTAAGATTTAAGATGAGGCGTAAAAGTTTCATTTTGACCCAGGCTGATAGACTTGGGCTTGCTCTGGTGACCTTGAGCCATCCCAGGCTGCTATAGGCTAGATTTTGGGGACCTGCCATGAGGTACTGGGTATTTCCATCATTCTGCTCTCTTTATTGATCATGTATGTACGCCAGCAAGAAAAACATCTGGAATTAACTCCTCCCTTGTATTAATTTGCCATAAAATGTGTCATGCTGTCACAATATCATCAAAACATCATTCAAACAGTGAGGTATGGTGGTGGGAGCATCGCGATTTAACCGTGCATGATTTAACTTGCACTAACACTAACACTAGTTGTGTAACTGCAGTTTGAATGCCTGACACAAGTGTGAAAACCTGAAAAGTTAAGATTCTCCCAGTTCCTGAAAAGAGGAAAGATCCCCCATCATGCAGTTGACCCACAGCGACACTTTTTACCCCGTTCAAAGGGAATGGGCAATAATGCTGTTGACACTTCCAGTACAAACATGTGGGGGAGAGTTAAACCTGCTTTAATCCCTCAAGGTCAGGATTATTTGCCATCATTGAGAAGAAAATGAAATCCAGTGATTCAGAGTAGCTGTTCATCTGATGAAGCTCAGTGGAACTAGAAGTGATGCCACAGGACAATGACCCTTGCCAAAGCAGCTTCAACCAGGTACAGTATTTAAGGCGACACAATAAAATGAATTCTAGGTATTTTAAATGAACCTTTATTTAACCTTTTATTCTTGGGATTTATAATCTCTTTTTAAAGAGTGCCCAGACCAAGACAGGCAACAGTTAAAAGCACATGAGTTAAAAACACATATATATACCTATATAAACATATCGGATTATACTCCTACCACACACATCATGGAGGGGTGTGGTAGGGGTATATCAAGTTAGAATTAAAACTCTTTACATCCATTATAGACAGAACAATTAGAAGGGGCGGAGTTTTGGAACTCTGCCAAATATTCAAATAACATTACAGTGATGATGTCATAGCAAGTGATGATGTCATTGCCCCATATGTAACTCATTCCTTTGATCTCTGATGTCATGATAGAGCTATAAAGTCCCCAAATCAGCAGAACCTCTCAGTCAGACCAACTAACTCTGTCAAGACAGACGCAGATCGACTACAACCTTAAATCACATTACAAGAAAGAATTTTTCACCAAACTAAAAATGATTACTTCAACTGCTGACCTGTACATGATGGATCTAGGACAACTGAACGAGGAGTTCAGCAGAGTAAGTTTTCTGTTGGGGCGAGAAGAAACCAAAAGCTCCGAGGCAGAAGCAAGGGTTCTCCAGCTATCAAAGGAGCTAGAAGAAATGAAACTCCAGCTGGAAGAAGGAAGGTCGATGAACGAAACGAACATCAGCCAGTGCAAAGAAGGAGAAATAAAAACAGAGAAAGCACAGGACCAACATTCTGCTCAGATACTTCAGATGGAGAAACAAAGGAATAAAAATCTCCAAGAACAACTCAAGTCCATTAAGGATTCACACCAGGAGCTGAAAGTTAATTTTGAAAGGGACGTTTCTGGAGTGAAGGAGAAAACCAGGAGACTAAAACAAGAACTTGAGACCGAAAAGAGATCTCAGGTGGACAGAGTCTCGGAGTACCAGCGGCTCATCAGTGAGCAAAAAGCTGAGCTGGACGCTCTCCATAAGAAGATGGTGCAGGAGAAGACCGCCCTGCAACAAACCTCACAAGAGGACAGGGACCATTTTGAGAGAGAACTGGAACAGGTCAAAGCGTCAGATCTTGAGCTCAGCGCCAGCCACGACACGGATATTTCTGCTGGAACACAGGAGACGGAAAAGTTGCAGCAGGATCTCCAAAAAAGAGTAAATGAAAACACGGAAATGAGGATGAAGAACCTGGAGCTGATTAACAGCATCAAAGCTGACAGGGACATCATCAACGACGCTACGGCCAACGAACTGGACTCCATAAAAGAGACTTCCAGGGAGAGAGAGGTGTGTTTTCAAGCCCAGCTGGACGACGTGAAGGTTCAGCTTAAACAGCTTATCGATGAGAAACTCTCGAAGGCAGTTCAAGCGAACAAACGCCCCTCATTTTGGAAAAGAACGAAGCTCTTTTTTGGCTGGAAGGCATCAGGAAGACAAAAAGAAGACGAGACCTCAGCCGAAGACAGCGCATGAGACCAACATCTGTCCTTTCACTGGACCAGATAAAAACACAGCAGAGCTCAACGTGGATCCAAACAAACTAAAATTAGATTAAAAGTATTTGATGAAATCTCAGTCACTACAATAGCTAGCACTGCCACATCACAGGAGGTTCACATCTTCCTGTGCACATGTGGGTTTTTCTCCGGGACCTCCGGTTTTCTCCCACTCTTAACCAAAACACATATTACATAGATTATTAATATAGTCAGAACAACCGCAGTGCTGGTCCCATCATCATAAAATAATATCACTTATCATATCTTTACATTTCCATTTATATATCTATATCTCTATATATCTATATCTATCTACTGCATTTAATCAATAAAAGTAAGTTTACAAAACTGATTTTTTTTTTAATGTGTTGTTTACACACTTGCACACGTTTGAGCTTCATTTTTCTGATAAATCATGTCTGCAAAGCTTTTGTGTTGCCAAAGCAAAGTCTCCAATTCACTCATTTTGTAGAAACCGAAAGGTATCGGTAGCTCAACATTATCTAGAGTGGTTTGTTAGTGGTTTTCATTATCTCTTAATCTATTGAATCTATTAAATCACTCTCGCTGTCGTCATCAGTATCTTCTTAGCTATTTTCTGCCAGTCCCTTTACAGGGAACATACAGAGACAAAATGGCGGTTTGCGGATCACCCAGTGTTTCAAACTCACAACTGGCCTCTCCTTGGACCCCCAATATCATGGCTTAACACTTCTGCACTGTACATGCAAAAGCACCAGAAAACAACGTCATTAAAGACTCCTTATAAAAAGACCTAAAATGAGCACTCATTTCAGCCCTTTAAAAGGTATCAAAGGTCTTTGTAATCATGGCTGACTGTTATCAGTCGTAACAGCTACAGCCAGAAGTGGATGCAAGTAGAGTATTGAAATTGTGTTTAAAATCATGTAATAAGAGCATATCTTTGAGGTTTAAGTGATTTTGGAGCTGATTGCAAGTGTAGAGAGCAGCATATTTAAATGTCTTTTCCCAGCTCAGTTCGGACATTAAGAACCGCTAAAAGTAATGAGCCTTATGAGAGAAAACTAGAACTTCCAGAGCTTTTTCCAAGAATGTAAGCCTGTAAGTCGGATGGAAGGATACCAAGAATAGCCTTGTAAATAAGTATATGCCAGTGTCTGAGTTTGCGGCAAGACAAAGAGGAGCATCTAACCCAAGCATAAAAGTGCAGTGGTGAGTAAGAAGCTTTGAGATTAGTGTTGATCTTCAAACTTCAAAGATCCACAGTAAACTGGAGTGAATGCAGACATTTTGAGGAGGCATACATATAAATCATATCACCATACCATAGAAAAAAGTCTCTTTTTGGCTTCAAAAGAGAGGCGAGACTTGATTCTGAAGAAAAAGACCAATTTCAGATTTTTAGTCAGTTGTTCGACGGGCAGCACAAAAGGGAGAGCATCGTCAATCAGCACCACCAAGTATCTGTATTGTGAGACCGGCTCCATTTCAGAACTCTGAAGATTAGTGACACATAGATTCTTGCCTTTGATTTTCTCTGAAAATACCACAAGTTTAAACGGGGTTTCTATGACATGATTTGGTCAAAACACACCACGGATTACACTTTACAGCTTTTGTTTCACCTGGTATTAACAGCCCTTTTCAGATCGGGAGTATTTATGTGTCTGTTGCTGTAACTGCTGCTCATGAAGACAACAGGACAGCAGATCTTTTTAATCGTACATGACCAACATTTGAATTTCTCTAATTCATCTTGACTGGGGCAGCGTACTCAACACAGACTGAGTGGTTTAATGCAACTTTTTTTTGTTTTTTCAATTTGGCCTGGTCAGCACCCCAGATACCAAAATTTTCATGCTCAAGTCTTAAAAATGTAAATTTTCCCTAATATGTCCTCTTTAAGTGTTTAATTACTTTTAATCCAGTGTTTAATGGATTTTTTCTACTAAAGACAAGAAATTATAATAGTGTTATCCTCTAAAGCAAACTGTATTCATTACTTTGACTTTGATGAAGATCAGCCTACATTTTATGGTAAATTGGTCAAAAAAAATCAGTTCATTAAATGGGGTTCACATACTTTTCTTTGCCATTGCTTTGCTGTTTAATGACGCCAGTACATTAGGGTGCGTCTTTATTTGTTCCGTGTGCTTCATATTTCACATTCGGGAGATGTTTTTATTGACGTTCAGGATAGTTGATCATGAATTCAAGTCATTGACAGACCCAGCATAATTCTGACTGTTCCTGCACAAACAATACCCTCACAAAGAAATAAGATCTGAGACCACATCAGTCAGTTTTACTCAGATGTAGCGATCAGTAAATCATCAAAATTTTATCAGCTCCAAGTTAGATTTGACTTTTGGCTTTGGTTCATTTTGCCTTGGACTTCAAATCTGCTGTTCGAGCGCAACATATTTTGGTCTTCAAGGACGCACAAATATTTTTTAAAACAGGTTCCTGGCAGAAAGTTACGTCTCTGCTGAAAAATGTAATATTTTCTGTTCATTTCAAACTGAACTCACAACAAATTCTGGAGTTGGAAAAACAAACAAAAAAAAAGAGTAAGTTTTCCACACAAGGAAGATTAGAAATGTTAATATGCTGCAATGCATAGCAATATAATTCACAATATATCAAATATAATCTAATCTTTGGAGTTTACTGTTGACTCCTGTGGAGGTATGTCACTGTCTCCTCGAGGTATAATTCCTCATAAAGAAGTCTCTGGAGAGAGTCTCAGACTGTTTAATAAGAACTTCACAAACCCCTCTGACATCATCCACGAGTTTTCTGAAGAGCTTCGTCTTCTGAAGCTTCTTTTTCCTCGTACTGTGAGGTGCCATGCAGCAAATGGGTGGAAGGAACAGACCTGGAAAACCAGCCGGAACATTTCCACCTTATGTCAGTCAAAATGACTCGTTTTAGTTCGGCTGACTTATGTAACCTCTGATGGAAATGAATATCACTTTTCATGAATTCTTATCAAAGTTGTCCAAACAACCTCATTTCAAGTGCCGCTACCAGAACATCTGAAACAGGCGGCTCCAGAGCTGAAACAAAGACTACCAGGGTCGCTTTTAGGGCCTTGTAGTGGTCAGTTGATGAACTTGAGTTTTTTCAATTCATGGTTGGTTGGCCTCAACCCAGGAGCTGGAGTTTGAAGCTTGGAGACAATCCTGATGTAATGTTTTGACAGTGTTGAGCTTTTTTTTTTGTTTTTGCATTCAGTGTCATATTGACCTATCAGTGAACTAGTACATTAGTCACCTCTTTCCAGACCTGTGTCTGTTTCAGTCCCTGTCACACCTGTACTAAAAAAGCAAAATAAAATACTTTAACTTTGCTTTACTCCAGTTAAAATTACCTCCATTGCCATGTCGTTCTTTTTCTTTGTTTTGCTTTGGGGTTTTTTTCAGCATGCACCATATCCACAGGTAAACATGCAGGAAGAGGATGTACCTTTACGTCGTAATCATCACCTCCCTGGGTGGGGATTTATGCTAACTGATGATCAAATCAGAGTTGTGTTTGGGAAACTGGAGTAGGTTTTCAATACATTTGATGAATTGTGTGGAAACTTTACTCTCAAATTGAGAAGATTTCATGAATGATGTCTTTTATGTCCACCCAAATTCCCATCAAGGTGCATTTAACACTGGTAAGGACAAAGCTTTGACACTAAATTTAAAAAATGTGTTTGAGTTGAGTGTTTGACTCCATCCCCTAAAAGCAGATGTTATGGACACAGCTGTAAAAACATGGTTGCAAACGGTGCATATGAACTGTCCCTCTGTGGTATTTTGATCAAGGCTCATCACAGACATTTAATTAAGACCTCAGGAAACTGTCAGCTTCTGAAGAAAAAAAAATCAATAAAATGTTTAAGTAAATTATATGTTCAGAAATTGCAGTATCTCAGTATCTCATCATATCTTAATATAGTTCATTAAAGAATTCATAAGATAAATGTTTTATGTGTCTCCATCATGACAAATGTCAGTTATAGTATTTATGTCACTGACTTTGATTCTTATGTACGTTTAAATTTCCCCACAATTTCTGTCGTGTTACAAGTTATAGGGCAAAGTAAAGGTCTTGTCTCAGTTTCATCCCCATGAGAGATAAATGAGCACTGTGTTCAGCTTTTAATCAAGCTTCTTTATGCCATTGCAGTCTTAACAATGACTCTACATCCAAGCAATCGTTTCATTTTGCATGTCCCACTGCGACATTGCTGTTTTTCCCTAACACATGCTATAATCAAACTTGCAGACGCAGAATCGATTCAGTCGTCCAGTTGCGGTCTAAACCCATTTATTAAAACATCAAATACTCCACCCTGGTGGACGTGTGCCCAATGATTACCTTTTGCAAATCAATTAAGCTACAGAGTAATTGATTGAATACAAGTCCACAGTTCCTGGATCTTTGTGTTTTTGGAGCTGGTAAAGGTCAGCATGTTTATACCGGCTCTCCTGCAGATTCCAGTCTTTCTGCGGTGAGGAGTGGAGTTAACATGAAGACTGGAATCGATACAGAGGGGATTCAGTTCATGTTTTGGGGTCTGTCTGTGGGCGGAGGAATAAACACTGAGACTGAGACTCTATCATCAAACTTTCTCTTTAGTTGGACAGTTCTGCACTGTAAAATCTCCGTTTCTGCAAGGTAAGAGATTCACACAAGTTACAAAAACAGACTGTGATTTTTAAAAAAAATCCAAGTCTTGTAAACTTCTGAGAGCAACAGAAATTCACTTCTGTGGCTGCAGAAGTTTGACTCGACATTTGTGCAATGAATTAGATCTAAAGAATAAATTCAGCATCATGAGCATTGTTAATTCATGCGCTAAGCTTTATCTTACAGCCACTGAAGGGAATTTGTGGTCAGTGGCCTCTATCAAACTGGGAAGAAATCAAAGCAGATGGTCGATCCGCCTCCATCATTCTCTGGTGTCTGAATCAGGAAAAAAAAAAAGAAGAAGAAGCTCCAGATATTTACAACAGCTGAATTTTGTGCACCATGCTGATGTGAATTCCAACACCATTAAACCGAGTGCATCCTAACTATGCTGTTTGGTGTTTCATTAAACCTCGAGCACTTGTCAGGCGTGTGAATGCAGATCCACATTATTGGCTGGACCCTCCGAGGCCTTTGGCATTATTATACCAGAGGGGGCAGGTTTCCCAAGAAGGTAATTATACATTAAATTAGTGTGGAAACAAGGTTCTGCTGTTGTGTACTGTTCAATTACAGTGGCCAGTAATTTGCATGGTAATTAAAGATTTAAGCTGCCTGCATATATCACAATTGTAGACGTGTCAGAGAAATCAGTGAAAAACTTCATTTGTTATTCATAGGTTATTTGAACTTAACTTTGTAGGTTATTAATAACTTAATAGCGTCATCGGTTCTTTGAACTTAAGACTTATCATTGAAACCTCTCTGTAACCTGACATGGCTTTCTCCTCCTGCAGAACAATTAAGGGCAACGCTTCCATCGGAAAATATAACTAACATTACCTTTTCATATATTAATAACAGAACTGAATGACCGTCATTTCTGACACTGAATTAAAGGATTGCTAAGTTTTAATGTGAAGTTCTCATTGTTCTTCTGAGATAAAATGACATTCTCCAGTTTGAACAGACACATGTACGAACCTGAGCTGTTCCTCAGTGGGTGACTTCCGAGCCTTTGGCTTGTGCTACAGGTGGTTGAATGAAAATGCATTAAAAATTTTAATCAATTCATTTTAAAAAAAGCCCTTCTATCTTTTATGGTTGGACAAAATGGTATAAAAATCCATGCTGGATCATCCTAAAGCCAAATATATATTTCTTGGTCAAATCAACCGCATTTTCAACACAGAGCGTCTCCATCAACGCTACGCTCCCACACACACACACACACACACACACAATTTACTTTAAGTGCTCTGTTGCTATGTCTGAGCTACATACAGGAAGTAACCAAAAGGAAACTGAACACTGCGAGCCACGGTGATGCAGAAAAAGAACCTACACTGCCACCTAGTGTTTGGTTCTGGAATTACAGAGTAATGCGAACAATATTGCAGAAGTATAAATGCTAGCGAAGGCGCAGGGGCTGTGTGTACCCTAAATGTGTCGCTGTTATGCAGAAGCATAAATCAAGCTTAACTCATTAGCATAGCATTGTCAGTGGCTTTTTGTCCACCATGTGGTCAGGGGTGGTATTGCTATATAAAGTGGCTTTGAACACACCAAAGTTAAATGATCATAAAATATAATCTTAATTAAATTAGCTTACACCTACTTCACACCAGACAAAAAAATCAAAACAGAAAAAAAAAAATGTCTCTGACACAGAAAAAGTAATTTTATTTAATGTCATTATACATTACCTGGACATACAATGACATAAGTTTGTGACATCATTGACCACTTGGAGAGATAGTTTGTCCACTTTGATGAGGCAGACTGATCCTCTACACCTCTACATCTGAAAGATTTGCTTTTCTTTCTGTATCATGGTGGTGACCAATGACCAGTGACCACTTTATATAATTGTTTACCTGTGAAATCATGTGACTTGGGCACCAAATAGTTAGAAGGCAGAGCTGAAGCTTTAATTAACTTAATGTCAGCAAACACTTGAAATTTAATGGGATGTTTTGCCTTGCAAGCTGGTAGGAGCATTGTACAAATACAGAGAACCCAAATGTGTTGGTCTTATCTATAAAGTTGGAGAAGATGGACTTTTCTTCTCTGATATGGGTCTGTGATGTCATACCCTGTAAATGTGAATGGTTCATCCAATGATGTATTTCTAGACTAAAGCAGCCACAAAGTAACCGGGCTGAATTGTCTGAATTTGGCTGTAACTTGAGAAGAACCTTGAAAGTGCTGCAGTTGGCCCACTCCCACTGTGTCCAGTTGGTAAGAAGCCAAGATGGTAAGAACCAGTGCTAAAGTTCAAGAGACTCTTTCTGAACCAGAAAAGATTCCCACCATAATCTGGAAAAAGTGTAGAGCTGGAGCCAGAAGCAGGGAAGTAACAGAAGTGAATCCTTAGTAATTAACTGGTCTTCTGCATGAATTATCCAGTTTGATCTTCTATACATGTCTGTAATTTGTAATTAATGTATACTAGCCAATTTCTCTTTGGGGATCAATAAAGTATTCCTAAATTGAACTTAATGAATTGGAATTACCTGAATCACCATTAGAGAGGAACAATGTAGTGAAGATGATATCCCACAATTACCACTCACTGTCTTCATGAAACATGCCCACTGTACAGCGAGAGGCAAAAAGTGAGTCAACCCTTGGAGTTAAAAGCACCTTTAGCATCATCAAGTTCAGGCAAACATTTTGACAGCTCTGAATCAGAATTTAGGAGGAATTTTTACCAAACCTCAAAAAAATATTTTTTTTACCCTCTATGATTATGGCATATGGTCCAGACCCTGAGGTAACCAAGCAAGCCCAAACCATGATGCTCCTTCTACCATACTTTAACTTTGAGATCATTGAGTTTGGCATAGCACCAAGTGGTCTCACTGAAAAGTTCAGCCTTTGTCTCCAAAAACATTTTTTCCTCTTTGCACTGAGAAATGCCAAGGCTCATTTCATTAGCAAGCTTCAGATGGGGAGTAACATTTTATTTTACTTTATTTTTATGTTGTAAAGCTGCAGCATCCTCTTTGATGTTCATCAGTACACATTCTTCCTGTTCAATAAGGTACCCACAGCAGACTCATGCATTTAAATACAACTTATATTTTTAAAAGCAACACACATTTCAGGTCTTAGAAACCCACCTGAGCTCATGAATCCCAGACATCTTACCTGAACATGGAGGTTTCCCTTTTTTTTTTTTCATACATGAGCCGACCGCTGCCATATAAAAATAAATTGTTGCCCACTCCGGGTGAATAACAGTTAAACAAAGTAAAACATGATCACTCAGCAAATTGAAATGATTAAGGGGCCACTAAAATGATAAACTGTACTGATAAGTATCAATACCCAAATCAATTAAATCCTAATTATGTCAGTGCTTTATTATTATCAGGCGAGAAGTTATAAATACTTAATGACATTGCTGCTGCCTTGCATTTTTACAGAAAATATGTGCACCAATCAAGCATACGTGTAGTTTTTACAACGTTTCAAGCTGATCGCCCGGATAAAAATAAGTTTTCCTGGTGGGGGTTCAAATTCTGGCTGTCTCAAGAGGATTTTGTCCCCAAACTGGTCTACATAAACCAAAGGATTCTGGTTCCATGAAAGCTTCAGCAGAGAAGCCATGACAAAACGATGTCCAACGCTCAGTTGGAATCAAAGACCTGCTGGAATCAGCGGGAGGACACATGTAAAACATAATCAGCGACTCCCTCTGCTTTATCAACTTTTATCCTCCCAGATTAGCGTCGACTTTTTCATACTTTCCTCAGCCCAGCTCAGACAGTCGGTTTTCACAATCTCAGTCAAACACCATTTTCAGCGCCTGCCATTGTTTAATTAAGAGGAGGTGTGTGCTACATGAGAGCACGCACACTCGGGCTGGATGAAGGAACTCCTCCACAGGGACTTCATTCGCTTTGAGAGGCGAGCGTGGGTGGAGGAGAGGAGATATGCTTGCCAGAGAAATGTACAGCACTCCTCCAACACTACTGAGCGCCCCGAGGGAGACGAGGCACAGAAATCCTCCTGGATTTTCTCTTTCAGTCTCTTGCTCTCTCTCTCTCTCCTTCTCTCGCTTTTTTTGCTCTCCCATGCTCTCTCTCTCCTTCTCATTTGGATGTGGTAATTCATCACGGAGTATCAGGACCATTCAAAGCTTCTGCACAGAGATGAAGGCTTTGGAGCCTGTGTATAATTGGTTTCCGTGAGGTCCCAACATCCCCATTGAACCTTCTGGACTTTCTGTCCCTTGCAGTGGCGGAGCGTGTCATAACGAGACAAGGAAAAACCCCCCGAAGACACAGAGATCTTCAGTGAAAGGACGGAGAAAGCTTTGCATCTCCAGAACATTCACGAAATTACAAGCTTTTGATTTTTCATGTCCTTTTTTCTGTTTAAAAAGAATCCATAAATCTGGAATACTTTTGATCACAACTAAGATGAGATGTTTGGGTCAAAGGGAGCAGTGAGGTAGAAAATCCTGCCTGTGGAACAGACTTCTGCTGTATTTTTCTGACCTTTAGATCAAATTAATTATCAAACAGATGAGTACAAATAATGGATGATTAGGATTCCTACAGGGCACGCCAAAAATCTCCACCGCTGAGCGTTCATGCACCGCTGCTGTGTGAGCCCAGTGACTCTGATTTAAAAATACTTAACCACCTCACGAGAGAGGGGTGGAGCCGAGTCCAGTGGCTGACTCCACCCCCTAAAACCATCCGAACACAGCTGTTAAGTTTCAGGATAGGACTTGATTAAAAAGAAAATCCAATTAGTTAGAGGCCTTGTCAGTAAATAATCACATTTTGATGGTTTACATGAGCATAAATTTAATTTGCGTTCATGAGCAGATAGCTATAAGAATCAACTTTTAAATCTTGTGTTTTACTGGTCAATTTGTCTGATGTTGACTTTGACGTTTTGTTTTTGAATTTAAAGTTGTTGGCGAGAGTTCCTGGTCTTATTGGTCAAACTTCATCTTTAGCAGCTACCAACCTGAGCGCTAGAAACAAATTGTTTTGTGTTGCTGCGGTAACGAAGTCTGGACGTGCTCAAACAGCGTTTTTGTTTGTACTTCCGTCTGGATGTTCATTTCCTTCCGCCCTCATCACACTGTGCATCCATTAAAGCTGTACACCTGGAACTACAGCGCTGACAAATGTTCTGCAGTGTAAATTAAAGTGCATTAAATTTGTAGTAAATGATTAATTGAAAGTAAGGCAACAAAGTCCCTGGCCTAGTAAAACATGCTGAAAAGGAAACTGTTATATTGTTTTTCTGTGCTGTTTTTTCTTTCTTTTGCAAAAACCTGTCACAGACTTAGTTTGAGTATTCTCCACCAGTAAACACATTTTATTTCACTATTTTTGAGAATGCCGGTCACTGTCTGTCTGAGCAGTTTTAGTGGTCCAGTATTTGATTTTTATAATGACACTTGCTCTGTATGTCGGCAGCACACCTGTTAGATCCAGTAAATGTGGAGTGAGCGAAGAAGAAATCAGTCTGACTCATTTTCTGTTAATCCATCTCTAATATGTTAGAGTTTAACATCTGAGACTTGTGCTATATGCCAGTGTATCGTACATATGTTGTTATATTTATGTTGAAAATAGAAAACGATGGGTTATTTGATTAATTTTCAATCAGTAGCAGCGCTCCATCTGCTCAGCTGTGACGTATGTCCTGGCTGGTTCATGTGTGGTAGATACTGAGAATCTAAAACACCGTCAGAGCTGCTCTCCTGGATAAACTACAGCACCGAGGAAGATGTTTCGAACCCAGGCTTGATGTGAAGTTTTTTTGTGTCTTTAGCGTCATATGAGAGTTCTTTCTTGACTCTGAAGTCAACTTTTGACTCAGCAGAAGACAAAAGCTCTTCAAAGGTTTTAGACCACCTTATAGCAGGTCCCAAAGTGGTTTAGAAAATTGTAATACTATTTGTGAAATTTTAAAGAAAGGACAATTTGTGTACGTTTTTGACAGCTAGATTACTTTAGACCAGGCGCCGGTCAACAACCAAAATACTTGGAGTAGTCAAAGCTGGATCAAGCCATCGTGTTGATAGTGAAGACCACATGAAATACAGTTTTTGGTTTGTGAAACCTTTATTCTATCTTTGAAAAAGCGAAGAAAACTAAAAAGGCCATTCCTTGAGTCTTTTCTAGCTAGACTACATTCCACCATGTTCAAAAGCCACAACACTTAGATGACTCAAACTTGAGCTACATTGTCTCTTTGCTCGTCTGTATAAAGCACAGTTTAGGGTTCGTGAAACCTCTGTTCTGTTTGTGGAAGGCAGTGGACCGGCACCTCTGGTTACTGTAGAAGCTGAAGCTACAAACTAGAAGCTGTTTCCAGAGTCATCTTCTTTCTCCACACTATAAACAGTCTTAACACCTCATCATCACACGAGGTCGCACACAAGAAAGAGTGACTTCGTAATCTTCTCCCATGAGAAATCTGTAACAACGCTTAGATAATAAAGAGAGTGCTGGGATTTTTTTCCTAAAGGAAATAGAAATATACATATATAATCCTAATGCTTTGTGTGTGTCTGTATGTGAGGCAACAGTGGAGAAGATTAAAAAAAAAACAAGTTAATGGAAAAAGAAAAACTCGAGCAGAACCAGAATCAGGAAGGGCGGACCTCGACCGGTTGGGGGGCTGTGAGTGGCAAAGGTCAAACATCATCCCAGCGGTATAGCATGATGGGGAGAAGATCGTGGTTCAGGCTTGCTTCGCCACTTCAGGGAAACACATTCACAAGTCTCCAGAGATAACCTGTAGATGAATCTCAGCGTGACTGTCCAGCGACTGAAGCCTAGAAGGAGCTGCGTGATGCAGCAGGACAATGGAACAGGCTTCGAGGTAAATCAATTAAAGAAAGACCACATTATGAGAACATTATGAGGGCCATTATCATCTTTAAAGCAATAAATCCCCCTGGGGTGTCTGGTTTGTGTCTGCAACACTGTCACCTATTAATCCAGGAGGAAGATTTTGATGTTCATTGTTGCAGCGGCTGTCGTAATGCGACCAAGGAGGTTTTCATGTGGAAATCCCACCCAGCACAAGGAAGCTGAAAACCCAGGTAAACACAGATGGAACCAAAAATAACATTTCAAAGTAAAGTTACTTTAAAACATTGTAGGTTGGGGTGGGAGTCAAAGTCGGCTCCTCGGCTTGACAGTCGCGTGTGCAGCTCCGCCAGCAAACCCCTCTGAACCTCAAACATAGAGAAAAAAAAAAAAAGTCTGTTTGTGGCAGTTTCACAAGTGCTTTTGGACTGCCTTCCTCCGTACAGTTATTTTCTTACAGAGTACATACATGCTCAGGATGGGGGATTGTTTGTTTTCTTAGCCAGCTGGTTTTATGAATTGGCATCATATGAGTGTAAATGAGATAAAACTGGAATGAATTTGATAAATTCAACACAACAAAAAAAGAAAAGTGATTTGATTATAATGGGACAGCATTAAACATGCTCTTCTCTGTTAAAGGTCTTGAGATTTCTTTTATTCTCTCCTTTTTTATATTCAGGAATTGATATTATGAAAAGAAACTTAACTGAAAGTGAAAACAATGACTTAAAGGAGCAGAGAAGTGAATGTTTCTTGAAATGAACTGATAGCTGAACCTTTCAGGTTTTGCTGTGAAACTGTTTTTGGTTAAAAGAAAAAAAAAACTTTTTTGAAAGGATACTACATTTATTTTAAACTTTACCCAGACTAAGAAGAGCCTCAGAGACAGACGGATTTGTGCAAGGGCAACTGGTTCAAGACAGCATTCAGGCTGCAATAAAGAAACATATCTTCAAGGCTGCTTTGAAGTGCCAGATCACTGTTGTGCAATAATGCGTGAGACCGCTGATGTCTTCTTCTATATCTAGCCACAATAGAGACAGCCTTGGAGCTGAGAGCTTCTTGTGACTACAAAGTGCCAGTGGCTCCAACCGCCATCTGTGACTTTGGCCCAACAGTTCCTACAAACACAGCCCCGCTGCTGCAACACATCCAGTAGAGGAAAAATAGAGTCATCTCCAGCCAACAGCAGGCTCAGTTCCTTCCTCCTTCCAGAGCCGCTGAAGAGGGGAAGACTGAGCATGCCCTCTGGTTTTGACAGAGAGCGCCGCTGAGATCAGAAAGGCTCTCGATTTAACTCGACATCTGCTCCTTTAGACAGCATCATCCAGTGTCAGCTTGCAAGCAACAAAAGAGTCCATCTCGTTCGCTCTTGTGGAAAAATTTCCAAGAATTTATCGCAATCTCCCACCAGTCACTCGGGGCTGCATGCAGTCCAAAGTGATAATTTCCGTTTTAACATAACAACTAATTTAAAAAAAAAAACCCTGAAGTTACTCTCAGTCTGGGGGAGTCTGAATATCTCAGAATCAGTAGATCATGACTGGTTCCCTGATGTGATAAAGGGTCAGTGACTAATGATCTCTAGGTAGCACTGCTGAATCTGTGCACTGACCGTTTCCTCAAGAAACTTCTCCGATGCACTCTCAGTCACATGGAAAAGACAAATCAGTTCCAGCTAATTATTATTACATGCTTGTGACTACTTTTAAAGCTGTAATAACATGGAAAAGCAAAAAAAAAAAAAAAAAGCTTTGAACATTGAAAGATTTTTTTTTAAACTATTATGCGACAGAAAAGAACACAAAATGTTTAATCATCAAGGGGAAAAAATGAAATGGAAATAGATTTTCTACTGTGATCAGGAAACATGGAATGAGTCATGAATGACCAAATCTGCAGTGGCTGTCCTCGCACAGTAGTAACAGGGACGGTTCAGGAATCCCACTGTCTGAAACTGGAAAACAAGCCTGTACATGCTCCAGACTCAGGCTACATCCACACAAGTCCATTTTTGTTTCTTTGACGCCCCGGTCTGAAGGTCTCCCCGACAACAAAGTCCAAGAAAGGTCCCTTGCTTGCTCTGTGGCACCACCGTCCAAGAGTTTTTGTTAAAGTAATGTCAAAAGAAGCAGGTGATAGTGTGGGTCATTATCGAAGCAGAAAGTTGACAGTTCACCAGCATCTCTGACCGCTGATGGAGACTTCAGATGACGTGACTTTCGACTTCTGCAGATTTCTGACTCGTAGCTGAGCTCTGTCTTCAAGCTCCAAACCAGCCTCCAGCCAATCAGGGCGATTGGACAATATGATTGGTCAACTCCACTTCAAAGACAGAACTGCTCTCTTAACTGTTTTTTTTTTTTTATAAACTCAAATATGCAGAAGGTGGACTATAAAAGAGGTGTTTTGGTTCATTTTTCTGTGTTTTCTCATTAACAAGCATACACATTTTTCCTAATCTTAGATGAATACCCCTCATCCAGTTAGCTGCAGCCCATTTGATAGACAGATTCAGAGGAAAATAATCTGTGACGATTTATGCTACAGCATGCTTCCTTTATGTACCCAGCTCAGGAACTGAAGAGGCCACGGGAGTCCAGCAAAG
>JAOWBL010000016.1:916125-940945 GCA_028564865.1 Zenarchopterus dispar
GTGACGATTTATGCTACAGCATGCTTCCTTTATGTACCCAGCTCAGGAACTGAAGAGGCCACGGGAGTCCAGCAAAGGAGAACGAGTGCTGGAGAATTTGCATAATTTTAACAGGTTTAAGAGGACACGTCCTGCTGAGGTTAAATTGGACAACACAGAGATTGTAAGCCACAAAGAGGCATTTTCCGGCTCTGGGTTTGATTTCCTGGGCTCATCTGAATTGGTTCTGTGGGCATTTGTGAGGATGAGGGGATGCCGTGTTATTTGGCTGGTGCCTACAGGTACTTAGCGCGCAACACTCCCAATAAGAGCATGTGGCTCTCATTAGGACTCCGTGGAAATGAACGGCCATTAATGCATCACCCAAGCAGCCTGGTGTTCACTTTAGTGCCATTGCTCGCCAAGGTTAGCATCTGCAAAACAAACAGGCTGTCTGCTGGAGAAAGACCATCAGCGCTGACGAGCTGCGTCTGTGATAAACCCCACAGCGTCCCATGAAAACGCTGTGAACAAAGGGTTATTAAGAGGGGATCAGGATTTACCGTCATTCCTCCATATGTTGAGTTGAGCAGCAGGGGATGTATTTATATTAGCAACCCTTTCATCTAACTCTTCAGATACTGTTAATGAGAGGTTGTCATGTTGCAAAGTATAAATAATAGCAAACATGGTCTCGCTGGAGTGCACATTCATGCTGACAACACTTCAGCTCTATAAACTAATTGTTTGTGATTCATGAAAATGACATGTGGTTCAACGTACGACCTCGTTTCCAACTGAGCTGACGAACTATAAAACGTAAATTAAATAACAGTGTGCAGGGATACTCAAACCATTTAAACCTCATGTTTAAAGAAAAATGAAAAAACACAGAATGTTATTTTATTGGGTACACCTGTTCAAACTCTCACTGACACAAGCATCAAGGCCCTGAGGTAAGTGAAAATGTTCAAGACGACCTGCTGAAGCTCAGCCCAGGCTTCACAATGTATGATTTAACTGACTGATCTACAGGGACTTTCACACATAACCATCACTAAAGTTTACAGAGAGTCACCCAAAAAAAGAAAAGATCCAGTGAATGACAGTTGTCTGGATGAAAATGCCTTGTTGATGCCAGAGATCAGAGAACAATGACCAGGCTGGTTTGCGGTGATAGAATTGCAACAGCAATGCAACACACCAATGCCGCTTGCATGATGATGATTCTTGAAACCTACTGCATCAGTCAATGGTAGGGTCAGAATTCTGGTGTAACAACATAAGAGTGTGTATCTTTGTGTCCTTTTAAGCCTAATTTATGCTTCTCCTTTGAATTGACAGTCTCAGGACCTTTCGCAGATCTCTGCATCACCTGCACTGTTTGTAAAAGAGAAGTTAGGGTGTTGCAAAATGGAAACATGTTTGTGATGGTGTTTCCAAAACTCTATTCATTTTAAAAATATGTACTGATTTGTCTAGCATGAACTGATTTCTATTTCCTTTTCTGCACTGTGGATACACCCTGGCTGTGTTTCCATGTCTTCTTCTACTGCCACTGACAGGACACCACTTCCACCTGCTCACTCTCTTACTATAATGCCTTTGTCTTGTTACTCATCGATTCTCTTTGAACAGCATTTCGTTTTTGTTTTCAGAAGACACCAAGTCCTGACGGGGGTCCGGTATTGGGAGCTGTAACTTCAGATGTCATCGAGCTCGAGATGAGATACACCCTGGACACGTCACCAGACAACCACAGTCACTGAGGTGGAACCATGGACGGTAAATGGACTGTGTTGTATGAAATGCTTTTGTAGTCATGTTGACCACTCAAAGAGCTTTTACGCTACTAGCCACTCTCACCCCATCTCACAAATATTTCTGCAGTTTTCTATTAGTCTGGAAAGATAGACACAGGTTTCTCTTCCACTGAGTCTCTGCAGCTCTTTGTTTAATCTCACATAATCACACAACAATGAAAGCATCACCAGCACATACGGAGTGCAAGTCCAGGAATCGAACCCCCATCCACTGTAGCACCTGAACCACAGCCCTCCCTGTTTAAGGTTTATTCTTTTAAAAGAGAGAATTTCTACAACATATTTTGGATAATATAGTGTCACAGAGAGCTGGTGCTTAAAGCTGAGAAAAACTGAGCATCGCCTCTACTAAAACTCTGGTAGGAAAATTAAAATAAACTGGTATTTATGGTCTAATATTGTTTAAAAAGCCCTGTGCTGATGCAGCCTTTCAACAACTGCTCTCTCCTGGACAAGCATTATCACAGTCAGACTTTTCCACTGCTGAAGACAACAACGTACCGCTGCTACCCTTTGTGTTTAATATATTAGTTAATAGATACACTTTCCACAATCAAAGACTGTAAAATTCTTCTATATTGGAAATTTTTTTAGAAGCATCATCTAACTCTCACTCTCTAACTCTCGTGCCTACTATCAGGAAAAAAAAAAAAACTCAAAGTACTTTTGGACTCCTGGCCTGGGCATCTCTCATAAGAACTCCATTGTTTTACAGCATTATGTCACACACAACTGTATAAGAAGAATTGGAGATACGCCCTGTAATCTCACACCCTAGGTTTTGCTGAAGAATGCATTTAAATCTTCTTTACACTTTACAGTGCAGTTCTCTTCTGCTTCTGCTCTAAAGTTGGACATTTTAACATGGGACTCAGTGCAGATTGACTCCCTTTTACAGCCCGTCTCTAGTGGTCATTTGAGGAACTGCAACAAATCAAAGTGAGCCTCAATACAAAAGTAAGATGGTTTCCACTTGGGAGTGCCTGACTTTTGGAGCGAGCTCCCAGTGGTAAGTCAGAGAACTGCAATCTTTGTTACTTCAGAGCTGGCCTCAGTACAGAAGTTCTATTGTTGGCCATTGGTCATAATGCACTGGATCACAAATATTGCAACACTAGGGTCCCAAAAAAGTCAAAAGGGATGCATCATTGGAGGGATGGTAAAATACTTCAACAAGTACGTCTCTGAATATCTCATTGATCTCTCATAACTTTACATTAAATGGTTCAATAACTTTTCAAGCACCCAATTCCACAAAATCACAAGCATATTATTTTTGTTAAAAAAATACAGTGTACTTTTGTATAATAAAAGTAAATACAAAGAAATTCAAATATTTTTGAAAGAACACCTTATTCTGAATCTTGAAGGTGTCCTGTGTAACCATTCCCCAACAGATGGGGACATATTACAAGAATGCTTATATGTCATTACACAAGGTAAGATGCTATTAGGTGCATCATAATCAGCTACCCTTTTCCCCAAATGCTACTCTGCTAGTTGTAGTCCATCTTCTCAATTGCCACTCTAGAAACACAGTGAGGTAATGTCATTGAGAAACGTCTGTAGCAATAAGACTTCTATTCCTTGTTGTGGGAGGTTCCCCTACTTCACCTGATGCAATCCCATTTCTTAGCTGTAGCTTAAATGGGGGTTCCCCCTGAAGACTCCAGATATTTAGAAGGGTTGATATCTGTCTGCAGTCAGAGATGACAGTGCCATGCGTTGAGAGGCATCTTTGAGTTGCTCATACATGACAACTAACTGTCACAGGACAACTTCCAACTGATCCCCAATTTGCCTCCAACCATTCTGCAGCTACAACAAGAAGTATAAAATCATAGAGTGTCAAAGTGGCCAGAATTGATCTGTCAGAGGTGCTACTCTCAACATGATTGACATGCAAAGTAGATGCAGCCTTCACCAGATCTAATATCCTCTTCCTCCATGATATCCTTCCTTCCTTTGTAATATCCTCTACCTCATTTTAATGTATAATGTTAGATCAAATGTTACAATGACTTATACCACCTCTAGTGGGGCAAAGTGGTATTACAAGGTTTGACAACCAGCACAATATTTCAGTGTACATAGTAGATGTTTAATATGACATCAAAAATGTTTTTTCCCCTATGTATCTAAATTCATTTAGTTGATTTTTAAATATATGAAACTGTAATTCCTACATATCCCATCTTTGATGTGAGCTAAATTGAATCTTGACATTAATATTTAATAATGATCTCATGCAGTTGTTTATTGTAAATGATTATATTCAGATTAGAAATAGAAAAAGTAGATTTAAAAAAGCATCAGCAGTTCCTTCTGTTCCACCACAGGAGAAACTTTTTCAGTTGGTGCATCAGCATCACCACCCCTGCGCTCTGTAGAAACCAGCCCTGCGTCGAAATAGAGATGTAGAAACATGAGAATCTGGGGCTTAAAGAACAAAAGAAGAGGCCGGGTTCAAGTGAAGCACAGAGTTGGCCAGATTAGAGCCGTCAATCCCTCACATCTTTAGTACCGAGCGAAGCCTCATTGTGGGATCAACCATAAAGTTGTAGTGGAGGCGAAGGAACTTTTCTAGTCCACCGCTACACTTCGCCACACTCCGCCGCCTTACTCTCTCCCCCTCCAATCTCCCAGACTAGAGGCTGAGAGAGAGGTTTAACCAGCTGGCGCGGGTGGGTAGGCGGAGTACTGAAGAACTTTCCCTGAACTCTTGCAGGCTTTGTGTCTACTACTTTCATCTTAGGTCACTGTCAGAAGAGGATTTATCTTGTTAAAAGCCGCCCCGAGATGAAATATGGGTTTCTCCTGCTGAACACTAAGGGCCAGGCTCTTTGTCCTGCTTTTCTTTTCAGATACCTCAAAGTAAAGTTTTTATTTCTAAAGCTAATTGTGCTTCGTTTTGTCCTGAGATACAGTAACCACATCACCTCCACCTAATTAATTAATGTTTGACTGAAAACTCCACAAAGCATTAAACTGGGAAGGATAAAAGCGATTCTGCACAAAGGAGGATAAGGAGTCTCGCTTATCTAACCCCAAATTTAATTTTAAATTGAATAAAATATGGGAAAAGCCTCAAAAAGGGAAAAGGAAGAATATAGTCTGTTATTATTGAGTATTCTGGCGGATATAGCAGCTAGTCATTCTGGGAGAAAATACGACAGGCGGTCCTTGATGAATACGAAGGCACACCTAGATGACATCAAGTCAGATCAAGACAAAGTCAGGAAACAAAGATGCTGACAAAACTAACAAAAGGCACATTTGTTCAGTGCTGATTTTCCACCAGAAGGCTGACAGTTACTGAAATTACTTGCTTTCACAAAAAGTCTGTCTGCTCGCTCAAATGTTATTTAGTTATTGTCGGCCTCCTCGTTCTATTGTGATTGCAGGCCTGGTTTAATGATAGCAAATTCATTCCAGGCAGCAAGATCATAAAATTGTAGCACAAGAGACACAATGGCAGAGCAAAAGACCATCAGAGGCTGTTCTCTTTGTGCCTTCCGGCGCTGCACACAGGTACCTCACAACGCAGGCACATTCGCTGCCTTCCACTCATCTGATTTGTTAGTCGGTGTAAAACTCAGACAGATTTCATTTTCTGGCACTTTCTCCCTGTGTTTGGCTCATTTAAAGTTTTACAGCTGATTCATAATTAAATCTTGATATGGGTTGGTTTGCTGATACAGGAATTCTGCCGGCAGGTAAAGTCTGACGTCACTGTTCGAGTTTAATGCAAAGCGACTCAGTTTCTTTTTTTAAAACTATAAATTACTGCAAAAAATAAAACACACAAACAAAGTAAAATTAAGAGGAACAAAGTAAATACCCTAGACAGTGTCACCTCAGGTCAAATCTAATATCTATTCATCATTAACTTTTCCACAAGTAAATAGACCGATAACACATCTAAGCACAGTTTTAATGACATGAATAAATATAACTGGGATGTGTCACTGTCGTAACTATAAGAACCGAAGACACCTTGCTCACGCTGTAGCAGTTACCAGAACATGTGGTCTCCCTTATTGTGGTTGTGTGGTTATTATTATCACAGTGAAAATGTGTTCAGCCAATTACTCCGGCCATGTGAAATTATTGCATTTGTGATTTAAAAATATCAAAGTCTATTATCTACTCCGAATATTTCCCATTCCATTTTTTCTTCTTGTTTAATTCATTGTTGTAAATTAAAGATAAAATGAACCTGAATCTCTGGGTCCACCCTCCATGTTGTCTAATAAATTACCAGCGAATAGAAAACACTATAATGTGTCTAAGGTGAACCAAGAGGTGAATTTGTCTGCAGTTCGGATGTTGTTACCGAAACAACCTTTGATTCTTCCCAGGCCCTCCACCGTGGCTTGGCTGAAGGAGGCAGGAGCTGCTGTGATGAAGCCTCAGGAGACTTGAAGTAGTCATTTAGCTCACTGAGGCCAAAGGTCAGTCGTATTTCTGCCCTTCTTCATTTTTTTTCCAATTACTTTTTTCAAAATGTTGTTTCATTGGGGAGATTTATCCAGTCTATGTTCAGGTCTAGAAAACAGTCTGAAACTTGGGCTTTCTACCCATAGTAAATTCTGCTAACTGTTAAGGAAAACTTTTTTCAGGTGCAGAGCCTTGTAAGTCTTGCTCACTACACCTGTTACCTCCTCCCACAGCAGAAATATAACACTGGCTTTTGGTAGGAGCTGCCAAAGCTGGTTAGCTTTTTACTACCTCCTCAAGGGAAGTGGTAGCATCGTGGTTACAGAGGTGGGCTTGGGGGTGAGGTCCAATCCCCCGGGTTAACAGAGGTGAGCCACTGTGGGCCCCTGAGCAAGGCCCTTTACCCCCAACTGCTACCCGGGCGCTGTAGTAGCCCACTGCTCCTAGTCTAACTAGTGATGGGTTAAAAACAGATGACAAATTTCCCCACTGCAGGGACTAATAAGGGTTTCTTTAAAAAAATAAAATAGATAAACATGCACTTTGGAGGTTTTCCCCACCAGGGAGGACATTCACAAGAAGCTAAATGTCTCCTGTGTTATGTCATCCCACCGTGCTGCTTGTTTACTTGTTGACGGTGTTCAAATGATTCAGTTTCATTGTTTGGATAAATGGACCAAGCTGTTGATTTTGCCACACGTAAGGTTTTTGCTGTTTTACAGATTTATGTTGGTTTTTCAGCCTAATGATGGACCATCCAGCTAAACAGCAACTCAATACTTGATATGAACTTGTCTTGAAGTAATGAGAGCATGGACCATATCTGGGCAATTCTTTGTCATTTGATAGACTAATGGATGCATAATAAGGTGTTGCTATTGCTGGATGTAAGACATTTATTGAAAAAAAACAACAATGAAACAAAAAGACATTTGGTGTGTATGTAATATATACATAGAATGTCACTTACACAGGAAAACAAACGACACAATCAGGTGAAATATTTCTGTGTTGCCACCTTGACAAGTCACATTCTCCACTTTCAGGCGTATTTCAACACCTGGCTGAAAACTTTTGTGAGACACCAGATCAAATGAGTCATATTCACATCTGCAATTCTCTTTCAAAACCATAAGTCTGACATGGCCTTTTAAAACGATTAAATGAAACAGAAGTACAAAAAAATGCTGATAGCATCAACGGTTTACAGTGAGTCTGAGTAATGAAATTTCTCTTCCCAGAGAATCGATGAGCTTTATTCCCCAAGTGGACTGCGTAATTACAAAACCCTCATTACATTATGAAACTATACAGCATATGGTAAGAGGACTAGATTCTTTTGATCTGTTCTTATAATGACTCCGGTATTAAAAAACACAATAAGAAATAAACACCAGATTTTCTCGCCTTAATTTTGTTTGTATCTACTGAAAATTTTTAACCTTTGAAATGAGAATTATCTGTATTTTGCAGCTCCTTTACTGCCTCTGGAAGTTCCTTAAATACTCGAATACCGGCCTCGACTGTAAGCCTGGAGTCTGGGATTAACCCCGCAGGCGTCAGACTGTCTGGACACTCTGAGGACAGTGCTGTCACGGCTATTTCCACTCGCAGAAAATGTTTTCCATTTTGCTAGAAGGTGGTTTTTGCAGGGGGAAATGAAGCTCTGTGAAGGAAGCACTTGTGAAACAAAAAAGAAAAGATGCTTAAGGCACGATTTATCCTCTGTTGTTGGAGTGTTTGGAAATGAATAGAAGGCTCTGAAACCGACTCATTCGCTGCAGCTAGGTTTGACAGGCAGGCACGTAAGAGTGGCGAGCGTGATGCAAAATGAAAATCAAAACTCTAATCAAAAAGTAGAAGAAGGAAACAATGTGTGTGTCTACATGTATCAAATAAACATGTTTTTAAGCATTCCAGTCTGGTATAGTGTGAGCAGTGCACGGCAGAAATGTTGAAAATCCTTCAAAGTAATCTGGATCAGTGCCTCTTAAACTGGAAGTTTTCAGAATGACTCACAGGCCTGTGCCTGGTGGGTCTCTTTATGACAAGGATATGAAATTTTTTAATAAGTTTCTTTCTCGGAGCAGGTCAACTTAATATCTCACTTGGGTGCCCTTCGAAAAACATTAAAGAACCTCTCATCCAGACATTTACATTGCGAATAATATTTGGAAATTTGTGGATGGGATCGGGTTGTAAAACACTTCCTTATTTAAGGGAGGATTTGACAGTGTGAGGATGGAGGTGTCCCTAAATAATCTAATGCAGCCATTCATCATGTTAAGAAACTAGTGTTTCCAGCTTCACTGTTTTTGGGATTGAACGCCATTGTTGCACTTAACACTGATCCATGTAAATCCTTTACATAAATATTACTCATCTTTTCATCATTACCTGACTTTCTTAAAGTACCAGGTACCTTTATCTGCCACAGGTCAACTTTTATACCTCATTTCATGCAACAACAACCAGGATAAGAGTAAACAGCAAATTGGATGGGCTTAGGCTGTTTACATGCATTTTAATCCCTCATCCATGTAAAATACCCTTTAACCCTTTTATTCATAATACAAAGCTTAGAAAATTTGAAGGAAACTATTTGAAAGGGGAAAATTACTTTTGAAGCGTACTTTTATTTATTGGCATGTCAGCCCGGCTATCTAATTAAGATTTGAGCCTGAAACAAAAGCTGTTTTGAAGCCCAAGCTCACTTTGACTCTCCAGACTTTTGTATTTAGTTCTTTTCCTTGCACAAAACAAAAATAATACACAAAATCTTCTTTAATATATCAAAAACAATCTATTTTCCATTGTTTTGCCTCTTCAACAACAGACCTTCTGCTCTCATTACTTTTGCGTGCTACAGTGAATTTAAGCTGAACTGAACTGAAAGTTTTTTTTGTGTGTGTGAGCATTCAATGCAAAAACACATACCAGTTCTGCAGGAATGATAACAATATACGACATTATCTTTTTTGGGAATGACAGCACTCAAAGTTGTTTACAGCGCTCCCAACTTCTTCCACAGTTCTTATTTTAAAGCTGCAGACAGGACTTTCATTTACCTTCAAGAATCAGCAAATATTTCTTCAAATGAAGCTGAAATTGTTTGTGTGCTGTCCCTATTCTCACCCAAATCCAGACTCTTGGGGCCCCATCCCAGTGAGATCTTAACCTCTGGTCTTGTCATGGTGGCCAAAAAAGCCCAAAGACCGTTTGAGCTGCTTTGAATGTCATCAGTGATTCTCTAAAGCTCTAAATGACTCTTTAAATTAAAAACTGATCATTTCCTTAAATTTAATTTGAGGGATTTTTTTTCTTAGGTTAAGGAAGTGTTGTCTAGCTGTCGTGGTCTTGTGTCACTCGTATCACCTAATACTAGCCAAACTTTTGACTCCCGTCTCAGTTCTCTCTTGCGACAATTGTGAAACGTTTAGCAGAACTTGAAATTAGAAAAACACTGCAATAATAGAACTAGCTCACAGAGCTAGTTTTAGGACAAGAGAGTTGACAAAGAGACAAAAATATAGTCATGGAAGAGAAAATGAGAATGTGGCAGGGCAAAAGGCAGAACAAGAATACATCTTGGAAAAAGCCATTTAACCTCCAGACCTATAGGGGGAGCACCCCAGCTAAACACTGCAAAAGTTTCTTTGTGCAGCTATAATTGTAAATTTCTTTAATATGTCTAGTACTATACATGTTAACAATAATAATGCTCACATAACTAACTAGCAGGTATTATATTTACTTTTTCACCCTTAATGTGTCAGTGGAAAGCTGGTATGGCATTAAAGAGAATATAATAACAACAATCCCAAAATTCTGGAAAGATAGAGGCTATTTATACTCCATTCGGATTCAAATGAGTTGCTCACAGAGAAATCACCAAAAGTATCATGAAATGATTCACAGCATGCAAAAAAGGTTTGGATCTAGTTTTTTGTCTAGATATTTTATTCTGGTACAAAGTGGAAAAATGAGCCACAGCTAGCGTACAGATGGTTAAAAGACGCAAGGCTTTAGTTACACAACCAAAGTTTATTACTGATGTCTTCACTTACACAGACAGAGAAAGTGTCAGCAAAACTTACTAAAAGGTGATTAGCAATTCATACTTGCGTAACTCTTTGAAAACAGATCTGGGGAATGTCGATGTCGTCGCCCAGCTGGTGACCGGATGCGTTTCATTTATACTACTCCTCTCAAAAATCTGAAACTCGGAGTGGCTGAGAATGGCAGAGTGATATTCTGAGAGTAAATAGATCACAAATGTAACTAATGTACACCTAGGTTGATCGGTTTACACCATTTTTTCAGGGTTGGCTGAGTCCAGCAGTCCTAAACGCAGATAATGATGAATTGTGGCTGCGTATTTCTTTGAAAATCCCCTTCAATCTCTACTGCTTCGCCACTCAGTTTCACCTATAACTCAAACTGTAAAACTACACTTTATAAGAGAAGAAAGCCTCAGTGAGCTCATTAAATATAACCACATTTTGTCTTTAGTATTTGCATTCACTATACATCATAGGGATCTGCTGGTCACCCTGCAGAGGGTCAAGTGGTGTTGCAAAATCCACTGTGAAGGTCATGTTACCCTAGAATTTCACATATAGTTCATCATTGTATTCCACTACAAGCAGTACGATGTCGTAGATTAGATCCAGGAAATGCTATTCACATGGAGTCCGTCAAAGAGAAGCGCTGAATGGTCTGTTATTCTCTTTTTGATGTCCACTGATTCCAAGAAGAAGCATTAAGAGTTTTTAAAAACATTTGCCGCAGTCTACAGTAACTGATGTCTCTATTTACAGAAAGGTCCTTCGAATCGCTCTCCAGTCCTTTTACGATCTGCCACACCGAAATGGTGGGTTCACCTGTGTCAAAAGAAAGTGTTCACAAAAGAAATCAGTCACAGAAAGGTACATCGACATCAAAGCATCATCATTAGAGAACCGAGCTCATATGCAACCTTGAATATTTCTCAGTGAATGGCAATGTCATGACAAAAAAAGACATGTCTCTTTTTGATAGAGTCTACCTTCGTTGGGAGTCATCTCTACCTGCACCGACTGTTATATGAAAGATGCTAGAAAAGACTCGGGTTCTTTATTCAGCACTGAGGACCATCTCAAGTAGAGGAGTTAAAAAAAAAAAAAATCAATATCACAAGTGTGGTTTGGTCATCTTATGAGGTCTACAAGTGGTGGGGTTTAAAGGAGATTTATTTTGTATTCATTTCCTTTCCAAAACATTCCCAGAGCTGTTAATGAAATGTTTGGAAGACTGTTTTTGTAAAAACACAACAAACGTTTTTCATGCATACAGGCCAGTTTTACAGGAAGAACTCAATCACTTGACTCCAAATCGCTAACTCTAAAACAGGTGTGTCTTTTTTGACATTTGTGTTACAGCAGTATGGTGTGGAGTTGGGTGGAGATAAATGTCCCATTCGCACGGGGATTAAATTACCTGGGATTCTGTGGTAATTTGTAATAATCATGGAGAACGTCTGTGACTTTATTCCCGTCTCAATGCGTCATGTCTGTGATTTGTAAAGTAAAAATTCTGATTTCAACAAACACTGAGGTCTGGAGATCATTTTAATCCCATCTGAATACACACATCTGCGATTCTGTGATGTGCAGGTCGGAATTCCTCTTATCGTCTCTTCTGCCTCTTAACCGGTATAATTGTAGCAATGCTGTACATCGTGTGATATTATTTTACAACTTTAGCCTACATCCAGCCCATATAGTGTAATGATCCTATAATTTTGGATGATAATCACACAGAAATTAATGAACATTAAGCTTCACACGGAGACTTCTGAAACAAGAACAATGATGAGATAAAGACGTACGGTTGAATCACGCAGTGAGGAAATTTGTATCTTTCAGCTGAAACCTCTCTGATGTCACAAAAACTTTAAGGTTCAACGAAAGCTCCAGTTAAGTTTACTGTTAAGTTTACTGTTACCATGGCAACTTAAAACATAGGCCTAGATTTTTTTCATTTGTCAAAATGTGACACGTAGTCATTAAACTCTAGCTCTTAAGAGTCTGATCAGATGCTGTTAAATCAATATTCAAATTTAATGTTAAATAAAAAGTAATTGTTTAACAAAAATGCGACGCCTTGACATCACTTCCTGAATCAATGTTTGTAAGTTAGGATGAAACACAGAAGTCACTTATTCAGCGTAAACGTACAAAACTAAATACAGATGTCGGGGTGTAATTTTAGAATTACGGCAGGTCCAGAGGAACTAAAAAAGTACAGCTCAGAGTTCATTTTATTCCAGTGTCAATAGTAAGTGCCAAGAGTATAAAAGATGGGAAAGTTGGATAGTTGCTTATTCACACATCCAAATGACATAGACCAGAATTAATCATTTTTGTGATGATGGAGTAATACACTTGTAACTAGGAAGTGAAGCAAGGTGTCAGGGTTGACTTACAAAAAATTGAATAAATAAAATGATGTATGAGTGAAAGCATAGTTAAAATGGCTCCAAGCATTTGTCCAGACTTCTTTTCTCCGATCAAATCTTTATTACAAACTCTCTGCAGTCTTATTTGCATAAGATCAAATGTTATTAGCAGGATCAAACATCATCAGCCCATCTGCATATGTTGCTATGACAACAGTGTTGCATTCAGTTGCTTTATAGCTCTGCTGTAATACTGGTTTATTTCTTATTTCTATGTTTATCCACATGTAGTTGTCATACACATCATCCTCCACATGAGTAAACTAAGCAGAAGCACTGAGGATGTTTAGCACCTCTGTGGCCCTGGTTTTTACATCACTGCCAAATTAGTACAACATTTTCAAAAGGTTAAAAATGCATTTAGTTTGTATCTGTAAAAACATTTATTTGAACTGAGGAAGAATTAAGATACGGGACTGGTTGGTTGGTACAATGATTAAGGCTAAACATTTCACTACAAGTATCGACAGGAAATATGTTGCAAATAGCACAAGCTGCCAGCATTTTCTACTGCGCCTCCTCCTGACAAAGTTAAAGTCTAAAGTATGACACATTTGTATGTTGTTGGACAGCATAAAGATTGCTTTTAATCTGGGTTCACATTCGCAGCTCTGGTCGGCCACTTCACCGGTGTCAGATGCTCTGAAGACTTCCACTCTCCTTGAAATGAAATTGTCCGCCACGAAGCTCGGTAGCTGACGGGCAGCTCCTTTACAGCTCTAAAACTGCACTCTGAAGAAGACGAGCGTAACAACCTTCATAACGCCATCCGCTATTGATCCCAGCTGGCTGCCGGCGGACGTGCAGGTTTTTGAGATTGAGGGATGTCGACATCGAATGTGTAAGGTTCATTACTGATGCTGAGCTTTTGATAGAAAACAGACATCTATGTCAGTCTTTGTAAATTATCTCAAAAATGACTTGTTTGACAAAGAGGCAGGCAGAGTGGTCAAATGCCAATGCATTATGTCATATAAATCGTTGTCAGTTATGCATAAGCGTGAAATAACGATACTAAGACCATCAGGCCATCGCCTGACAAGGTAACCTCCATAATGGTATAAAACACGGAGTAAAGAGTTTCCATAAATTTAGGCAGCTGCAGCAGTTGGCCGGTCACCGAACAGGCTGCAATAAACTGCTCCCTTTACAGAGTCATTTACATTCCACACTGTCACCGAGATTAATGTGGTACTAATTTGAGAATAATTTCAGGCTGAAAGACAAAGAGTTGAGCCGCTTCGAGTCTGAAGAGGAAATCTCTTCAGGCTCGAAGCAGGGCCTGTTTTTCTGTCATTATGGAGACCAAAACATGACAGGGCACCAACGTATGGGGACGTCCGATGAATGACAGGGTCCAACTGCAGCAACATGAGTTTAAAGCGATTTTTGAGACAAGCATTAAGACTGAATTAAATGGTTAGGTTTTGGTCAGCATTTCCCGGTCCTTGAGTACTGATGCCCTTAATGATGTAGATGTCACCTTTCCTGAATGAACCGGTCATTAGCGGACTTGGGTAGACCTTGATGACAAACTGAGGCGATCCAATTATTTTAATCAAGTGTTATGGAGCAGGAGAACATCTAAAAGCATGTAGGGCAGGGGTACCTGGGAAAGACTGGTTTAGATGATGGGATTATGCATTCTGTAGTGACAATTACCATGAGATTTGAAGGGAGAGCGAATGTATAGCAATCTAATGTCCCCTCTAATGCATAAACATCTTTTGTCACCTTATGAAGATATTTCTTGGGGAAAATCAATCACTTTGTTGGGACTACTAGCCCTTGTAAGAACCAAAACCCAGTTCAAGTGGGGCAGAATGTAATTTCTGGGCTTCTGATTACGATTCGAGGTGCACTGTGAATTGAAACGATCTTACCCGTAGGATCGAGCATAAACTTTCATTAGTTAAGGTTTGGTTTGGAGTGTGCAAAATGAATAGAAGTCAGTGCGATGCCTTAAGAAGGATATCTGCACAAACCCGTGTGGAGGTGGGTGGGTTGCATCATTAACAGAACTTGAGTGTCTGTCTGAAACTATGCTAAAAATACTGAAAGGAAAAACAAAGTCTTCCCGAGGTGTTAGCTTTGTTTAACTGGGAGCTGACAAGTGCTAATTTAACTGGTGATCATTCCCATTCAGCAGCTGAAGCGAGGTTGGCTGCGAGATGTAACACAGCAGGTGCAGGCTGCTGTCTGTGAAATTCAGCTATCTAATTGGCAAACCCCCATGTCCATCTGAGCAATATGCTTTGTGTTATAAATACCATGACTGGACTTTTTAATCAGATGGCCATTTTAACGGAGCACTCAACAGGACGCCGGTGTGTAAACAGGTAGAGCAGGTATGATGTTTACGATCTATGCCAAAACAGAAAGCCGCTGTTCTTGAGGGAAATTTGAAGGTGGGCTGCCGCTATGTATTCTTTTTAAGGGGATATTAGGACCATAGGAGGTTACAGATAGTTGTACTTGTATCAATTGTATCCTTTTTTTTTTTTTTTTTACTTTTCTTTAGATGCCAATAGACAACATTTAAGACCAGCTTTGTTGCAGCTACCGACATTACCAGTTTGAAATCAAATCAACCAAATCCATCTGAATCATCTGACAAGCCTGTAAGTTACCTTAAAAAAAGTCCTGCAAATTCCTGGGTTTTTTTGTTTGTTTTTTGAAGGGCATGTCTTTTTTCACAGGAAGGATATACTGAGAAATATTGCCAATATTGCCATCACAGCAGACTTTACTTCCTGAGGAAGTTTAGATTCGTCAGCATATTCAGCAACATGTTGTATAACTTCTATAAATTCGTTGTAGAGAGTTCAATCACAACTCAACTCATCTGTTGGGGGAGCAGCATCAGAACCAGTGACTTAAAGAAACTGAAAAAACTGAACAAACTGATAAATAGGCTGGTTCTGTTCTGGGGGCTGTTCTGGAGCTGGTAGGGCGAAGGATTACACTTCATAAAACGACTAAGATCATGGACAACCTGAGCATCCTCTTCACGACACAGTGATTCAGTAACAAAGTCTTCAGTCAGAGGTTCTTCAGATCTGCAGCAACACAGACCGCTACAGGACATCCTTCCTGCCCACAGCAAAAACCCTCTACACTGAATCTTTGAAGGGACTTGAATGAAATGACTACTGCAACAATTAGTTTCCCTTGGAGATAAAGTATTTTTTGAATTTGTTGAGGTGCTGTCTGAGGTTCACTCGATTTGATTCCTTCCCTACAACTCTCGTCTTTGACTTCTTTGCAGTCCTGACTATGAGGTCTTCTGTTTTGCTGAGTAGGGTTTCCACAGCCATCCTGCTCATTTCACCATCTGCCAGTCTCCTCTGAGATCTCATACGGGTAGCACGGTTAATATTTTAGTGAAAATGAGGCTTATCAGTTACCACTGTAAACACAGACGGCGCCATTACTGGCACAGGCAATCGGCATTTAACTCATTAAAGATAAGCTGCAGCAAAAAAAAAAAAAACTATTAGTAATATAATGGTTTATCTAATTTGGATTTATCAGTATAGGAAATATTTAACCATTGATTGTTGCTTTCATGGGTCAACAAATGAAAAATCAGATATAAAAAATCTTTTCTATGATAGTAGTAGAAAAGAAATACGCTCACATGCTAAAGCTAGTTCCCCGTTTTAAATCATATGTTTTTACTTATGAAAGTATAAAAATAATCCTATCATAGAGGGTCTTAATTTTCAGGCCAATACAGTTGGTGGCCAATAATAAGTACCCCTTTACCGCCTCCACAGAATTTAAAAGGTTAAGTTGCAACCGCCAATCACAAAGACTTGATGAACTTATCAAACAGATGTTCTGATGTTAAATCCATGCCAAGAATAAAAGGACATACTTTCAGGGCTGCTGGTTGTGGTTAGTGCTTGTAAAAGGGCAGTTGTTGGTGCACACCCTACTGGAAAAGGCTGTAAACCCATTTTCAGACAATCTGGACTTCAGTTTTTTTCATTGAGAATGATTATTCACAAACAGAAAGAACTCGAGGCAGTTGCCAGTCTTCTCAGGAGTGAATGTCCGAGCAAATTTAGCCCAAGCTCAAACGGTAGCGTGTTCAGAGAAATCGAGAGGAAAAAGCTTAGAGCTGCAGCTACGATCCTGCAGGCCACCCCAAGGATGTTAAATATTACACTTAATAATGGCAAAAGCAGAGGACTGAACATTAATGGACTGTTTGGAGAAAGCAGCTTCTGTCCAAAAGTAACATCTGATGCTCACAAAATTACATCTGAACAGAGGAGTGATGATAATTTGTGTTTTTTTATTTTCAGGACATGCTGCTATCACTGACCACCTCTGTATTCTGGAGGCAAATATGACAACTGAAGCTTGGTCAAACTTGGGATATACAGCAAGCAGTCATGCATAAAACAGCAGCAAATGTATATTAAAATAGTTCAAAAATAAAATGCAGATCTTATCCTGACAGAAATGGTGAGGTGGGGGCTTAAGAGAGCTGTCAAAAAAAAAAAAAAAAAAAAAAACATAAATGGGACAAAATTCCTCCACAACAATGTGAGACACTGACAGAGTCAAACATGTTATTGCTGTTGAAGTTGGTTCTACAAGCTGGTGAATTATGGGGATTCTTAGTATTCCCTACATTATTTTTCTTTGTTGTAACATTTGCTTTTATAGAGGTCTTCACACCTGCTGATGTTCAAGCCACCAGTGGCTGATGATGAGCAGCACATAGCTACAACTCTTAAATCCAATGGAAGCAGCAGGAGATACTTGGTATTACCCATTTTTGTTTTTGTTTATGTTCTTACTTTTTTTTTACTTTTACTTTTGTTTTTGTTTTGTTTTATTTGCCCCTGATCATCTGTAATCTAGGCATGGGACAGTATTTCTGTGTGTAATAGCCTCATTTCGTTGAATAAAATAAGTCTGCAAGGGATCCATATTTTATTTTTTTATGCATTTGTAAATTTATGTGCAATCAGTGATACAAGAAAGTCTGCAGAGTCTCAAATTAAGGCTCTGCAGAATTTCTGTTTTCTTAAATTGAATTGACTTTAGTATGAATTGAGAAATATGAAAGGATGAGACAAGTACAAACTGTGTGATTAAAAAAAACCATGTTCAGGACAGTGAACATGAGAAAGTTTTGTTTTTTTTCTTGGTTAACCCTTTGGCATACCGCAACGCAGACAATTCAGAAATCTTTGAAGATTTCTATATTTATCAGTCTAAAAGTCACAACTTAAACTGTTTGCACTTTCTTCCATCTGAGGTTTCAAGTGTGAAATATTTTTCCCACATCAGATGCCGTTCGACACTGACTGTGTTCCCCACTGTGCCTCGGGTTTCGCAATAGCCGCTCGGTGTTTTGCTTACATTTTGAATTCTCAAGGTGTTTCAAGTGCATATGTATGATATGGAGTCATCGAGGTGAGAATAGCTGGGAGGGGGTGGGGGCACCAGGTTTATGTTGTGCTGTTTTCCCAAAAGCTCAGCAGCAGTGTGGAAGAAAGTGTGACCTCCTACTGCTGCAAACTGCCTGCAGAAAGATTGGAAACCGAAGAAAGTTGCGTCTCTCACTGAGTTCAAAGGTTTGCAAGTTAGATCTGCCGGGTAATGATGAAGCTTTGAACGAGATGATGCTATGTGTTTTGATCACGCACCTCTTCTTACTCGTCTGACTTTTTGGTTCATTTGCACTACTGGGAACTGGGGTTAATAAAAGTGAAGTAATCACATCGATTGTGTTTTAAGAGGTCGTAAACATTTTATTTTATACCTTAATGAGTCGACTGATGTTACACTTTCTCCTGTTTGCGGATGATATTAATATATTTCTGATTACCCAAGCAATGCTGTGTGAGGTGTAAGAGATGAGCAGGTGGTTTGATGGTAATAAAAGGAAATAAAAGGTATTTAAGGATTTTTGTGTTGAAGAATATAAAAGAATGATCCAATCCAAATAGCTCACTGATGGACATTTCAGTAAAAATGAATTTGAATTCAAATCTTTAGAGGTCATATATCACAAACGTACTTGAAAACTTTGGATAGAAAACATATTCAGAAATGAGTATAAATGCACTGACTTTTGAATAACACAAATAATATTTTGTTTTTTTACACTGCAAATGAAATTTGTTGTTTCTAAAGCTTGAAATAATTCCCTTCAGAAATTTTACAAAGTGTTTTCTGTGCTTAATGACGAGGAGCACCAGAGTACCTGTATTTTCAAAAGTTTGTATGCATTAATGCACGTGGATAAGGGTTTTGTCTTAGCTCAGTTTTTTAAGTCATGAATTGTGCATTATTTGCAATTTTTTATTTTAAAAATACACACAGAAATTTTCACACGGAGTGTACAACCACAGGGAACACAGCAAGAAAAACCTTCAACTACTAAAATAATAATAAGAAGAAGTAGAATAAAAGATAAATCACCTGGACACTGTTGTTGGCCATCTGTCGTTACCAAAGTTGGTCTCTGTCAGCAGAAATCTTTCCAGATGTCCATGTTAAAGAAGACAAAAAAAGAGAAAACAAGTGTTTTATAAGATTTTATAATTAGCTATTATTTTCCAAGACAGCCATAGACATTCAAAGCCCTGACCACTAAAAGAAAAAATAAATGATATGGGTGTATATAACTCATTTTGAGGTGCCGACCAATCCCTGGATCAATAGCCGAAGGCTCCAGGCTCCCGGCTCCAGGCAGGTGTGGTACAGGCGGTTTAAATAATTAAGTACATGGAGAGAGGCAGAACTGATGTCTACGGGTAGTCATAACACAGTGAAGGATACGGCATCAGGTTACAAAGCTAAAAGCAAGTAAATTGAGTGAGTAATTGGCCAGTTTGGGTGCTCAAAGTGGCCTGAAAGTGCTAAGGAGACATGGCAGCCCATTGATTACAGGCTCCCGGGGGTCTGAGCAGTGACTACAAACATTAGTTTTTAGTTAAAGACAGTGGAAAAAATTAACACAAGTCACAGCCTGTTGACCTTGAAGAGGATTCGCGCCTGATTCAACAGGTTTGAGTACGGCCCGAACAAAGAGACGGGCTTCTCTCTGACTTACTTACCTTTGTGGTTTTGATCTTGTTCCCTGTAGCACAGCTCCAGCCCTTCAAGTCGGGAAGCACTTTGCATTCCTCCCCATCAAGGCACGGATGCATCTGACACCACCACTTCTGCTCCACTATTGAGGCTGGCAAAAACACGTAGAGGTCAAAGAACAAAAGAGTCAGAGCTGGGTGTTACATGCGCAATCTTAAGTGTCCGATGTCCCTTGACCACAAAGGTCAAAATTTTGAGCCCAAAAATCAAACACTGATATTTGTTCTACCAGTCTTTGGTTTGCTTTTTGTGACGTCAGGTGGGGAGCACGCCACTATTTTTACAAGCAGTCATGGGCCACAGAGGAGATAGTTTTGAGGGTTGTGACATTAATTACTCTTATTATTATTGTTATGTGAAAATAAGGAGACATCGTGTTGCATGTGGGAGGGGGCAGACATCTACCACCCTACAGCTAACATAGCTGCAGATCTACACGCAGCATTATAATTGTCATTAAATCTCTAATCTCCATTCCTAACAGCTAAATAACTTTCAAACCCTACTAATACAATAACGAATTAATCTCAAACTAATCTCAGTAACAAAATTAAATAAGACTAGAAAAAGATGTAACACAAACTCAAAAAAACAGCTAGGCTAGCATGCTAATACAGTATCTACAAAAAGACAAATATAAACAGAGTGTAACACCAGATTTTCTTTTAGTTGACTTTTGTTTTAATGGTTTGAAATCTTCTAAAGAAATATTAACACATTCATCTTATCCTGCCAGTCTTTCATCATTTTGTTGACTGAAACTAAAACCATGCTAGCGCTAATCAAAGCTAAACTGCAAAAAAAGGTAAACATTTTTAGCTCAAAAGACATCATGCCACGGTCTAGAGCACAAAATGTCCACTTAGTTAGTGTTAAGAGTCCAGATAACTATCATCAGTCAATTTGTGGTTTCCTTTTGTAAAGCTGAAGAATTTAGACTTGCCCAAAGTATGCTAATTGTTCACCAAAATAAACAGTGAGCCAGTGAATGTTTTCATGAAGATTCCAGCTTGTAATTTCACTTCTACTCTTTTGTTCATGTTTCAAGCACATTTTCATGTGATTTTTCTATGAGCCTCAAAAGTGGCATCTCCTCAAATCATCAGAGCTGTATCTCGGCGGGCCGCGTCACACTCCGACAGCTGTCACTCGTAAATGATGCAAGGTTTGCTTTTTGACTGGTAACGCGTCAATTGAGCGTGCAAACCCAAGTCTGAGGATCCATATCACGTCTCATGCGGGGGAACTTGAAACTCCAGTCATGTGAAGTCGTGTAACCTTCTGCAATCTACAAGACACCATTTAAATTTGTCGTACCGCGGAGGTCATTACTCAAATTCCACCAGCCCCTCCAGCCACATTAGTGCTCGTCATAATGAAGAGGATAGAAATAGAAAAGAATAAAGACTTTATGACATGAGGGAATCAATTTGTATAATGCAGACATGGTTATAGCATCAGTGCGGTGTAAAAGGAGCATCGGGTCAACTTGAAGCAGATGGTGGTCGTGTAACAGCAGTCAATAAAAAGCCACCAAGGTTTCATGTGAAATGAAATGGGAGTATTGATGATCAAACATAAATGCATGGGATGCGTTTCACTTAGCAGTTAATGATGCTTTAAAAACACGAGGGGAGCTCGGACTGGAAACATCTGAGAGAACGAGCTGAATTTATGCATTTTTTAGTGTCGCTGTTAAAATGTTTGCGAGTCGGTGAGTTGACCTTGAAGTTCACTTTCAAAAGTGATGAAAGTGAAACAGCTTCAGCCAAGATATTATCCCAAGACTATGAGCTTTGTAAATACGGTCAAATACTGATGATATCTTAACTTTTAAATAAAAAGAATCCTAACTGCCATCATGTGACAGTAAAATTTTAAAAAAGTGTGGCTAAATTACGTCTTTCTGTGTTAGAACAGCATTTTCAAATGGTAGCAAACAGTGAGCTGTAGTTTTATTATTCAGTACAAAACTGGGAAAACCTAAATAATAATCATCAAAATATGTGGAAACATTTTCCACATATTTATGGTTTGGAAAATATTTTCAGTGTATATACAGACCCAAAATGAGAATGTGTTTGGACAATATAGGAAAACGTAAATTTAAAACAAATGCAGTGGTTCTTAAAAATCGCTTTGGTTTCCGAAGAGAAGAATAAGGGATATGTGGAGAAGGCGTGTTTCCATGTCCAGGGGGGTGTAAAAGGTGAGGCGTGGTTAAATGGGTGAAACATTCAACAGTTTGCTCTCACTTTACTAAATTTTTCAATAGTAATGTTAAACCTAACACATGCCAAAGCGTCATGTCATGCAAAAGCGGGTGACACCAACAATATCATTAAAAAAACCTGCAAATGAAACACAGTGTCAGCCTAAAGAAGTGTGGTTTATTTAACTAGTAAATCATCTTCAACGAAGCCTTCCAGCTCCAACTCATCTGGCTCAGTCTCGCCACGCGCAGGGATAGCGTTCGTTATAAAAATAAGTCTTTTGTTATAAACTGACAACACTGCGTCGCTATTAATTTCTAACGTTAAAAATGATTAATAACCCTGCAGGATGTCGATGTGGAAGTGAAGAGGGAAGATGATGCTGAAAAGAACTGCAGGACTCTCGATAAATTAATTACCCTTCACTTCTGTGGGATCCAGTTTTTTAGCTGAAGTGGGCAAAACCGTTTCTGCTTTCTGTGTACAAAACAATATGACGCGTACATCAGCTAATTTCACTCTCTGTCAAGAGAGTAAAATTAGTTAAGTTGATTTTCTTAAATAAAAACAAAATATCTGGGTATTTTGGGTCAGTCAAAGAAGATGTGCGAGAAAGAAATGAGTTATCAGAATTGTCATTTACCTTGTGATCTCTTATTTCCGCATCCCGCTCTCATTTCTTTATGGTCATCATCAGAGAAAGTTTATTTCTCTGGTATTTTATTTCTCGTAGCAAGTGCACAAAAGGTTATGCTGACATTCAAACATCTTCTTTGACTTACGCTAAGCTTACCAGCTGCTTGTTATCGTCTCATATTTGTTAAACTGCCCATAAAATCATTTATCGTCACCCAGGAAATGAGCGTCAGTAACATGACTGCTGGGTTCCCTTGGCAACCCTCTACGTGAAAGAAAGAACCGCATTTAATCGAGCACATTAGGGTTCAAACACGTCATTCGCTCCTGCACCAAGTGTCCTGTAGATACTCGAGGAGTTTGGCATTGAGTTTATCGACTTTATCATGTCTCACATCAAATTAGTTGCGTAGTTAAACTGGAGCACTCCGGCTTAGGTCAGTCATAAAGTCATGTGATGTCACGTGGCACATATATATATATATGAAGTAAGTAAGTAAGAGTCATCAGAAAATTCATTTAATACAGTTTACAGGCATTTGTTGAGTCTCCTTGTTAAAACTGCACCTTCGGATCGAATTCCTTCAGATGTGTGGAGATTCAATTATCCTCATATGAAGATGAGATTGTCTAACACAGAAATGAGTAAAGGTAATCCATGGTTGTAGAAGAAAGAATAATTAAAAGGTTAAGTACTTATCTTTTTTCTTTTTTTTTTTTTTCTTTTTCCTCCCCTGAGATCACCAGAGGAGCTTTAAACCGCGGCCGGTGGCTCACAGCTCTAATTTGCAGAAAATGTCAATACCAAAATGTCATGGAATAGGTCAAACACGAGCTATCCAGACTCTCGCCAGAAACCTGCGCTTTTCAGACCAAAGTGAAGCTGCCACTTTGGCTGAGCCGGGCTTCTGGCACATTAGCATGCTAAAAGACCTTGTAGGTCATTGACTTTACAGGCCGCAGCGGCGCCATCACATTCATTTATCAGTGACTTGATTCATGAGTGTCTTTGCAAAGCCACTGGACTCAATAGATGTATACTATGGACATATTTATATTTTATTCATACTAATGTGTTACTTCTTGGAGAAAGACTAATGAAATGGACTTTTGTTTCCAACTTATGTGTTGTGGTTTTAAAGAGCAAAATGTTAATAACTTTAAATTATTTCTATGGTGTGTGGCAACATGGTGTGTCAGCAGTTTTATTCCTCAGGATCTGTGTAAGGGAGCATCAGCAAACATAAATAAATAAATTAGAAGTATGTTCATGAATATTTTAGACACTGGAGCTTACCATCCACACATGACGGGGCGGCTCTGGTGGTACCGGCCACTTGTCCCGGAAAGCAGGAACACTTCACAGTTTGCGACCGCTCCTCGATTTTGTTCTTGTTGCAGCACCGGTGCAGCGCCACCACCTCGCAGGTGCCTGTTCGGACACTGTGCGCTACGGGAGAAATGATAGGGGGAAAAAAAAAGGGGGGGGGAATAATGAGTACAAGTGAATAATTACCATCTACATCCAACTGCTGGCCTTGGATTGAGTCCCAAAAGAGCATCTCCCTCTGGTATTTTTTGCAAGGTTTATATCACTTTGATCTGCCTCAGCAGTGAATAAATTACCCAGGAAAGCAGACCACTTTCCTTAAAAGAGCTCATTCATCATAGAGGATTTAAATATCTTCGCATGCATATTCGTACATTCTGCCTGCTGTGGGGCTGACAGCTTCAAAACTGCTAGAATGGAAGTGACACAAACAAAAATATCCAGGTTTTCTGCATCTTAATAAGCCTCAAAAACAATGTCCTTCATTTCCTACAAAGCAAGTAGTCTCAAGTTGAATCTCCACCTTGCAGTGCAAGTTTGCTGTTCAGGATTATAGACTCAGCACTGCTGAGTGTTTTGAGTGTCCTTCAAAATATTTGAAAGAAAAAGAAAATGTAAAAACCCCAGCAATTTCACAGAAACAGAATTTCTAATTGGAAAAAAGGTAAAATAAGTTAACTCTGTTAGATATTGAGAGCATCTGTTCCTGCGTGTCCTGGGTGATCAGATCACAAAGGTGCTAAGCACTGTTTCGAATGTGCTCAGGACCCGCTTAGATGAA
>JAOWBL010000016.1:946689-959323 GCA_028564865.1 Zenarchopterus dispar
AATTGAATTGAATTGAATTGAATTGAATTGAATTGAATTGAATTGAATTGAATTGAACTGAATCTTTTCGGGAACTGGTTAAAGGAAACTGGAGAAAGTGCAGAAGTTCTGCTATAAGACTAGTTTGCTGATACTAAAAACAAACGTAATAATTCAGTGCTGTAAAACAGAAGATATTTAGCTTTAAATGTAGCTGACAGTTTTGGCAATTGATTTGGTGCAGATTGAAATTTTGAGTCCAATACTACCACATAGTTCCTCCTCTATCACTCCCCATCTATTGATAGATTTATATGAGGCTGGTTTTTTTGTTTGTTTGTTTTTTTAATATTTTCAGCTGGGGGTGACAGGAAATGATGGAAACAGATGAATGGTGTAAATATAACTTTGGGCCAGAGGTTACAGAAAAAACAGAAGAGGCAGTTGTGAAAAATCCCTCCACAGTGGTTTGTTTTGGCCGCAGTATCGCTCTACGGAGTCACAAAGCGTTATTTAAATGTTCAGTCAGAACTGGGTTAAACGATGATCTCCACCTAACTTCAGGCTGGACCACTTTTAAGATCTTTACAGATACAGTGTGTGGAGTGCTGCATTGTGACACAGACACCAAGCCACATGTTAAAAGATCGCGTTTACTAAATCCTGATTATGAAAATTAGAAAGTGTGCAAAATCTCAACGCTCAAATGCAATGTTAGTGGAGACATAAAACATAGTTAAAAATCCTTGTAATGGACGTGGATGTGTCCAGAACAACCTCGGACGGATAACAACATAAATTTCTTACCTTGAAATTCTATATTTTACAAAAAATAAAGCAAAAAAAAAATCTTAAAATTTGTAAGAAAAGAAAAAGAGTCAGATGGACAATACTAAGCACCCTTTACTGATGCCACTGGATTTAAAACGGTGAGTTGCAGCTCTTGAGTAACTGATCATCAGCAGTTGTGCAGACCTAAATAAAAGGAGGCATTTTGGCAATTTGCCAGTCTTGAGCATTCAAGTCTGCTAACACAACGCCAAAAGGGGAAAGATCTAAGCAATGCTGTCAGAGAAGCAATCATTGTTGTCCATCGCTCTCAATAAAACCATCTCGAACCATTTCTAATTTGGTCTAACAGCTAAATCTCAAACCCTACAGGCTTCATTGAGGCTGTTGGATATAATAGACCATGATAACATGATTACGAGACCAAACAAGTTTGTTTGGCAGGACTGCCAGGAGAAAGACAGATCCTGCAACAGATCATTTGTTTAAATGAGCAAAATTCTCAAATGGAGCCACCCAAGGTAAGTTACGACATTTCAACAAACCCCTCCACAACCCCTGGCTTACCAGAGTGTGAGTTTCTCAGAAGAAAAGCTGAGGAGCAGTCGAAGGCATAAAAACTTCAAATGTTACACAAAGCAAAAAGATTTTAACTTAACCATCTGTGCAGATGCTACTCTTTCTCCTCGAAGGCAAAATGACCTCATTAAATGTGAAGGAGAACATGTTTATTTTCATTTATTTACATTCAGAGTAAATCTCTAATAAATCTGTAGGCAGCATCAAGCAAATCCTATTTTATTGAGCTCTGCCACTTTTCGAGTGGACCACCACAGCGGCACCAGCTGAGGTTGCTAGGAGATTTCCTCTCAAAGCGTGAGAAGAAAACATGTTAGGTTCGAGAGAGGGGGAAAAAAAGTGTCAGCCGCAGTCTGTTTTCTGAAGACAGCGTGGCAAGGCTAAGGAGGAGAAAAGGTTCGACCTTGGCGGTGACCTGAACAAGGCGTAATGAGTTCTGAACCTCTGACTCAGCTCAGTGATGTCGTGGTTCTCAGATTGCTGAGAGCTGGTAAACAGGATATCGAGTCCCAGGTGAGTTTTGCCTTGCATCATGGAGGTACTGGAGCTCAACAGCTTTGTGCATACCATCACCCACCCAAAATGAAACTGAGGGAAGGACGTGGGTGGGAGAGAAACGGGGAGGACAGGAGTTGTCCAAAACATGAGTTGGTGAGTTTGTTGGGAGGCTCCGGGCGACCGGAGTTATCCTACGCGACAGGCACGAGTTTACAAGTTGATGGGCTGAGCCCAGGTGGAGGTTAAAAAAAATCAGATGGAGGGTTTAAAAACAAACTAGAAACGGACCTACAGATCTCCATCTTAACTTTATCTCTTTGACCAAGAGTCTTTCATCTCTGTGAAATGAAATAAAAGAAAGATTTTTGCACAAGGACGTCAACAGAAAAAAAACACAAAGACAAGGTTCATCCCTGCACAGGGAATATACTATAGTTTTTGAGTAGCTATATTTGTTTTCAATATCAAATTGAATTCAGCATACATGACTTATAGAAGCTGTTGGTATAAAGGTTCATCTGTACGTCTCAAGCACGTCTTTCAATTTTTTTTTTTTTTTTTGGTAAAGAGTTGCAAATAAAGGGCAAATAAACGCACTGTGTACATTTCTAAAAATGTTTTATTTTGCTTCTTTTATACCCCATAACCATAAGTTCTATGTAGCTCTACGTGTTTGTTTCAGTGTTTTTATCTTTACCGTCATCTTTTGACCACAACCTTAGTATCATGTAAGTGTTTAATTTTTCGGGTCAAACTGATTCAGACTTGGTTTGGGTCCAACTTAAACCAAGTCTGAATCAGTTTGGATATCCAAGTATTCCTTCGTAAGGTGGGGCCCCACTTTTCAATTTTGTCATTACCATATTCTTTTTTTTCTTTCTTTGTCTTTTTTTTTTTTACACAAAACAGCCAAACTGTAAATTACATAGTTTTTTTTTTACATGTTATGCCTTTTACGGCAGAACATGCACAAATTCTGCTCCAGGTCCACCAGCGATCCAAAACCACCAAACCAACAGCAGATTTCTGCAGCACATCATTCTTAAATGTCCTCCCTCCCTCCCGTCTACCTCTTCTGTCACCTCTAAGAGCCCATTTTCTCTCCTCATCTATTCACAATCTCTGTTCACAGTTTTGGAATTGTGAATACAAAACACGTTTAATGGAAAACATGTCATTTTCGCAAAAACTCCCATACAATGCACAAGGTTTTTAGACTTGCATGAGGTAGTTGTTCTATTGATTCGACAAGAGAATCGTTTGCTAAACTGAAAATGAAATGGAGCACCTTTTTCACACTTACGGGTCACATGACCTCTGTTGGAATTAGCTCTCTTGGGCGTGATGTAGGCACAACCAGAGTCATTATTTATTTATTAAAAAAGGATCCCCATTAGCTAATGCCTGGATGTCCTGTGACTGTTCCTGCGGTCCATACGCCATAATTATATTACAACATTAAAATGCAAAGATTCATAATAGTATTAATAATAGCCATGAACCAAATTCAAACAATATCTCACAACTCAGCACAAAAAGTTTAATGTTGTGGATGACATCTTAACTCACTTTTGAATCTTGTCCTCCCCTTGATGTCCCTTAGACCTCCTTAAGACAAATCTTTGCCCAGAAAACTGTTTATAGCAGTTTTTTGTTGTTGTTGTTTTGTTTTTGTTTTTGCTTTTTTTGCATTTTATTGGATTTCACATATATAAGTAAGTTGTCCTCTACTGGCTCCTTTAATGGCATCTGTATGTACAACTACAATATAAATTAGTTTATCAGAACTAAATATGGGTTTTTGAGTTTGAATAATAGTATTTACTAATATTTTCTCTACATTTAACCATCTCAGAGAAGTATACATATCACCTTCACAACTATTACGATACCAGCCCACAACCAGTCTAGTTGCCTTATTTTGTGTGACGCGTAACCGACAGAGTAGCCTGTTCGAGGAAGACGCTCAAACCACCCAGAAATAGTCCAAGTGACATAAAACCTGAGTACCAACTCTCTGATTCATTATCATTGGTGTCAGAAATGGTGGACATTTCCTTGTGGTGATAACTGTTCTGGCCACACTGGAAATTATACAGAAGGAGCTTAGTTTTGTAACTGTAAGTTCAGTTTCTGATCAGTTTGATTCAAACCAAGTAACATACAACTTGTCCTGGATATATTCAGCTTGTTGGGTTTTACCCAGTCATAAACAAAGATAAGCTTCCTAGCCAGACCTAGGTTTTATAATAAATAGCAGAAGAATCATCCAGCCTGTCATGTCATTTGTAAATATTGACCAGAAGAAGGGTTAGGGTGTGTATGCTCAAATATCATGTTCACAAGTATTTTACAGAATATTTATGGGTCTAGTATTGGGATAAAAGGCTGATTTTGTACATTGAGGAATTAGAAAAGCAAACATGATTGCCTTCCATCGCTCATCAAAAGTTGCAAGAGTTATCCTGAAGTTTTGATTCCACTGCTTTTCCACTAAATCATGAAGATCAAGTCTTCTGTGTTTTATTAAATTACTTTCAGAGATCAACTGTGACGTTTTTTTCATCTGAACATCCAGTTTTTCTCCTCAGTGTATTTGAAGTCAGGATACTGATAGAACAATGACTATTATATGGTGTTATCCTTTTGAAATGATTTTTTTCTTTAACTTTTTAGGACCCGATTTATGCATGTCTTTTTGTATAAGTGCCTTGTGTGAGTAGTTGCTCCTTTGTTACCTACATGTTTGATCAGATTTGTGTTAGACAACTGTACATGAAAATCTAGCTGAAGTCTCACCATGTCATGAGTGATTTGGTTTCATCACGACATCGGGGTCATAAAATCGTCGTCTAAACGTTCAATGCTTGGATCTAATACAGATACAGGAAAAGGAAAAGGTTTTTATTGGAAATCTGAACGTGTTAAAGTGCAGTAATTGTGCATGGGGAGTAGAAGTGTGAAAAGTATTAACATTAAACATGTTATCTGCCTGTTGCCGTGGGAACACTGCTATGTAAGATAAAAGCAAACCACGAGGGACTGCGCGACGACTTGTGTTTGCTCTAGCTGCTAGAAACTGAACAGAGTTAGAAGAAGCTGCTTTTTACAGAGAAATAACGATGGCGGGCTGTGAAGAAGCTGCTTGGTTAGACGTTGAGGTTCGGATCGGCGGCGTGAGCACGTTTGTTTGCTAGCTGGGGGGCGGTGATCGTCCCGATGTGGCATCACAAGGAAACTAAATGGTTTCTTTCGTAGACACAATGTGAAATGTTGGGGGAACCACAAGAAAATAAGGAGTGCTATCTCTCTTATTCAGTGCCGGATGATCCATACCTGCTAACAGGCTCCTGTCAGCTCATGCTAACTATAAAATAAACACATTTTGCTCAAAAATAAATAATATACTTTGTAATAGTTTTAAAAAAATACTAATAAACCTGTGTACTGTATCCTACTTCACTATAACTATAATATTCAGAAAAAACTCAACATCTGCATCACTTCGTGGATAGTTAGCGCTAATTGCTAATAGCTAATAGTTTCATGAACCTAGCGGTCGGGCCGTGAAACTGAAGTCCCACAGAAACCACGAGGAAAAAACTCAGAGCAGAGCACAGGCCAACAAAAAAAGACAAGAAAGGAAGTTAAAAGTATTTTTGTGGCGCTCCTGGGGAAATTGTTTTACTCGAAATGAAACAGAATCGAAGATTTAAAAAAAAAAGAAAAAAAGCAAAGGAAAGCTGTACAGAGGAAACACGAACGCCAATCGTCTGCGCGTCCGCCCTTCTCCTCTAAAGCCCTTCATGCAGATCTCAGAGATTAAAATCCTCTGGCGGTTTTCTCACAAGTTTCATCTAACACATGCAGGAGCTTTCTAGACAATTCATAAAAAATTGTCCAACTTGTCTTCATCTTTACAGGCCTTTTATCTTGGAGGAAGAAATTGCTTCTGCTGGTATTCCACAGAACACCAAAGCTGTCACCTTCGTGTGGGAGACACGAGCACTTCCCAGAGAATAAAATCCAGCCTCTTAATGGAATTCACCCATCATTAATTTAATCTTTTACATCTGTGCTTCTCCTCAATGGAGAAAGGACCAAAAAGTCCTCTTTCATCAGACTGATCAGCGGATAAAACAGTTGGTCCAAAATGTGGCCATGTTTCCTAAAATGAAGACATATAAAAAAAAAGAAGATGAATTCAAAGACTCCCTGCTGCTCAGAGGCCACTTGGACGTTTGGCAACTGGCAGCGGACCGTGGAGACTCCATGTCATAGCAGAGATCAATAGCAAGGCAGCACCAGGAGGAGGTCACGTGACCCACCAAGAAAAAAGAGAAAAAAAAAAGGTGACATTGCCTAGCCAGACGGTCGGCACCAGGTCGCCCAGATGGATGAAGGAAGGGAAGGGTAGCCTGATCTAAGCGAGGCGCCCCAAAACCTGATCACTCAGTGGAGGAGCTGCCGATGACTCCAGCTGACTGCTGGGTATTTTCTGAGGGGGCCTGCTTTTGGAGAGTTGTCAGATAATATCACGCATGTGATGTTAGGTTTAATTAATTCAGCGAACGCAAAAGTAAAAGCTATTAAAATCAGCAGAGGCAAGTTATTTATCATGTAACCACAATCTTTGCTTTTTATCCCTCATATATAATTACCTTCTCTTGACAAAAGACTCCACAAACTATATTATGTTTGAGGCTCATCGTGTTTATGTATGACCTATAAGGTTTTATATAAACGTGGAATAAAGAGAACAATATTTCCACCTGAAGACATGCAGGGACAGTCAGAGTATGCAAACACAGACAGTGTCAATTAAAGTCAACAAATATTACATAAGAGCAGCTACTTTTCCACATTTCTGTTTATGTTCTAATTAGCTTCATAAACATTTTGTTCTTGCAAATATTTTAAGGTAAAGGAAAGGAAAAAGAAAAAACAAGAAGAAAAGAGAAAATTTTCAAACCTTTTTTTTTAGAATTGAAGAAGTATTATTTTAATAGAATGACTTTCTTTTGTTGCAATATATGAAAAGTGGGATCCAACAGTTTTAGACTCACTTATTACTCGTACATGGATGAAATTTAGCCGTATTCATGTGTTTCATTTCCACTTCATTCATGGTTTTTTCTCTCCCATCTACATGGTCCAATATAATGTTTGAGATATTTTTTTAAGTGTTATTCTGGTCTGGCTGAGTCTCTGCACTCAGATTTATTTTGCTCCCACTTTATTTTGCATCTGTGGCAGCAGGTGGAGGTGTGAGAGCGGCGGTTTGCCCACCTAAACCTGCTGCCATGATGTCAGTGGATTTCATCATGGCTCCAATCACGACTGTTTGCTGATACATTTAAATAAGTGGATTTCCAACTCAGCTATGCACGCATACACATATGGTATTAATGGTGGACTCTGACGCCCGTCGTACTAATATAAACGCCTACTCGGCTTTCGAGACACATATTTTGAAGCAGTGGTTGCAGGGTCCATTATTAACCAATTACGGCCTGATTTCAGATCAGTTCCCTGGAGGGGGGGTCACTGGTTACTGGAAACTAAAGGATGGAGCATCACCGTCAAAATAAACACCAGACTAAATGGTTTATGTTCCAAAGGAGTGAAATGAGCATTTAAAAGTTTTGTAAAGGAATACCCATCCGTTAAACCAGACATAAGCCAGTCACTTCTGTGCAGTCTTGGTCGAATTATTGGCGCAGTGCAACACTTTGAGTGGATGAGTGTTTTAATGCATGCAGGGACAAGTCTCCCACCCAGAAAGAGCTTTCTACCACTTCGGAGGTTTCTGTCAAAAATGTGCATGTTTAGAAAGGCAGAATTTAGTTTTAGCTTCTTTTTTTTTTTTTTTAGCAGATTTATAAAGTCAAAATTATTTCATTTTTTCTCACAAATTTGCAAATTGATGAACTCAGAAATGTTGAGTTTTTGAGTTCAAATATTCCCACAGAATGGTCAGACTTATAATCTCACAATTTCTGAGGTTTTTTTCTTTCTTTCTTGCAAATATGTTAGTTTATAAAGTCGGAAAATCTGTTTATGAATTCACACATTCAGAGTTTTTTTTTTCTTATAAATCACATTTATAAAGTCAAAAATTACTCATTTTCACTCAGGAATTTGGGAGTTCATACATCACAGGTTTCACTTTTTTCTCACCAAATTGGCAAATTTATGGAAGTCAAGAGCTTTATCTTGTAAATCTGCAAATCTATAAACTCACAGTTTTAATCTGTAATTCTTTCCAAATGTGTGACTTTAGATCAATTTGAATTTGAACTGTAGATCGAGAAATCTAGTTTGTTTCTTAAAGTGTACCACCACCTGTCACAACTGATCCTTTTAAAGGGCTTGACAAAATTTCATAAATTAGCCAACGATCTCCCCCCACCCCAGACAGAATCTTGCGTGGGGCTCCCAAAAACCTACAATCGCCCCTGTGAAGCGACCGTTTCTGCTGCTTCTTACCTGTTAATGTCCCACTCCCTTCCCGCACATTGACGCCCTGTTAAACCATCGGCGGGGCGGCTCCTACAATCCAGCTGCGAGTCTGTGATGTGGACACATGTGCGTCCAGATGTGTACAGATGTGAGAACAAAAATATGTTTTAAAAAAAAAACAGGAGTGGTGCCCCTTTTTTTTCTCCTCCAAGTGAATCACACAAGATTATCCGTCTTCAGGCAGAGAAACATCTCCTCCACAAAGACGCGAGGCTCCCGCATCCACACCTCTCCTCTCTTCAGTCCACGCACGCCTCGCAGAGATGCGTCCTGCTGGTGCGCCTTCCGTGGGTGCTCGTCACCCAGAAGACCGGATAACGCTCCCAAATTTCATATATCTTATTTTCGGAGTGAGAGGGCTCCCGGTCCCCCCCCACCACCACGGTCGTTGCTCCGTGACGTCTGTCCAAGTCTGACAGCTGCGCTCCGAGCGCACCAACTTTTACCGAGACTCCACGGCGCGCAGCCGTTACTTTCACGCAAGCAGCGTGACAGTAATCAGATTACTGGTGAGGGCCCGTCAGGTTTGAACTGCACGGTTACCACCAATCCCCGACGGGAATGTGACAATGAGGAAAACGTCATTTTTGCGTTTCTCCTTCGAGGCAAACTAATTATAGAGCAAAAAATAGCGCAACTGGCGCTCAACTGCAGGGGGGTGAATTTAGACAAATAAAAGACGAGTAAATAGTCGCAGACTGGAGTATTTCAATACAGCTCGATGACAACAGTAGGATGAATAGTTGAAAGAAAGGCAGTAAAAACATATAAACGAGTTTTAAATTGGGAAGGTGTGTGGAGCGCTCGGAGAAGCTGGAAACTGCAGGTGTGTGAGAAGAAAGTTGCCCTCTACTGCCATCAAGAGGACGCTAGGTGTACTCCACCTCAAACTTCACTCATTACAGGTAGAAACGGTTCTCTTAAAACCATCCCAAAACAATACTTCAGTCAGCTTCAGGCCCGGATCCAGGTCATCACCAATCCCCGATTGTTTCAGTTTTCCACCTTTCTGATGCTGAAGAGCTTCAGTCATCATCCTGATGGGTGACAGAGTCGATTAAAGGAGTTCAGGGTCGACTCCATGCGCCTACGTCACCTGACTACAAACCAATTCAAACCATCGCCCCCTCAACCGCTGTGCCGGTAGCGGGTATAAATGCTGTTTTTAGACAGTTTCTTCTGGCAATCTTCTCTAACAAACCGTGTTTGTTCAGTCTTCTTCATGGACTTTAACACCTCGTGTTCTCAGGGAGGTCTGCAGAGTCTGACATGTGGCTTTTGGAGATTTGTTTGCATTTCTTTGAGCTTTGCTCACCTTTTCAAATGCAGAATGTTGGACTCCAGGTTTGGAAATGGTTTATCATCTCTTTCTAACTAATGTACATTTAGCAGTTGCATTACTCACATCTTTCGTTGGTATTAAACCAACACACTTGAAACATCTGAACACCTGCTGATCTTTAATTCATTAAAAGAATTTGATTCAGCTGCAACACTCCTTATTTTCTGACATGGTAAGGTGAAAAAGTGATATGATGTTGTTGTGAGGTTGTATTTACCTAATAAGACCCACTACAGTCTTTTTTTTTTTTTTTTTTGGATCAAATGTTCAGACCAAAATCAAAGTAAAAGCACTGCATAGAGAACAAACTGATCAAAAAGGTTTATTCACTGTGAAAACAGCCCTATCATACGCACACACACCCAATTTTCTTTTTACAAACAGCAAAAAATCCAGGAGCTAATGCGTGTGAGGAAATAAAAGAACCCCCAAAAAAACAAAAATCATAAAAGAACAAAGTGATTTTGCAGCACAGAATTATAAAGGGACATTCCAAGTCCTTTCAGCGGTGTCCATCAGGTAAATCAAGGATGTTTGGTACTTTTTACAGTAGGTCAGGAGGATAACATCCTAAGGCAATGTTAAGATAGATCAGGTTTCGCGTCCTTCCCTTTAGGACCGATACGAGGGAACGTCCATGCGCTCTGGTTTTAACGTTGATTTGTGTTTTTTATGTTTACGATGCTTCTCAAAGGCATTGGCGGCTGCCGTAGTGGCGAGTAGTTCACGGATCCCTCAGCATTCCTCTTTGATGTAGATTTGTTCGTCTATGTCCGACTCCAGGTGCTCCAGCCGCTCCGTCTGTCCGTTCATGATCTCATCGGGGGTTTTCATGAACCTGGTGGAGGCGGAGGGGGGGAAAAAAAGTGGGTTATACTCTGTTTGCTCTGTGATGCGGCGCGAGGGTGACGCAGATGTACCTGAACAGAAGTCTTTGTCCGGGCTCTTTCCTGATGATGTTCAGCTTGTAGTAGTGTCTCAGTGCTCTCGACATCTTCTCGTACGTCATGTTGGTTCTGTTCTGTGGGGTTGAAGAGCACAAGCGTCGTTAGTAAAAACGAGGAGTCTCTGGCTGATCTGCACAAGTTCTGATTTTGGGGAAACTTGAGAATCGGAAAAACTCCAAAACAAACTTAAAAAGTGTCTTATAATTATCTTTTATTGTATAATCATCAAATGACCAGATATTTTAATGATAATAAATATATCTCCATGTATCCTGATAGGTTGGAGGCTTTAAACTGAAACAATAAACAAAGAGATTTAATATCTTTTGATCGTCATCTGCCTGCCAATTCCAATTATCACTCCAAATGCTGCACACATCCAGTGTAATCACGGGTGTAATTTGTTTGCGATTTTTTTTGGCGAACATTTACCATCAATGGAAGCATGTTTTGTTTTTGGTTGTTATTTTAACTAGATGGTTATGTTGTTTGAATAGATTTAAAGACATATTGTGCTTGTGCCTCTTTTTTTAAATAAGGTGGACACAATTCCTCGAGATCTATCTTAAGATGTCTGGCTTGTTAAATCCTACAGTAAAACACCACAGAAAAACTTGTTCAATCATGCTTTTTCAGCTGTGTTTATAAGTGTTGGTTATTGGGGGCGGAGTCATTTCAAAAGCACACCCCTTCAGTCATTCTTCAGGGTGTGCTTCTTTTAAAAAGGAATATAAAGCTTTGTTCCTCCCAGTTCAGAAGTACACTAAAGTCATCATGAGGTCGCAGTAGCAGCTGATAAAGATGGGGCAGGAGCTGGATAAATTTACTCTTATCTCCCTCTGTGATGTCACAACCTTAATGGTTCTCTGAATGAAGTGCTTAGATGACCACAGACAATCAAAGTTGAGTTTGTGATTAAGTAGTCATGACAGTAACCCAAATAAATCATCTCAAATAAAAGAAATATCTGTAGTAAAAATAAATAAATAAAAATTATTATTTTTAATAATCATCCCTTTTAAGAAGCAGTTTGGCTGCCATTCATAAAAGCCTGCAGGAACTGAGGTGAGCTGGAAAGATGGGAGAGAAGTTAGTTTATCACTTTGAGCATAATCAAAAATATTATAGCTCAGTTTCTAAAATTAACCGGACTGATAGGTATAAAGTTGTCAAGTCTTGGAAATACTCATCCGTCAAATGCAGCTTGTTGGCACTAGAGGGCAGCAGATAACAAGACATGAACAGACTTGCTCAAGTCCCAGTATCAACTGAACTGACTTATGTTAACATAACAACATGGTTTTTAAACATTTCTGAATTCAATATGTTAATATGTCAGGTTATGTAATGTTAAAGACAAATAATCAATGTAAATTAAAGAACATTCAGACTTTAGCTGCTCATAAACAAAGAACATGTCAGGGGGCGCTAGCCCTGGTGATGTTGGCAGAAATGCCATACAATTAACAACTGATAGATGCAAAAACTGAGTAAAGGTTTCTAATTAGCTGTAAATGTTCCTGATATTCAACAACATGGCACCATACGGGTTCAAACTGTTGGTAAAGACCAAATAGGACATAAGTTTTTGTGGGATTTTGATAGTTATTGTTGATCATTTTATATCATCATCACATTTGAACTTATTAATTCAATTAATTTATAATTAATAACTAATTATTTCACAATCAGAAGTTGGAAACCTATTATACAAATATGACCAAAATGTATGTACATAAAAATACTAGGGAAAAGTAAATACATTTAAGATATTGTTACCATTGTCAATTTAGATAGAAACTGTATGAACACACCAATACATCTGCGCACACACACACACATACATATATACATATATATATGTATATATACTGTACATACTATATATGTATAGTATGTATATGTACATACATACTATACACAGTCTTATGTATAGTTAATTATACATAATTTATAAGTTATGGCTCGGGAGGGGATA
>JAOWBL010000016.1:968489-986686 GCA_028564865.1 Zenarchopterus dispar
AAAAAAAAACACCCACACATCCTCTGAACAGCTTCGTTAAAAACTTACCATAACAAGGAAATGATTCTCATGAAGGAAGTGATGGTGGACACGCGCACACACAAGCACACACACCTCTTTCAGTTCTCACTTTCCAGTCCCGTTGTTCCGAGTCGCAACATTCCTGCTTCCTGGTATTTGCTTTGATTCTCTATTTATAGGGCCGGTTTTGTATAAAACATGCTGAGAAGGTAACAGGTTGATGAGTATGAATCACAGTTGACGGGAAACTAGAGAAAGTGCCCCGTCTTGTTGCAGTTTAGATTTACAAGCTCCCCACTGAACACCCTCAAGTCTGAACGTGTTACTTGGATTTAACACTGTAAATTATTGTTGATAAGGTGGGCATGTTCCATCAAAGAAAAAATGCTTTGTTTTTATTGTTAAAAATGTTGTTCTGTGGGGAATACAAGAACTATTGGGAAATGTAATTCTTAAAATCTCTGAAAGGAGGAAACGGAAACAACACAAGGCAGAAAATTGGCCCATCTCCTAAGCTGAGAGTATACATACTTTAAAAAAAAAAAAATGTAATGACTTCAAAATGTAGTTCCGAGTGCAGGTAGAAAGTAATAAAACATTTTAAGCTGCTGATAGATATAACAACAATACCTCGCACAAGAGACTATAAAAAAAGATGAGTCATATTTTCCACTTTTTCTTCTAAACCTTGATTTCTGTGGAGGATGTGAAATTGTTTTGCATGCAGCTGAAATGGAAACATCTTATCAGCTGAGCCTCTTCACAGTAAAGCCACAGAGCAGCTCCAACAGTGTGAAGAAACCCAACAGATCAGCTGCATCTGATTTACTGCTCATTTGTGCAGAGAATTAAAACTGGACTCATCCAGTTTATCCCGCTGCTACGGTACAAATGGAAAACAGCCCCAGTTTTACTCGATATCTGACATTACAATTACAATTACAATCTAATTCAATCGGGAGGTTCTTTTCGGCTTCTGAACAGTCTGAAGTCTTTTTTGTTGAATCATTTTGTTTCACGAGGGATCAAGAGAGTTTTCAGTGAGTGACAGCTCAGTTTAGCTGTTGTAACACGTGCATCGTTTGGCATTGCTTTGCTGAAATAAGCAGGACTTTCCAGAAAAGAAAAACTGGATGCTGCGTTTCTCTGAAAAAAATGACATTTATGTTCCAGGTGTTTGAATCCAGGTGAATTCGGTTAACTGATTATGGAGGCCCGATGCTGATCCACTTAATTCATTGTGACAGACCTCTGTGCCCTGTGATCGGCAGGACTTCCATGCCAGCAGAGACACGATTTCCAGAGAAGAAGTTCAGATTTTGATTCATCAGACGAGAGTTTTCCAGTCTCCTGAAGCCCGTCTTAAATGAGCATGACACAGTTACGTCTGGTTTGAATGTAGGAACGCCTGAGGGCTTAAAGATAACACTAAATCAACATCTGCTTTCAGTCTTTTAACAAAAAAGCCTTTAGATGATAAAATCCCTTAAGTATATAATTTTAGATAATTCTTCAAGGAGACATTTTGTTTGTTTGTTTTTTTTAAAGTTGAATCAGCTGAGATCTTAATGAAATCTCTGTGACATGTTTCAGCTAAAATACAGAGAAACAGAACTAAAGCTCCTTTTAAGCCGGCATTTTTATACGTGTTCACAGCAGCCAGTTTTACAGCATAAAGTCAGATCCTGTAGTGTAACCCACTCGCCTGCGGGGCACGTCCCCCCCGGCATCAGCATTGTAACTATGGACAACCCATTTCAGAAGAACAACGAATCCAAAGGCGCGTTTCCACCAGCAGGAGTTCATTACCAGAAACGGCCCGCAAAAGTGGGTTTCAGGAACCTTTAAGGGGCTAAAAAAAGGTTCCTGTAGTAGGAGGGGTACACAAGTTGGCCAGCAGGGACCTCCTGGTGGGGGTCTCTGCTTATCGGGATTTCTAAATTAGATTCAGCGCTCTCACGTGAATATAGATCATGTGACCGCAACTCATTTGAACCATTTGGACCACAGACATTTTGCTGCAAGTACATTTGATGAAGTTGGAGATTACAAGGAAAAAAAAAAAAAGTGAAAAGAGTTTACGTGGCAGTTTTTGATTTAGTAGACATTTTAGATTATCAGACATAGGTCTTCAAGTACATATTTTTTCCATAATATGCCCCTTTGAGTTGTTGAGTCATCTATTGTTTTTCCTGTCTTTTCAAGACTTCTAAAAAGCATGATCGTTAACATTATTATTATACACTTTTTATGCCTCTTTTGCGGCTTTAAAGTACCTGAACAGCAGATACTTTACCAAACCAGATGTTTAAAACCAGGTTCTTCTAATGATCTCTGATGTTTATGATCAGCTGATCCGACCTCTAGATGGTGATATAATAAGGAGATTTACCTTTCAGCTCATGCCTCAAACAAAAAATTTGTTTTCCCTTAGGTTCCTTTCATGGTCCCAAATGAAACCTCCCTTATACCACTAAAAAATTCCAACTGTTCTCAATAAAACTGTAAAAGAAAGGGAAACAAGCTATTGTGAGGTCAGTCAGCTGAATCACACCCAATTTGGGAAATTTCGTCTATGGGTCATGTCGATAAAAAGCTGCTCAAAGAACGTTGGTTGCACAATTCGTTTCAAAGTTATACGTCAATCAAACGCGTGGGCGTGGCCTAAAGCTACTAACTTACTTTTTTTAGCTTCAATTGTAATAATGCAACACTAAAGGTAATAGAAAAAAATCTTGTCACTTCCATTGTTATCATATACCTTTAAATAATGTATTATAACATTCCTAATTCTTCTTATAGATACAATTTAATTTTTTTTAAAAAGCGTGGTCAAACAACCTCTTTCAAGGCACTTCCACCAGAAACCCATTAGAGGGTTTGATGAGAATCATCTCCAGAAGATTTGTGAAAGTGTGTCAAGATTCAGGTCTAATTACAACTAATGTCTTAGCCCCTTAAAGACTACATTTTTTGAAGTTCAAATTTCAGGAAACAACTGATTTTTTGACATCCTTCTGATGGCAAATAATCCTGGTCAGACTTCATCGATGCTTAAACCATCCGACCGTTGCTTCCTGTTGCCATGGATCTGCTTGGACCTCAGTGATCACAACTGGCAGTTATATTTTTATTCACCTGCTCCAAAGACCTAATCAGATGCCATCAATTTCAAAATAAAGACTCATTTTATAAAAGAGACTGATTAATTCTCATCATCCATTTGTTTTGATATTTACTATAAACAACTACCATCCTCCGAGCTACTCAACATTTCTCAACATACAATGAGCTCAGACTTCAACCACTATTTTGTGCAGATTTTTGAGGCAGCTTCAGCTAAATCTTATCTTGATGTATATCAAACCTTTCTCCTACCCACTCAAGAGACTTTCATCCTGAGCCACATCACACAGTGACTTTGTAAAACTTCCACGGTGCCACAGAGTCAGATAAAAAAACCCTTTTCATGTTCAAAACAGAAATCAAAACTGTGAGGAAATCACTTCGCTTTTTCTGTTTTATTTTCATGCGCCTGGCCGGTGGCGTTGCCGAGGCGACAGTTGAGGTTGCTTTGTACTTCCTGATCAACCGCCTCCCGTTTCCTCCCCCAGCTGCCTCGTTGTAACAGCTGCCTCCCTCCGCTGTCACCTCGCGCCGCCACTTTCCATCATCTGCTCCTCCTGTCTTTATTGATTATTTTTAAAGGGTGTAGTTTTGCTGTAAACACATTGATTTTTTTTTTTTTTTTTTTTAAAGATGGACTAGCACGTGCCATCATGCACAGATAAACAAGATTTGTAATAAAGGTGAAAGCTGGACAAGGACCAAAGTTTTTCAACTTGTAAAATACAGCGAATCCAAGACTTTCGGTTGGTTTTAACTTTCCAGAAGTGTTCAAACTTCTTTTTTAGTTGTTCTCCATCTGGACAACAAAGACTCAACTCTAAGGAGACTTCACTGATGTCTCCAGGTTTCTGAGCCAGGAGTCAAAGAAAAGCACAAAGAAGGAGTACCAGAGTGAGGGGATCTGTAGCGGAAGTCCTCCTTGGTGAGCAGCAGCAGGGCCTTCCCGTTCATCTGGAAAGTGCCGCTGGTGATCGGCCGCAGGGCAAACTCCTTCTCGGCCCATCGCAGCCACTGCGCCACGTCCTCCCTGCTCCAAAACACCGGCTGCAAACCTGGAGGTGGAGAAGGCGACGAGATCAGGGCTTTGGTGGAGAAATGAGAAAATGGCGGCCAAAAAAAAAAAGGTAAAATAAAAAACAAGGATGAAGCTGCCGGATGGGGGTGGTGGTGTTGGGGAGGGGAGGAGGAAGGAAAAAGAGGGAAAGACAGGAAGGAGGCAATGTGAGGGGGAAAGGGGAGGGAGGAAGGAAGGAGGCAGAAGCAGTAAAAAGGATATTGAGGAAGTGGAGATAAAAGCCAAAAGGAGGGAGAGATTACGGGAATGGCAGCAGAGATAAAGAAAAAAGATGGAGGAGACAGCATCAGAGAGGGAGAGGAGGTTAGAATAAAAGATTAGAAGACGATAGGTTTGGGGGGGAGACACAGAATGAATTACAGAAATGAAAAAGGTGGAGAGGATATAGGAAGCAGACAGCCAGGACTGATATTTCATTTGATACCTTATATTCTGTCCTGATCTTTTGCTCTCCGGCACACCAGAGCACAGACAGTTTATTGGTTTGTGTACAAAAGGACGAAGACACACGAAGGGGGAGAAAAAAGGAACAGAGGAAACGAGAATGACAGCATCCCCCCACCACCCCTCCCCAGCACACTGTTGTGTTTCTTTCACTGCCGTGGGAAACCAGAGTGTGAAACATCTGCAGCAGGGTCCAAGAAAGTGTTCAGAGGCAACGGAGAAACAAGAGAAGGAGGTAGACAGGGAGGAAAAAAAAAAAAAGAGAGCTTACAGTGTAGAGCCAGCTCTAATCTTACTGGACTAGTGCGTTCAGAGATTTCCCTTGAATACAAAGGTTAACTGAATGAACAGGGAAAATGAGGAGCCATAAACATTAATGTAACTTTGTTATCTTGATGCTGGAAGACACTGTATTTAGCCTGTATTTGGTTTCTGAATCAATGCTGTTTTCAAGTTCCACATTTAAAAAAATAAATAAATAAAATAAAGTAGGACTCGACAGTAAAGAAAAAATGCAGTTCCTTGAATGACCACTAGGGGCTACAAAAGCGACTCCCATTAAAATGACCACAGTTGGTCTCCAAAGCTGGATTTCACATCCACAACATGATGTATGTGAATGTTACGATGCACTTGATGTCGAACAGTCACCTTTAGCTACTTGACACTTTTGATGAACATTTCCTGCAAGACCATAATGATTCTAAATTTAAGGAAAATGGTTTGCTAGTAAAATTAACAGCACAACTATCCACACTGTGTCTGGCTCTAGAGTGAAGTTTATTTAAGCAGCCAGAAGCAGCTACATTCAACGCTGCTCGTGAGGACAAGAGGACAGTCGGCTTGACGGCCCGAAAGCCTTAAGTGAGTCGGGCCGTCCTCAGAACCGCTTTTGCTCTCCGACTATTCAAGGGCCTTTCAGGTCAACTAGCTGGCCGACAGGTAGCTGGCCACAGCTCATGCTTACTTTTTGCTTTACTTTTAAATATTTTGCTGCAAGGAAAACTATTAAAAAAAAAAAATGTAAATACCAGTCACACCCATGCACCCTCCAAAAAAATGCATAAACATATGCCTTCAGGTTTTGCCAAATTTGGTATTAACCAATAATATATATATATATATATATATATATGCTGACACAAAAAAAAAAACACCCACCTTCATTTTTTAAAATTTCTTAAGATGCCACCTTTTATTCTCTAATGACATTGATAATTTTTTTTAAAAACTTTTATTTTAAGTGCCCAACAAATAACTTTGCCCATTTTTAAAAAAAAGTTTTAATAAATTTGACATTTTTCACTCAAAACAAATCTAACTGGAGCAGGTTTCTGCCAGATAAAAACCCTCCACGGTCTCAACATTAGAAAAGTATACACTTAAGTTTTTTATAAAGTAACAAATTTAATATCATTTGACCAATGGAGTGAGAAAATATGAAAAACAGAACAAAAGAAATCTGGGTCTGACTTCGATTTTGCCGTATATTTGTAATTATACATTGACCTTTATTTATCCAAGTCAACGGAGATACAACCATTTCATCACATCACTTCTTGCTGTTATCGTAACCTGATGATTTACAGTATGACTCAGCCCTCCCCCCCCAAATCTTCTGTCTTTCACACCACACACAAAACCAGACTTGAAACTGCGTTGAGCTCTGATCAGAACCTCCACGACACCCACACAGAGCAACACTACTCATTTCTCGCATCTGACTTATCGGCCAGCCTCAAATGCTTCCTCCGGGACTCCAACAGCTGTTATCTTTGGCCACCAATGTCACTTGTCACAGGGGTAATAAGAACCCTGCACTCACTTCCAGTCCCCCCCCCACCCTCCCTCCTTTGAGATCCCCCACATGCATCTAACAAAGGAAGTTTTCAGAGACAGAGCAATCAATATCAAATGAAACCCGGTCTCGATTGTTAGCTTCCCATTTCCTCCCCTGCAGTCGTCTATATTCAGACAGCGGAACGAGCGCCGCCAATAAACCTGGAAAAGTCTTGGTTATCTAAAGCGCAGCTCGCAGCCAGACAAGCGCCGACCCTCAGCCTGTCAACACTCATCCAAAAAAGTGTCAGGGTATGGGGATACAGGTGTTTCATGTGCAAAAGGGAGGGCTGATAAGGAACTATATTTCTTCACATGTTCTTGCTGGATTTCTCCTTTTCCCACCGGATCAACTTCTTGGCACAGAAACGGCAGAAACCGTGGCCAAGCTGATTCATCTTTGACTTGTATTATCCTGCAACAGCCGAGTAATACACTACGGAAATGGACAAATTTTTCTCTGCCCTTGCAGTTCACCGAACCAAATGGTTCTTGTCCTCTTGAAAAGCGATTCAATTAAAAGCAATTGTCTCAAAGCTTTAATTTGTGATCGAGTGAACATGCTATGGATGCTGTGAACGGTCAACAAGAAGACAAGGAAAACATCAAAAGACGCTCAAGCTGAACTCAAGAGTCAACGTACGTCACTGTCTCATCAAACGTTCCATCGCCTTTGAACAAAGAGATGTCCCAGGAGGACTTCATTATTAAAAGAAAAAAACATTAAAAAGCATGTTTGACAAGCCACAAAGTTTCTGGGAGAATGGTCTTTGCACTGATGAGGCGAGTCACATCAACTCTGAGCTCACAGATGGACATGAACACCAGCAACTGTGAAACACGGTGGGGGGTTGGATTATGGTTTGGGTCTTCTTTAATACATCTCAGTCTCAAGACTATTCTTCTTTGCGTTCTGCTTCTGTTAACTGTTTCGAGATAGTAGCGGAGCCCAGATCAATGATGTGTGAAATGGTAATCTGAGGAAGGTTAACAGAGGTGCAGAGTCTACACAGAAGGGCCAAACAATTTGGGTAAAAAATATCTAAATGCCAGATTTTGCGATTGCAATCTGATTTGCGATGTGTTTCAAAGTTGAGCTTCGGTTCACTATCAATTAAAGTGATTTTTTTTTTTTTTTTTAATGAATGAACCGTTGTTAAACCAGCTGTACATCTGTGAGCCTTTTTAACCTCATCGTAATGTTGCCTCAGATGTTGGCACCACGGATGCTTCATGGAGAAGTAAAATAATCCAAACTAATTTTTTTTTGAACTGCAAACATTTGTGACCCTGATTTGCTCATTGCATCAGTTAAAGTAACAAACTTCATTTGACTGACTGAAAATGGATTAATGTGTTACTTTCAGTACCACACAGAGTTAAAAACGAAAGAAAAAACAATCAGTAAATCGCAGAGTTGGTAAGATACGGCCTCTTTCTGAACATCTAACCAACCTTAAAGCACTTGGAGAAAAAAAAAATACGATCAGGTTTACAACCACATGGGCGCTGGAGTGAGTCCTACTATAAACTTTTCCACTCGAATTGAAGTATTAGCCACTAAGTGGACTCCTGGTGGGGTAACTGGCAACATGGAGACATATGCAGAAGATAATAAGGCATCTCACTGCTGCAGCAACAAATGTGCTACAAACACCACCAGAAAATGTGAAATTGAGGCCAGCACTGTGGCGTGTCCCCCACAGGAAGAAGCAGGTCGAAACTTTCACTTTTGTTTGTGTTTATTCAGCACTGGCTGGTTAAAGCTCAGTAACCAGAAACATTAAAGACTTGTTGGCCATGAACCAAAAAAAGGCAAGGAAAGGGACCATCTTAAGAGTTCTGAACACCGTAATTCCTCGTGAAAGCACACCCTGGGGAGGCAATATTACCCCTTTGTGGGATCATTGTGAATGTGGAGCTGGAGGGTGGAGGTGGAGTAAAGAGGAGATCTCCAGTGTATACTTATACCACGATTTCTTTGTGAAAGTGGCTTCAGCTGCAGTTATTTATCACAGATCCTCCAACAGGACAACAACCTAAAAAAATAATAATACAAAAAGCACAGAAGAGTGCACCTTCACTCGAGACAACTAGAGCAGTTTGCTGTGGAAATGTGGACCTAAATACCGGTCGGCAGATGCAGAAGTCTCACTGAGAACTATGGAGAAACTCTTGTTGATCGTGATTGTGATAAAAGGTTATTCAACAAAATATGACGTCAGGATTACCATGATTTTTCTCATTTTCGCTTTTTTATTGTGTAGATTTTGCAAGGTGAATGAAACTCAGAAAAAAAAGCTTTATTTGTGTTAAATTTGGAATAAGTAGCAACAAATGTCATTAATTAGTTAGTTTCAAGTAATTTCAGAGAAAGTTGGAGGTCCTTTATCCCTCCCATAGGTAAGTACTAACAAATTTGTCCACATCTGTAGATTTTTATTTATTTCAACTATAAAACAGGAAGACTCCCAGGATGCACTGGACGACCACCAACGGACACCGATCACATCATCTATCAACACTGAATATCAATGAATACATCTGCACTGCAAGCACCAGCTGTACGCTCGTCTCCCGTGGCCGACTTGTGAGAGCGGCGAGGCTGGGGCGGGCAGAAGTGCAGCCCAGGTCACGAGGTCACGGCTGCGGTATGCTCTCTCCAGGGCGGGAGAGATGCTCTGCTCTGCCAAAACCCTTTTGAGATCCGGTCTGCCGGCCTCGGCCATCTGCACAGAGCCCAGAGGAGGAAGCAACAAGGGGAGCAGACGGAGGGAGGAGGAGGAGAAGGAAGAAGGGGGCCCAAACAAACGTGTCCCACAACGAACTTTGGCAGGAAGCAATCCAGCGTGGGCTCCGTTTCAGCACAGGAAACTTCCTGCGGTAAGGTTAGAGTGCAATGCCGGGAGGCTTATTAACAGACAGCAGCAGCAACACAGAGGAGAGAGAGGGAGGAAAAAAAAAAAGAGAAGAGTGGAAACAGAAAGGAAAGTGTGGTGAGAGTAGAAGCAGATGAACAGCAAGATTGGGTAAACAGAAAGAGGACCGAACAAAGAAATAAAAAGAGGAAGGAAAGGCAAACAGAAAAGGAAACAGATACTAAACAAGAGCTCGGATCAGGTTCCCAAAGCCAGAAATCATCCTCACTCCTCCTTTAAACTTATTTTTGTGACCATTTATGCTCTTTCTCAGATGTATGCAAGGCAAAGCCCTCAAGACAGATGAGGCAGAAAACTCGGGTCACATGGTGTTCTCCTATTACAACATACACCAGCTGCTACGGCTGAAAGAAATACATCCACCTCCAGGTCCTGAGTCAGCGCTCCACATTCCCAGTTTGGGTTGTGATGTGGCCAAAGCGTCACCGCATTCACACAATAACTCAAATTAATTATTTAAACCAAGGTTCGATTCTAATCTAACAGCTAATTTTAAAAACACAATTTCTCTCAGGTTTTCCCACTGGGAAGAAATATACTCAAGACTGCACATTTGCATGCTCTTATTTACTTAACCTTTCGCATGTTGGACTTCCTGTTCTGTGCTTCCGTAACTGTGCGACTGTGAATGTGTTTTTAAATAAGCTTTAAAAGGAAAGTCGTCAACAGATAGTCGGTTGTTTCGAGTCGTGATAGGATGACTGATTAACCAGCCATGGTATCAGATGATGAATATGTTTCATTTTGCGATAATCTGCTCTGACAGTTTATTTAACAGAAACTGTTAAGAGTTTGTATGGAAATCATTGTATTCGAATTTAAAGTATGGCATTCACCTTTGAACATTGATTCTGTTGAAATAGACAACTAAGAGCTGCCTTAACTTGTATAATTCTAGACATCTGTAAATAATTAGCATTAACTATGGAAAAACCCATTTAAGTCCATTTGAATTTTTTATATTCCATTTCACTGCGACTCTTTTGTTCTCCTCAAGACTCTTCGTTTATGTACAGGCAAAGACTGCCTAAAAGTAAATGATCAATAATACTCGGCCTACAAACCAACGTTGCTCTGCACCGGCAGTTTTTACACCAGTTTAAAGATCAAACAAATGAACCCGTTTCTGATCTTGGCTCTAGATTTTACCTTCAGCTGTCAGGTCGAGGCTTCAGGCATTAAAGTCTCACGGCTCCAATCAAGTTTAAGTCCTTGCTTCCGTCGCCACACCTCAAGTCGCATTCTTCTGCGCTTACATTCGTCATTTTGAAAGGGTAAGCGCAATTCATGCTGCCAATTATAGCAACAAGAAGTGTCTTAGGCGCTCCGTTGGCCTGTTGGGTATGTAGATGGGACGGGGATTAACAAACCACCGTGTGGTGGTGTGTGGTTTCTGCTTGGTCTTGGGGGGGCAGACGAGGTGCAGTGGCTCAGGGAACAGCGCTGGGAGAAAGTAATTTAACACAGCTGGAATAAAGCTGTAATTAGTACTCTCCTCTCATTTACGCCGGGATCAACAAGTCGGACCTACAGGGATCTGGCGCCTGCAATCATAACTGGATTGTGCTCATGAAATGGTTAACATTGTTAATTTGACCATTACCTTTCCATTGTACTGTAACAGAACTCTTATAGCTGTTTTATGTTGGGGGGGTGTGGGAGGGTCTGTGCCCCAAATGAAAATGGTCCACAAGTGCACGACCGAGCAAGAGGGGTGCATCAACATTACAGTGAAGAGTGCAAGAGCCAACGAGGAGCGTGCAAAAGGAGTGGGTTATGTGGAAAGTGGAAAAAATATTTCCTTCTTTTCTAGAAGGAAACATGACAGAGGAAGAGTTTATTTTCCAAGTTGTCATCATTCGATTTAAAGTGAGCCCCACAGCTGAGATTTTCTGCATGTCGTCATCCTTTAACAGTTAAAACAAACTGAAGAGTGACTGCGCTCACGGCCTCCAGTGGGTGGAGAAGCTGAATGTTGCTGCTGGCTGTCTGCAATAAATAAACGGAAATTTAAAAAAAAAAAAAATCCAGATATCCAAACTGAAAACCAGACATACGGCTAACAAACAGTTATATCTGAGCCTTTAAGTCCAACCTTAGTGTCCAAATGAAGAAGTAGATCTCCGTTTTATTGCACATAAGCAAAAAAAAAAAGTCACCAGGATAAAATTTTGAATGACATTTATGGTATTTTCTCTTTAATATCTACAGACATTGTACCATTTAATTTCAAACCACAGAGCCTCAAACTTCATGGACTACACACACAAGTGTATATAGTATGTGGAAGTGCATCATAATGGCACTAAATGTACCAGTAAAGAGAAATAAACTGAGTTCATGACAATAATCCCGGTATTTTTGATTGTGATGTAAACCGCTCAAACTTCCAGCTGGTTAGAACGTATCCTCAAATGCCCATCTTTGGAGAAAGTTTGACTCAGAATCATTCGAACTCCATTCAGAGTTTCTGTCAGATAAAGATCAAGTCATTTATTTTTCCTCCCCTTTCCATTCACACACATTTTTTTCCCCTTCTCGTGTTGCGAGTTGACAAAACCCGACACTTTTTGTCGCCGCCGTGTCAGCGCGGTTCATATCTGATTCACATTCAAGTCGCAAATTCAGGATCTAGTTGGATATCTCGTGTCCGCGCGACGGAGACGGGAACAGATCCTAAATGTGATGGGAAACTCTGCCGCAGTGCATCCAGCGAGATACCAGTAAGCATCCTTCGCTCAGCGAGAGGTGGAAAGGATAATGGATGGCATGAACAGGGAGTGAAAGGAGAAAAGAGAGGGCCTTCTCTCGCTTAGGATTTTGTCGTTTCTGGTCGTTTTCTGTTGCAGATTCTGAAACAGATTTGTTACAGGTTACAAGAAGGAAATCAATTTCATGTCTTCCTCATCATCTGCCTGCTTGCTGAATGCATCTCAGGTTCACAGTGTTCATGAGAGGCACACATGCATGCATGTGTGTGTGTGTGTGTGTTTACTCTGAATAAAACCCTCAAGCACGACAACAGCAGGATCCCAAACCCTTGACTAAACCGTGGGCTCTTAATCCTCTCTGATGACACATAATTTTCACTCTGTGGTTTCTCAGGCCCCCGCTAATGCTCGCTAACACACATACATGCACGGAGCGCTCAAGTTGCCACGGCAACTCATAAGCGCTTGGGATGAATGAAGGGAAGAGGAGGATGAGATCACTGGTATCTTATTTCGTTGTTGTAGTACAGAAGCAGTCAACTTCCCTTCCCAGCCAGACGAATTAATGAGCTCCGTCCTGCTCCAGAGCTGGAAGATCCCGACCAGAACCAAACTTCCACCGGACCAGTTTTACCTGTTTTTATTCATCTGGTCACCGAGAGCGCAACAAGAATGCCCCTTTATGTTTGGAACCAAAAAAAAAAAAAAAGTATTAGAACTGCCGACAGACAAATAAAATTGAAATTGAGCGAATAAAGTCATGACATCACAAAAAAAATCTCTTTGACAACAATTCCTCTGAATAAACGGCATATTCTTTAAAAAGGTCCCGATACTGGTGATAATGTGACACTGATGCATCAAAAGAGGAAGTATTTCCTTTTGTGTGAATCCTGTTCTCACTGATGTCACTTTTACTCTCAAAATATTATGAAGTGAGTTAAAATACATTACTTCCTTGAAAGTTAGTCATTGTGAAAAAATGACTAACTTTTTCTTGTAATATTACAAATTTTACCTTGTAAAATTATGACGTTGTGTAATAGTACAACTTAACCCTTTGATACCCTTTGAGTTTTTTTCCCCAAGTGTTTATTATATACTGAAATTAAAAACACCTTATTTTGTATTTAAGTTTCTTAATTTTTTTGTGTCATTGAGTAGATGTTATGCATTTGTTTTTGTTCATTTGTACAACAGTAGTTCAGGAGTCTCATAAATTCATGCATCCAATAATAACATCAGCCATAAAAGGGTTAATCCTTGCAAGATTTGAACTTTCTATAAAAATCTGCTGATCTGGGTTTGGGTAATGTTGCACGATCCAACGCCATGAAAATATTAATACATGTAAACATCAACACAAGTGGCTCTTTGTTAGCCAATTTTATCAAAAGGGCAGATACGTCTTCATTCAACGGTCGAATTGAACCCAGAAATAAAAAAGTGTACAATTATAATTTAGTTACTGGCTGTGATTTGATATGAATAGATGTGACTGTTTCCAGTCAACAGATGATATTGTCTTTTATTCAATCGCGGGCCCCTGAATCAAATTTGATTTGATTCAGGATAAGTTGTAGTGCAGCAGCCTTTGTGATATCGGCAAACGCCGACTCGTCGTCCCCTTTACCTGGCCGGGCTCAGCCCAAACGAGAAACGTGGTCGGAGCCAGTGAGTCAGTCCATTCTGCAGCCGCAGCCATACTGTACATCCTTTCCTGCACATACGCCCCCATCCTCTCACATACTGCTCAAACTTCCCAAGCGTAAACCATCTGGACCATGAGGTACTTGAGTCTAAACTCAGTATACCCGGTTTGGAGAAATCTCTCAATTTTTTTGCTTCTAGACTTTAACTCAGTGATGCTGTTTACATTTTTGTGTGTGAAAACCCTAAAATCAGTTGCACATAAAGTTTAGAAAAAATAATTCATGAAGATATTAGACAAATCAAAAATATTTTACTCAAACGATGCGCAAATATAGCTGTTTCCTGCTGCAACACTACTATCAGGGTTCACGAAAGGTCACGTATTCATTTCTAAAAACAGCTGCTGTTTGTTTTCAGTCATTTAAATGCATCCAATGTTTCTGAAAGTCTTGCTTTGGTCTCCTCTTATGTAAAACTGGAACCAAATTGTACATATTATGTATTTGACTCATAATGGGATGTGAAAGTCACATCAGATATTTTCTGTCACAAACATCTGACTTTGAGCAGTCTGACAATACACAGAGGCAGAACTGAAGCCCATACAGACACAGACAGAGTTTCAGCTTAGTTTGACCTGGATGAACTATAACTAAATAAATAAGGAATAAAACGTGGCTGCTTTCACAAAGGCTGGGACTTTGCTCTCAAAACTCTGAGCTCCTTAGTCACTCAGTTCCTCGGTAAATGTTTGCCTTTTCTCTGGGAGCAGAAGTAGGCGGATATTGGTCTTGCTATCTCAATCGAGGAAAGGTTTTTCTTTCTCCAGACAGAGGAGGAGGATGAGGAAGGAGGAAGAAGGAGGAGGGGGAGGAGGGTTAGTCGGCGTGACCTTCTGACACCCTGACTCAGGGACATGTGGGCATGAGAGGGACACGTTTCCTCACAGACTTTTCATCTCCTCTTGCTTTGTGTGCTTCTCTGTGTACATCGATTCTCTGTCAGGTGGGTGCGGCAGAGGGAAAAATCTACTTCTGCACACACACTTTTACTTTTCAGTCAAAAGAACCCCCTCCCACACACCCTCCGCTTCCTCCACCGGCATGCACGTGCTTGTCCCCGTCCGGCAAAACTGGACTTCATCCAGTCAAAACAAACATGAAACAGATCATCAATCACACTCCACTTTTATTGCCAGGAAGTAGCGCGACCTGTTTTCGATAGTTAGCTGTTGATCGCCGGAGCAAGCCGGCTCTTGTAGGTTAGTTCCTGAATTCAGCGTCAACTGCCACTCTTCTTTTTGTTCACAAGCCAGTTCCCCCCACTCCCCACCTATTTTTTTTTCTTTTTTTTGGTCCAAATGGAGCAACTTCAAAGACATCTGCTAACTAAAGCAAAAGGCCCGAGCTCGTCTCTAAACCACTTAAACACACAGCACTCAAAACCTTTTTCCCTGCGTTCCTGGTGAAGAATGGGAAGTCGGTATTTAATGAAGCAGAAGACCGAAGTGATGGTACCTAATGGAAAATGCTTTATGTCTTAAAATGAAAATCAATTCAGTTAGTATTGGATTATATGAATACCAAAAACACTGAAACATAAAGAGCAAAAGCTCTCACTGGAGGAAGGAGAAAAATTATTGAAGGAATTAGCAATATTTCCCCCAGACTGAGAACGCAGACTTTGAGTCAAATTTATTTAAAACAACTTGCAAAGCTCAGGGGCTTCAAATGCTTTTAGAGGACAAACTTTGTCAAATCTTCATTTAGGTTCCAGGTTTGACATCATTTCATGCTTGTGCTCAATTTCATGCAGAAAGCATTCATATAAAGTCTGTAATAGTCGCTGTATAAATCTACGCTGAAAAGATTAAATCTGTGCAAAAACATTTTACATTCTTAACCATTTCTATTCTAACTCTTTGAACTCCCAAAATATTAAACTGAACACTGAGAACTTCAGCTTCAATGTGAGGTTGAATCCAACCACACGTTCTGGAGACTTGTATGGCTGTAACTCCGACTGCTTTACTTTGAACGCTGCACTTAAACAGCATATATATACTGACCTTTTAGACAAACATGAAAAGTCTAATGTTGCAAATTCACTTCCTTTTTAACCTTTATAATGTCTTTTCTATTTCTTTATTTGGCAATAAAAAAAAAAAAACATCCATTAGCTTCTTGCACACTCTCAGAACTGGAGTCACAGCCAGTAACTTTGCTTTTAACCGCAGACTAACATATGACTGCCTTACATTTGGATGGACTCCTGTAAATGATAAAAACAACCAAATTTACTTCCTGATATGTGATCAAAATAGCATCTGTTGGTTGAGTACAGCCACATCTATTCACCTGTACTTTATTCACCCGTTTTTGTCACTAAAACTTACTTCTGGGTCACATGACCGTAACCATACACTCACACAGGAGTCTTGGAAATGCTTCGGGTTGTCCCTTCCCAATATCTTCTTCGTTACACCAATAAATGACTAATCAAATTTCTTCTCCATTGCTTACACAAGAAAAACGGGTGCTTTGACACAATCTCACGCTCACGTACGATTTCACTGGTTAGCGGTTGTGCTGCGGAGCAGGAATTTCATTGGCTCACCCTCGAACAAATATTTGACAAGTTTAACTTCTCTCAACTTCTGACCCAGTGCTTGATGTCATCCCGTTCAAAGTCAACGAACAGAAATGCAGTTGATGCGTCTGACTAGTACGTGTGAGGGAGGAGTAACAGAAGCAGCCAATACAAAGAAATAAAAACCTTACAGGATGCATGAAAAGTAGAAGGAAAAAAAAAAACTAAGCCGGCGCGGCTCACTGTTCAACATAGTTCTGTTGTTTTCATGTGTAACAGGTCAACTGGAAAAGATGAGAGGAAGCACACCACCATCCATCACAGCAGAGAAGAACATGCTTTAGTCAGTAAATCGATATCCCTCAAATAATTCAATTCAGCTTTATTTATATTAGCGCCAAATCATGACAAATGTCATATCAAGGCGCCTCAACAACATATAGTCGATCTATAACAGCAGCTAGACTCAAGTGTAAAGTCCAACAATGACCTCACTTGTTGAGCTGGCTGGGGGAAAAAAAAGAAAAGAAAAACAAAAAAGTAGTTAAAGACTCGACATGGTGCACCCATCAAGATATCAAAAACAAGGGTGACTGATGTGTGCTCTCTGCTGCCGATTGTCAGCTCAAATTAGAGAGGTCTGTAAAGTTTGAGTTTATCATCCATCACAGCAAAGCCATCTCTAGTCCTACTTTTCATGATTGCTGTTTTTTCTCGTTTTGTTTTTTTGCAACCAGGCAGTTAAGACTGAGCTTCCTGTTAACGACAGTATGGTTTTGCCCAGTATGCATGAAAAGAAGGCCCTGCAATGGCTAAGAAAATACTCAAATTTGGATGAGTCATTTAAACCTCGTAGTTGACCAAAAAGCAACTCGTGAAGCCAGCTAGTATGATGAAAAGTATCAAATCCACTTTGATAAGTGAATGAGGGAAAAACACTCCATAAATCAGACTCTTTGCCAGTTCTGACAGTTACGTCTCTTCCAAGCATCTCCCAGTGTCCCAGTTTTAGGAAACTGCAGTCCCACATCTCTAAAGCACAATTTCGAAATAGCTATTTTTCCCCCACTCATGACTCCACGGGTGGTCTGTTCAGCCAAAGCTATGCTCAACATCTCTTCTTGTTGTTTCAAACAAATAAAAACATGACTTCCTGTGTGGCAGGAAAGGCCTACCAAATCAAACCCAAGGAAAGAACTTCATTAAGCAAACATTTAAACAACGGGAGAGCATTCGCAGTCTCTGCAGCTTTTGTTGCTTCTCCTATAAAAAGCTTGAAATCAAGCCGCCGTCGCCGGCACTTGTGTGTGTGCCATGTGATGTTTTGAGCTCAGCAACCCCCACGTTAGCAGCGCCATGTGGAGTGTGTCGCGAACAGGAAGAGAAGGGGGCCGTGCTCGGCGCACTCGCTGGCATGTGAGAACAGTTTCCCTTTCAGGGGAGAAAAGAGTGTAAGTTAAAACACGCACACACACGCACACACACCCGCAACAACAACAACAACATTTATTCAGGAAGCGCTGTCTGCCCACTCAGGAAATTCCTGAGGACAGGAGCTGCTTCCAGGGGCAGGAAATTTCCCCTCAGAAAAACCAAACACGCACATGACATGCAAACACACACACACACACTTTAACAGTTAACTGTGAGAGGAAGAGAGACCAAAGGAAGCAAAGGAAGGAGGAGGGGGTTGCAGCCTTGTACGGTAATACACACACAAACACACACACACACACACACACACACAATCTACACCTACACTACCTCTGGCGAGCTTCGCACAAAGACAAGATTCAC
>JAOWBL010000016.1:1009510-1029445 GCA_028564865.1 Zenarchopterus dispar
AAGATCAGTCGCAAACAAGCAGATCTGCTGATAAAACATGACACAGCAGGAACATGATGGTGTCTCCACTTATCACTATTTAAACTGAGCTGTTGAGTTTCATCAAAAATGGTTTTAATTTTGGACCTAACACAAGTGTTGCAACACTTGAATTCTCAACTTTTTTTTTCTCATTTTCAGGATCTTTGAGATAATATTGAGTCATTAAAGGAACACAAACCATCATTTAGGTTTATTGCTAGATGGTGGTGAGTATAATAACAATAATAATAATAATAATAATAATAAGACTAAGAAAACTTTTTTTTTTGTCCTGCAGTGGGGAAATTGCATTTTGCAACAGCAAGAACAAGAGCAGGTGTTGTACAACAAGACAGAGCAAAAAAGCAAAAATATCTAAGATGAACAGAAAAACCAAAATCCAAAATAAATAAAGAATATAGATAAAAGTGTCAAAAAGTACCCATGTTTATCAAGCATTGAGTATTGAATATGATGAAGTATATGGCTATTCATAAAAAAATCATTAATAAAACAACATGAATCAATGCAGTTTTAAGTTCGAACTGAATATATATTTCCACCATAGTGGAAGTAGCTTTAGTACTGGTGTGGATAGGGTCATAGGGTCGTTACAGACGAACGAAGGTCATTTTAACTTTGTTAGTGTACAAAAAGTTTATATAAATAAGTTTTGTTTCTGGCGTAGATTTCAGCTCATCGCTACCTTAACTCTGTACCATTTGACTACTAAATGTCAAATACGTATACTTCTGTCCGTAGTAGGGGTGTGCTATCTAAGGCGCCTCACGATTCGATTTGATTGCAGTTCAGGGTTCTACAATTCAGTTATTCAACAATTATCATGGTATAAACAGTTATCAAGACTTTCAATGCATCTGTTTCCTCCTTCAGGAGATTTTTCTCAGTCTGAAACTACTTCATACTTTTACTCAAGGTATACTTGTCAGTACCCATTAATTCAAGTAGCCCAACAAATTTATCTCCTTTATCTTTTATTTCTGTCAAACCACCAAATAATGCAACATTTAAAGATGACCAGATACTTGCTGTATGAAAAACCATACAAACAAAGTGTGTTTGGCAATAAATAAGACTTCTTTTAACCAAAAAAAGGAAATAGCAAATGGGAAATGTTGAATTTATTTAACTAGTGGTTTTGTCTTTTTTGTAGGACTTTTGGCGCTCCTCTCCTCATCTTCTTTGGCCTGACAGACCCACCAGCCCACCGTTATGAACTACCTTCGCCGGCGCCTCTCGGACAGCAGCTTCGTGGCCAACCTCCCCAACGGTTACATGATGGACCTGCAGAGGCCGACCCCTCCAGGTTCGTCCACTTCCTCTCCCGCCTCCCCGGCCACAGAGAGGCGTCAGCCGCCAAGCATCCCGACCCAGACCCAAGCTTCGGGGTCGAGCTCGGCCGCGGGTTCAGGGAGCTTCCTCAGCTCCTTCTCCAGCGTGGTGAAGAGCGCGCAGATGGCCCAGAATGTTGCTGCCGCCGCACACGCTAAATCAGCAGCAGCTTCAGCAGCTGAGGGGGTTCCCGCAGGGGGTAGTCAGCCCACCAAGTCTGTTATACGCAAGCCCAAGATCCTGCTGGTAATCGATGATCAGCACACAGACTGGTGAGTGGAAACACTGACATTTTTTAGCATGTGTTAGCTGATATCTCAACCAAAAATAAGCTCTGACTTTCTCAGATCAGCTTGCAGCTTGAGTCGTATTTGTTTGTGGCTTTGTAAAAGTTCTTCCAGTCTGTTTTGTCTTCCTGTTTTTCACTGTGGCTCTAACCAGACAAGTGTGGAAGTAATATCCCTGCTGTTCTGCTTCAGGAAGCAGAATAAACTCTGCAAAGAGAGGATGACAAGAAGTCTATTATAATAAGAATAACTGCACTTCTTTTTTATGCCAGTGCCTTCTTGAGGCAAATCTGTATGGTAAAGTAGTTATCAGCAGAAAAAAAAAGCTGCAGTTTTGCGTGTTAATTTGAACAAGTATTTTTTCTTAGTTGTGAAAATGTACACTTTACTGGTGCAACACTCATGTGTAGCACAGGGAAGCAGCTAAACTGGCCTAATATTTGAAAGGATGCCCATTAATAATCATATATTATTTTAAAAATGAATTAAAATATTATCAGATTTTTTATTCACACAAAAAAAACATTTAAAGTGTCATCTTCTGGTTTTGTTTAGGCCTCTTTTCCATTGCTTCTGTGTGCTCGTGTTATACGTCCAGAAATCCATTCAAATTTAAATTCAAAAATTCTTTATTAAACCCCAAAGGAAAACTGATTATGTAGTAGTTTTCATGATTTAAGCCTTGTCAGTCATTGTAGAGGGTTATCGCTGTGAGCAGGAAGGATCTCCTGTAGTGATCTGTGTTACAGTGGATCTGAAGAATCCTCTGACTGAGGACACTGTTGCTGAATCACTGTTGTGAAGATGATGCTCATGGTTGTTGATGATCTTCATTTCATGAAGTATTCTCCTTCACGCAGTCATCTCCAGAGACTCCTGAACAGTCTCCAGAACAGAACCAGCCTTCTTTATCAGTTTGTTCAGTTTCTTTAAGTCACTGGCTCTGATGCTGCTCCTTGAACAGATCACTTAAGATGTGACTGAACTCTCCTTTCTTATAAACAGCATCAGTGTTGTATCTCCAGTCCAGTCTTCTGTCCAGGTGAACCCTGAGGTATTTATAGTCCCCCACCACCTCCACTTCTTCTCCCACAATAGAAAAAAACTGTTTAACTTAGACCCTCCTCCACCTGACTTAGATGCTGGGCCCCCCTCCTCCTTAGGGTGGAGGGGACAAGTGTGGAAAGATAGTTGTAGTTGTTGAGTAAAATGTTCTTAGCTATGCTGCATTTTAATCACTTAAGAAGAGGGTCTTAATCAAACATTATTTTTATTTCAAACAATATTTTCACTGTGTAACCACAAATTGTTATATATTTCATAGCCATGTTATTTTTCATTTGGATGTTTGAATTCTGAATCTAATTTAGACAAGCGGCCTCCAGCTCCGGCTTCATGCATATAAAGACAGTTTGTGGCTGGGTAGTAATCTTGTTTTTACTCTTTATTCCTTCGGTTTGATTGAAAAGAGCGAGACATTACGTTGTTAACATGGTGCATCCTTAGCTTTTGCTACCAGTAAATTAGATTTAATCAGAAGAAATCCTGGTGTGTCCTCCGTTTTCCTCCAGACTGTGGAGTACTCAATCACTGGAGCTCCAGTCAAGATGTGCAGTGGCTACTCTGTCTTGTTTGTATAAATAAATCAATAAACCGTTCTTGTATTTCATGAGTTGTTATTCTGCTGCGTATTTGCTGGCACATTGACCTCAGTGAGGCCTTTATTAGTGTCTCCAGCTCTTTGAATTAATCTACAGAGTTAGCAGGGATCAGAGATGCTGTCCACTTTTTTGTGTTATGGATCATATATGTATCCTTTACTAAAGTTTTGATAGACTGATTATTTTCAGAAGTGACCTCTGTCGGAGGATCAGGCCAGGCTCGGAAATTGATCACTAAATTAAAGCACGCTGCTCACTGATGTGTCAAATGCTCCAAGATTGCCCTCGGTTTTCTGTGAAGCTGGGTGGCCTCTTTTGTAAGCTGGCTGGCTCACATCCCGAAGGAGCCCATTCGTCTTCACACCCTGGCGTTTGTGAAATGAGCCGTCAGGGGATCATCCTCCCTCTGAGGCGTTCAGGCTCATTCAGCCTCTAAAAAAACTGTCCTCGCTTCTGAGAGAACAGCAGGGGTTTTATTCCCCTAAAACAACTCATTTACTGAGATAAAGACAAAGTAAGTACTTCTGACGGGTGTTTGATTGCTTTTGCGCTGTGCAGACCAGAAAAAGTAATTGGAAGAAGAATGCAATGTGTAATATTTTGCAGTGTGGTGCGGTGCGGCAATGCTGCAATAAATCCCATTTATGTCAAATTTTCAATGTTCCCTATTTGATGGCGTAACAAAAGTAGCTGATTTCACAGACTATAAAAAGAACTGGACATATCTTCTGTGACATCACCCGTAACTCTTCTGAGTTGGTTTGAAACCCCAGATGTGTTTTTCTCAACTGTGGTTAAACAAAAAATAGAAAAAATACAAGACAAACAAAAAACAAGCCTGGTTTCTGGTTGTGACATGCTGAACTTACCTCAGTTACCACAAGCTAACTATTTTAGCTAAACTTAGCTCATGCTAACCTGTGATACCTATTACTGTTACAGTCCTGATTAAGCTCACTTGGTTTATTGCTGTACTGGCGGGTTGCTCGATAAGCCACTGGGTAGTGGTTTGGTTAGTCAACCTGAAAAAGTCCTGGGATGGTTGGGGGAAAGGTGAATGGTCCTGCTGATCCAGCTGCAAGAGATAGCACCCAAAGAGCTCCCTGCAGGCTGTCCGTTCTCTGGTTTAGACCAGAGTAACGTTTAACTGGGGGAAAAGTAGATGTCTCTGGATGCTTGGCTAAACCTCAACCCCAGATCCTTCCCCTGAGGCAGTCACAGTGGTTCCTTAGTACAATTAACAGCACAATAAGCCAGGCTATCTTTAAAATAAGAGAAATAATGCTGTTAGATATTTATTCGCAGCTCAGATGTCAAGGTCATGAAACATATTTATTAAGTTGGATATTTGCAAATGTTCAGTTGGCTTGTTTTTGAAGCCACCCCAAATGGCTGTTTTGAGGAACTGTGAGTTTTATGATTCTTGTGTTGATGACAGATGGGCAATCTGGACGTAGCCCTTTGGGAGATTCACTGCTTTGTTGTTTAAACATGACAGTTATGACATTGTTCTCTATTTACCTGAAAATCCACAAACCTCTACTCATCAATCATGCACAAGTTCCTCTTTAAATTTGTCTAAGCTGATATAAGGGAAGAGGAAGAGTGTTCCTGTTGGATAGACAGATGTTTCACGAGTTCAGATTTCATTCTGTGAATGGATTTGCTTCTGACTTTCTTATGTGCCCCATAAACCGATGGAAAATTACATTTTATCAGTTCTATCATATTACAGTTCATTAAAATGTTTGGATGTTTACTCTAAAGTCCACTAGGAGGCTAAAGGTCATATTCAAAAGAATAGTGTTTAATGTAGGAAATTTTTGTTTGTGCTGGCTTTCAGCAGGGTGGAGAATTGATGATTTTTCCTAGAAAATGTAATTAGTTTGAGCTACTTATGAAGGTGCCATGTTAATAAATTATTTTACAAATATTTTACTTGGATCAAATTTCTTTTTTTTTTCATCCCATGTGACCCCACCTGTTCCCTTATTAACCACTGGGTGGCACTATAGTCCAGATAAGAGTTCACAGAGAACTCCCTCTCTGTGAAGAAATGAAGACTTTCGCCCAGCAGATGGCGACATAACATTTAAAAAGAACTTGCAGAGTTGCGTTTACAGCTTATATTTACTTCAAATATGGGCAAGAATACTCCGAGATGGGGCAGATAAATTAATTCATCTCTTTAAGATAAAAAATCTTCCCCCTATGTATTTTCCATTCCTTCATAAATTTAAAAACATTTATAAACATTTATTGGAGATGCAAAAATGAGGGAAAGGCGTCAGCACTTCAGGACCACTTTTACCCCCAAACACCACCTAAATCATTAACTATATCGTTTTCTCATTCTTTTTAACCAAATTATTGCATATGTGTAGAGTACTTACTGTTAATGAGAATAGGTAAATAAAATGAAATTGGAAATAATCCCACCCCAGCCCACTTGTCTAAAAGCTCTGTTGCTCTGTTAAAATGACTGTAACAGTTACGTATTTGTAACCTCTGCCCTTGTGCCTACAACACAGAGCCAGAGCAGTTTAAATCTTTTTGTTTTGTTAATTATGCTGGCTGCCTTTCACATAGCTGTCAGCTGTCACATAAGCCCTAAGTCAAGGCTTGGTGAGTCTCCTGAAGTTTGTAGATTGTGCAGTGAGTAACGTTGCTTCATGACTGCACATATCACAACACTACTCTTAATGGAGTTGTATTATGTTGCTTTTTTAGAAGTGCTTCGAGTGCACACAATTTCCTGATGTTTTAGTGAAGTGTTTGTGACATGATTTGGTTAAAATGCCACAGAGATGCCACGTGACTCATCTCCACTGTCCTCTTCATTTTTAAGAAGTTGATTTTTACACTTTTACTCCACCCTCTTGAAAGGTACAGCAAATCAGAGTCATAAGCGTTATTGTCATAAACGGAGTAAACATGCAGTAAGGTGTAAATCTAGGTCGAGATAAAGTCGGGAAAGGTAGATAACTTTACTTTGATCTGTGTCTATGATGTCACATTACTCTGCAAATCTGATCTGCTCACTGAGTGACATGTTGTCAAATTCCAGCAGCCACAGATAAAGTGTCAGAGTTGTGTTAGTTTAAGGGTTTTGAGTTGGTAGCAACTTTAGTAACATATACAATCAAATCCATTTTTTAAAACAAGACCCAAAGATTACCATGCAGGGATGCTTTCATCATATAGGAACAGGAACCAAAACAACTGCTTTCATTGAAACTGTTTACTTTTACATCAACCTCATTTTTGAAATTTTTATTCTCATTTAGATATTGAACTTTGCTTGGACTAATGATGTTGAAGGCATATCCTCACTCTGGTTTCTGTGTGATACTCAAGGCAGTATTTGGTTTCATCCAGCCTCTGCACTGACCTCAAGTTATCAGGTACACCTGGAAAATATGGTACAGTCCAATACAACAACTCCACCATCTGATTTACTATATTCACAAAGCTTTAACTTTTCCAGTTTCTGTCTCTGGGTAGGTGATAATTCTACATTCTGACTTTTTGTGTATTACAGGGACTGTATAGTAGTGGGGTTGGTGAGACAGAGAAATTGAGATGTGAATGATGTGCTGTAAGTAAGATTATTAAGGACAGTGATGGAAATGTGCTTATGCGTGAGAAGGGTGAGGGTAAGATCGAAAGAGTACTTTGGTCAACTGATGAGGTCCAGCAACAGTAGACCAAGAAGTGCTGAGAATTAGTAAAGATAAAGTGAGATCAGCTTTGAAGAGAATAAAGAATGGAAAAACTGGTTCTGATGAGGTATTCGTGGAAATATGAAAGTGTGTAGGAGAGACAGGAGTGGAGTACTTAACTAGATTGCTGAACAACATCTTGGCGATAAGAGGAATAGGGAAAACTGTACTTGTGACAATTTTCAAGAACAAAAGAGATATCCATGACTGTAGCCACTACAAAAGTATTAAAATGACAACTCTCACATGAAGATCTAGGAAAAACAGTATTATAAACTTGGTTAAGAAATTTGATTAAATTTTATGAGTATCAGTGTGGTTTCATGTCAAGAGAGCACTACAGAGGCTGCTTGCTTTGAGAATGCTGATGGGGAAGTACAGCGAAGGTCAAAATGAATTGAAGTGTGTCTTTGCAGATTTAGAGACAGTGCTGGGAGCAGCTGTAGTACTGCACGAGGAAGTCTGGACTGTCAGAAGAGTAAGCTGGAGTGATACAGGACATGTAGGCACGAGGGCAGCACGACACCAGTGAGGCTTTCAGAAGGAAAAACAGAGATTAAAGTTGGACTGCATCAAGGAAGAACCCTGAACCATGTCTTGTTGCCTTGGTGATGGACATGTTAACAGATGAGGTCAGATGGGAATCTCAATAGATTATAATGTTTGCAGATGATACTGTGATCTTTAGTAAGAGTAGAGACCAGATGCAAGAAAAACTAGAGATGTGGAGATGTGATCTAGAGAGAAGAGGGATGAAGATCAGAAGTTTAAATACTTGGGCTCAACTGTGTAGACCAAGGGAAAGTGTGGAAAAGAGGTGAAGGAAAGAGTGGAGGCAAAGTGAAGATAGGTGGATAATCATGTCTGGAGTTACCTGTGATGGAAGAGTCACAGCCGGAGTAAAGAGAGGCTTAAAAGATGGAGGACCAGCTTCCCTTTTCTAGATGAATGAGAGACAGAATCACCGACCAAGAGACAGGAAGCAGAGCTGGAATTGACAGGGCTGAAGATGTGTGTTTTGTTTTTATTTCAAAGTGATGAGGATGGATAGCAACCAGGAGATCGGAGGGACAGCCAGGGTTAGACACCTTGGACATAAAAGAAGAAATGAAATTTAGATATACGACACGTAAGGTGGCGGAAGGCAATGAATACACAACAGGCAGTGTTTTCTGTGACAGAGGAAGATGCAGAAGATGGAAACAGGTAATTCACTTTAGCAAGACCTTAAAGAAAAACTGAAAAAGAAAAAGAAGATATAGTAGTGGGTATCAGTGGTGTGTTCTGTTGCCTTACATTTGAAATTATTGGACATCAGATTTATGGTGCCACTTTGCCTAAATGTAAACAGAAACACTAGTTTGTTGATGGGGGAGTACCTGTTTCAAAGGTATCATGAAATTTTTGGTATTTCTTTCAATTTTATCTTTGAGTTTTGGAAGAAAATATTCCATTCATGAATGCCTCTGGAGAGTCTTTGGAAAAACCTGTAACTGAGAGAATATGCTCTTTTATGCTTTTTCATTTTAGGATCAGCACTTCATCTGATGGTTTATTTGCAAAATATCACTGACAAACATCAGCGCTAAGGGAACACATGATGTTGTTGCTGTGAAATATTGCATCCCTGAGGTCATGGTTTAAAACTTCAACCTTAAGATTTTTTTTCAAAGAAAAAAGCTAAAAGTACTCTCACTCAGATAATTGAAGTATATCACTAAAGTATCACTCAGAGTCAGAGGGATCCTGAAAGGGAATAGGGAAGAAGCTGGAAGTTATTGCTCAACTCCCAGATGTATGTCAAAGCCATAAAAAAGCCAAACATTTGGCTGCTGCTTTGGCGTGGTTTTTGGAAAGTTTTAAACTTCATTTTGGAGAACTAAACCATTCTCTTGATCCATGATCCAGGGTTCCTCACTTGACAAAGCAAAGATAAAAACTTCAACCGCAAAGCCCAGATATCTGATTTGTTTTATGTCCCTGTAGGGACTTCAGATGTGATCTAGTTTTGATTTATTTATTTCTTTTTTAAGCTGCATGTGTCCAAGAATCTTCCAGAAGTCGCTGTCTAAACAGACGCGGTGTACTTTTCATGCATCTCCATGAATCAACATTGATCTTATCCTGTCTGCGGTTACCAGTTTAACCGAAGTCGCAGCAGTCAGCAGAAGTATTTTATCTGACGGGGCGGTGCGATAGCAGCCAAAGCACATCTTTACTTTAGGTCAGTGGTGGATACATATCAGATGTGTAAGCTGAGGGCGGCTCCTTATCCGTTAGCTCTTAAAGTCACTGTACAAGAAATCTAAAAGCCTAACTGGAGTCGAAGTCTTGATCAGAGTTTTCTTACCTGAACTACCAGAGAAGCCTTATTTGTAGTCCAGGTTTTCCTTCATGTACTCCATGACGCCAGGCATGTATACTGGTATCAGACTCAAGTTACAAGTTCATAAAATGAAGAAGATCATGGACAACCCTGAGTCTCCTCTTCACAACACAACAATTCAGTAATGAAGCGTTTTCAGTCAGAGGATTTTTCAGATCTGCTGCGACATGGACCGCTACAGGAGATCCTTCAGACCATTACAGGAGGTCCTTCCTGCCCGCAGCAATTACAGCAACTCCAAAGAGACTTAAATCATGACTACTGCAACAATTAATTTCCCTTTGGGGATTCATAAAGTATTTTGAATTTGAATTGAATTTGAGTTTAAATATCCACTAGACAGGAACCAAATTTACGTGTTCTTTCAGCTTCTGGGCCTCACAATATCTACTGTAACTCATCTCAACACTGGCTTATGCCATTTGGGCCACAACTGACCTATGCCATGGAAAAGTCATGCTTCATGACTTTTGGGCTACCTTTAATTCATATAACAGTTTTCCATGCTGTAAATTAGCCATAACTAATAAAATTAGTCCAGATTAAACCAAAATGTTTGCCGTCTGGCTACGTTACTTCCTATGAACAATCATTGCAATACATTGGAGAGGAACATTTAAAACATTTTAGGAGAGCCATGGTTAAGTCGGGTGGGAGAAGAACTGAAGGTGGTGGAGGAGTTTTATCCCTGCTTATATTAATCAAGTACCACAATAAATGAAGTTTACTTTTGAATGTTATAAAACTCTGATTCTGTTCAGTCATGCAGCCCTAAACCTCTATTATACATGTGCTGCTGTGAGCACCATGTTTACCCTCTCCCTCCTTCTGCTCCTCATTCTCTCTGCTGTTATTGGTTATCTTCTTAAACCAATCAGACTTTTTATTTCCAGTTGTGTGTCACTGTAATGAAGACAGTTGGTTGATTGAGTTCACGCCACAGTCCTGGAACTTTTGCTCTGATGTCAGGTCGGTTCCTTGTCAGTTTGCCCGACCCAGGAATGTCCAGTTCCAGTCCTTGAGGTCTGCTGTCCTACATGTTTTAGATGTTTCTCTGCTTCATCACTGACTGATACAAATGACTGAGTCATTAACAGACTTGTCCAGACCTTGATGACAAGCTGATGATGAACTATTAATCTGAGTCAGATGTGTTGAAGTAAGGAAACATCTAAGACATGCAGGACAGTGACCCTTGAGGACTGAAATTGGATGCCCCTGCTCCAGCCTCCCCAAAGAGTCCTGACTATGAGGGTGTCCGTCTGTCCATCCTTTGCTCCCTGGGGCTGAATCTCCTCCTGACCATTCCACCAGAGAGGCTGGGATCTCTGGGGAAACCCTGCTTTGCCTTGACAGCCTTGGCTTCCAGCAATGACCGATGCACAATAGCAGTACACAGCACTGAGAGCATCACCACAACCAGCAACAATTCCTCCTTTTCTGTCTCCATGTTTCTCTCTCCCTCTCTTTCCCTCTCTTTCAGAACCTTCACGTAAGCCGATATGCCAAGTAGCTGTCAGTCTGTTTGCTCTGTGTTGTGAATGATATGAGAATCTCATTACTCAGTTCAGTCCTACACTGAAAAAGTGTTTACATCTTCTTGTATATGCAGGGGTAGAGTGCTATCGAATCTTCTGGTTGCCCTAAGTCATGTGAAGAGGGTTTTAACCTGATGTTATGTCTACAGCAGAAGCAGGAAGCCCTCATACTTGTAAAAAGAAGCTGAACATTCTCTCGTGGGATCTGTTAATCTGAGTCTGAGAAGAGGGCAGAAGTTCATGAACTCTATTGCAAGCAGTAGCAAACCAACACTTCAAAGGGCTGGACCTGTCTTCAATAGCATTTAAAAGTTAAAGCAAGTAATATAAAAGCCTAGGGAAACTTTATAATATATCAGACCATGACTGCTGGTCAGAGCTGAGCATCCATGGGTACAAATGGGTTAGATTGAGGTGGGGTTGTCTGGGGCTGAGTCCTGGCACATAAGCCAGTTCTTCATCACACATGCAAAGCAAGAAAAGTTTGTGATTTTTGGTTTTAGATAATTGAGACAATATTTTCAACACATAAAACATTGACACTCCTTTATTGTTCTTTTCCTGCGGTGAAATACCTGATACTAAGAACTCTTTCAGGCCTGGTTCAAACTCTGATCAGTATTCCAGAGCATGTCAACATCATCACTAAGCTCAGTCAGTTACTGTGACAACAGGAAGATAATTGCAAGGTATATACCATTGAAAAGTGGTGGCAGAACGAGTAAGAGCATCAGATCTGAAAATTGGATTTCTTTGAGTCTTTTAAAGAGTTAAACATTCTCACTTTGAAATAGAGCAGCAGAAATCTCAGTTGGCAGGTTAACATGATGTTGAAGTTAGTTTCTGATTCAGAATGAAAGACCATTTTAAGGCAATGAGACCTTAGACTGGGTCCAGGTCAAAAACCAAACTACTTGGATCAAATTAAGGTACTTTTAGAAAGAATCTCCAAAACACAGTTTGTGATTTGCAAAAACCTTTATTCTGTTTATAAAAATTTAGAATAAGGCCATTTCTGAGACGTCCATGCAATGCCAAATGTTTTGTCAGTCATAACCAAAAATCTGAGAACAAAGACCCAAATAAAAATTTTAATCTCTGAGTGTTATCATCTTTTGCAGTTACACTTTTTTATTCTCATATTTCTCATATTTTGTATGACCAGATATTTTATTAAAATTAACTTTTTTGGCTTTATATAACTTTGATTCTTTTGTCAGTAATTTAATTTTTAAATGTTATCTCTATATTTCATGTAATCCAGCTTGTGGAATGATCTTGTTAAACTTTATTAAAAAAAGTAAAAATGGAAAAAATGGTGTTTATGGGACGTTGATTATTAAGCATTTTGATTATTAAGAAATTTTGTATTACACTTCATACTTTGAATTAGGAGCATTTTTTATATAAATGTTTCAAAGATTCAAAAAATTGTCAATTTAACAGATATGAGATTCTTTCTTTTAGGAAAATCCAACATTTCTTTTCAATTTAGTGGTAGAACTTGTCTCAATTGTAGTACCAATTTAAAACTTTTAAAAAGATAAAGCCTTTTCTTACAGTGAAATACTGCATGGCATAATTACATCATATCTAGGCTGCCAGTTGAATACAAGACAAAAGCTCCATTTTCAACCATGTCTTCATTGCTGTGTTTAAAGTTTTTGGGGGCGCGGTCAGCCACTCGGCTCCACCCCACTCTTCTGTGAGCTGTGTTTAGAAAATCACTGTTACAAGTTTGTGTTTCTGAGGCTGCTTCCAAGTCGCAGCAAACACTTGATGATGTGAAGGCAAATGGATACAGACATGGGTAATGAGGCATAACATAAGTACCTAATGGAAAATAGTTTAAGATGTTTTCATGGGAGATTGTAGTTCCTCGGACTTTAATATTTTCATGCTTGCTACACAAATGAGGCGTGTACTTCGAAACTATCCTGACCCCTATTTGGAGTTCATTGGCTAGCACTAGCTGTGTAGCTTCAATTCCATTGGCTGACACTCATATTGAAGCTTTGAAAGTTGAAAATTCACCAACTTTTGACAGAAGCAATGCTCCCTCTGCATGAAACCAGCAGTTCAATTTGTCAACACTTGATATCAGTCTATTCATTGTTAACAGACGGCAACTCTTGGGCCAGGGAGATTTTGTCGCGCATGTGTGCAAGTCCAAACTTGATGCATTTGTCATTGGGAAACATCTACTGACGCTGCTCAGTGGTGTGCTATCACCAGTTTGCAACTGGGCGTTTGGGGAAAAAATGTCTGCATGACTTTGGATGGTTATCTAGCTGTGGTAGATTAGTCTGAAACTAAACTTCTAAAACAATAATGTATGTGCCAAAATTTTGTTGTTTGCACTCAGACCGCTCATTATTTCAGCCTGTATATTACACCATAACAGAATTCTACTCTGATCTGGGTCTGTGATGTCACAGTACCCTGCCAGTCTGAATGGCTGAGTTGATGTCATATTTTCAGCCCCAAACAAAATGGTAATGAGGGTTTACATCTGAGTTTTTGAGCTTCAGTCACCCACATATTTACTGTAAAGCCCAATACATTTTTTTTCTTTTTACAAAGCATCCCCTTTAAAATACTTAGCTGATTATTGAAAATGATAGTTTAAGAACTTGTGAGCTTGAAGGTTATGAGGTAAATACCTTCTTTAAATTCACCATCAGGGCATAAAAGCAGTATTGATTTTACAAATCTATAGTTCAGCTCATATCTTGCTTTTTCAGCCGTTTTTTTTTTTTTTCAGAACAGAAGCATTGTTGCTTTATTATAAAATCTCAAGAAATTTTAGGGTAACCCTGTTGTAATAGTCCAACCATTTATGGTCATGCTTATTGATATTTTGGCTATCGGTTCAGTAATCAGCACAAATCATGGTGTTCAGTTGATGTTGGGGACCAAACCAGCCTCCATTCACTTGAACTCTAACTTTTAGCTTTAACTGGCGTTATCAGCTGATGTGATTCACATGTTGTTCTGGGACACAACTGAAATGACTGGTGTTTTTCTTGGCTGATGGCCTACTCACATCCTTATCCTGTTTGGTGGTTCCATTTCTGATCTGTAGTCTGAGACATCTGGACTGATAGTTTCCTCTTCTATAAATCTCAGCCCTTCCTTTGACTGAGTCTGACTCTTCTCTCCTGCACCTATTTGTTTGCAGCTGAGAAGCTTGCAGAGGTTGTACTGCCAAGTCCAGTTATGGTCTGGCAAAGTTGCATCTCGCGCATTCCCCATGAAGAAATGAATACGCTCCACATTCTCACCACGGAGATGCCAACGTTGGCTGACATGTCAGTCCTATCCAGAGATTTTCTAGTTTTGGTGTGTGGGTTTGTCCTTTACCCCAAGTGCACTCAGCAGATGCCTTCTTTCCTGATGCTGGTTCTTCAAGAGCACATTTCATGTAGTCCATTGCCTTTCTTTTCTAGAGAGACTTTTACATGTAAACACTGTTATACTGAATTGAATTACATTGGACTGAACTGGATAAAAGTGGATTGTACGTAGTCTGTCTGCTTCCTAAGTGTCTGAAACAAATGTTGGATTTGTTTCTCCATGAATAGTAATGGCAAGGAAAATTTATTTGTATTGCACATGTCATGTATAAGACAATTCAAAATGCTTTACATAAAAAAAATAAAAGAAATGCGTTCAAAAATAAGAGTTTAAAAAATTAGACATAAATTAAAAAGAACAAATGAAATGCAAGGAATAATGGTTATAGTGGATTGTAGTAGATTACTGAAATGCAACACAAATATAAAAAGTTTTTCAATGTTGACTTAGAGCAACTGAGAGTTTCAGCAGCCCTGATGCATTCTGGGAATGTGTCCCACTGGTGAGGAGCATGAAACTGAATATCACTAAATAAATATGTCTCTTGTTTGCAGATTGTAGCTAAATACCCCGATTGTTTTCCTATCTGATATGTACATAAAAACCCGATAATGCCCCAAAACATACACAAAGGATTTACCCTTTTCCAGGCGAATTTTGACATTGTTGCTTTTCTGCGGTTTTTTGATATGTTGATATTGTTTTGAGCTAAGTGTTTGACAGCCGTCGTCACGACAGCAGGTTTTAGAATCCGTTTATAACAAGCTTTCAAGTCTAAACATTCCTGTACATCAGGAACCCTCAAAACTGTGTAGTGAAATGTTCACGACAGAGTACAGAAGATGGTGTTGGTTGCTAAAGTCGTCTCTTGTTCTCTGTACTTGCTACGCCAAGGTTTTAAGAAGATTTGGACATTTCGGGAATGAGAACAGGCTTACACGTTCACTGAAGCAATTTCAACACCCAGCCTCCACGCAACGTCTTGCCATTTCTTCAATGATATAGAATGCACCACATGAGTGAACCCAGTGTTATCGTCTGTTGTCAAATGAATAACAAACATCTGGCCAAAAAATACCTGATTTGTTACAGTTATTGTAACAGTTTTTGTGATTAAAGTTTTTAGTAAAAGCTTTTTGGTTGTTTTAGCTGCTTCTTTTGATTGTCTAGCCACAGTTTTATGTTGTGGTTCAGGTTTATCCCTCTGTTGTCATGTCAATCAACAGATTTGTTTCAAAAAAGAGGTCAAAGTTGAGAGTGATTAATGAATGGACATAACATGATTCTTCATGATTCCTCCAATGAACTTAAAAGGTAATAAATGTATTAAAATGCATCATATACACCAATTCATTATTTATATGTAGTTGTTCATATTCAAGATAACAGGGGTTTGTTACTGCCAGATCAGCTGTCTTTAGGCTGAAGGTGACTATTGTATTAAATACATGGCCAAAAAAATAAATCTAAATTTTTCCGGGTTTTGTCAGATTAGCTATTTTGACCCATAAAAGTAAAAGCTGAAGGAAGTAGAAGATATAATATTCCTTTGTGGATTAAAGAAGCATTATTGAATTGAAGGGTTAAGACTTATAAATGACTCTTCATTGATTATAGAGCCATCGATTGTGGGGAGTCTTTCATAAAATTTTAAAAACCGAGAAAAATGTGTATTTATCATGGGAAACCTTTTAAAATACGTCTGTATTTAGTGCGAGATCAGCGTTCTTGGAGTGTACACTGAGGGAACCAGCGATAAAGGGAAAAAGAAAACCCTGAAGCGGCAGCTGGGTTTATCCACATACATGACTCATGTGCTTCTTATTAGTTGAATGTAAAAGTGTGTTCACATGGTGAAAGGAGAAGGAATTCAGCTTTGAGGTGTTTATGTTGTGGGTGTGGGCCTGATTAAGAGCGGGAGAGCAGAAACCTCTTTGCAGGGCTGAATGTTTTCATATGGACACTTGTAAATCTCCTGGTCATTGATCACTCTAAGTGATGACATGTTTTATAATACCTTGAAACACATACCGATCATTTTTAGCCAGTGAAGCCTGATTCATGCTTTGTGGCAGAGGGGGTACTAAGTCACGGGGGGCACTGACTCTTTAGTATGTAGGACAGTCATGCTGAGGATTAAAGGATTCCAAAATTGCACACAATGATGCTCTTTGGGACCAAATGTTTTCAAGTCACACATCTGAGAGATGTTGAGTACACTATATTGATCAGAAATGTTAATAAATATTAATGAACAGACCTAAAAGATCAGAAATAATAAGATGAAACAAAAAGAACTGGACATGTAAAGGATAGTCAGAATAGGAAGGATGGGGCTTTAGTTCGTGAGTAGCTTGAAAAGTGAAATGGGTTTGTGTGCCAGTAGATTCAAAGGATGCTCAAAATCCCAAACAGTTTGTCCCAGTAACCAAAGGCCTCCAGCATGTAGCCTAGATAGTCAGATCTGAACAAGTCCAGCCTCAAGCCTTAGACAGATTGTTAACTGCCCTGTACTTGCAAAAGGTGAATTTGTTGGTTAAACTCAATAAGTACAGGGGCTAGAAAGAAAAGCAGTAGTAGAAGTTTAAAAATCACTTTAGATAATGAAAAGGAAAAAACACCATCAGTGCCATTAATGTTCAGTTTTCCCTATTAACTTTTGAGTTACTCCTACTAATAAATCAGTAGCACAAGTTAAAAGAATAAGATAAATGATTTTGAGAAAGCTCAAAGTTTCTCAGAAGGTAAAATATCAGTTTGTCTTTCCATCTCTTTTACCCACCTCATTCTATTCAAGACCATGAAGGAACTAGAACCAGTCCCAGTTGTCATTGTGTAAATGGCAGTGCAGCAAATATGTGGACATTAATGTTACCAGAAGATTAGAAGATGAGAGGTGTAAAGAGAGCTGCTTCAGATTATCTGAGATGTTTAGAAGGTTCATTTTGGACCAACAAATATATTCTATCAGACTGATTTATTTTTTATTATTTTTTTTTTTTTAGTAGACCATGGACCCACAAATGGATCTGCATCCCTGTGTTGTTCTGGTGTGTTAGTCCTTCAATCCTTGAAATATTCTTAGGTGATTGTAGCCTGACTTTGTCACTGACTTGATGTGGCTGCTGAAATTCAGGTCTGCATCCACAATGACAACATGATTTTTACCTTAACTTTTTCCTGTTTCAGCAAAGCAGACTGAAGCTGGGTGGAAATTATTACATTTTTTTATTCGGTCCCAAGATACCTTTGTCTTGTCAATGTTTAGTAGGAAAAAATGTTAGACTATCCACCTGTTCTTATTTGAGCCACTTGATAAGTGCTAATACAAGATTATATTTTCCTTTTGTTATGGATATAGAAATTTGAATGTCATCTGCATAACTATGGTAACAGATTTTGTTGCTTAGCATTTCCTGAGCCAGTGGGAACATGTGGATGTTGAACACAAGAGGGCCAACAATAGAACCATGAGGAACTCCACATGCAAGTTTTGGTTACTATAGTTACAAGATAATCCCTATCTTTTAAATAGGATATTTGTTGAGTAATATGTCATGGTCAGCTGAGTTAAATCCAGCACTGATATCAACCCATAGTTAGTCACTTGTGAGGTGTCCAGGTTGTACAACCTCCTAAGACCTAGTGCGTTTTTATTTCTTGTGGCTTTGGGGCCCTGTTAAGAAATTAAATATTATGATTTAGACATCACAGTGTGTGATGTCCTCATATGTGTACTCCTAATTTTATTAAGAGGCTTAAGTACTGCTGGTTTTAGAGCAAAGATGCATTTACCCCCAAAAAGTTGTGAGGTAATACATTACAAGCTGCAACCTCCATGAGCGCATAGGAGGGGCTTGAGAAACTGAACATTGTTTCCCCTAAAGTTTTAATCTTAACTTCCAAACTTCAGCCTACTCTCAGGATACTACTCTGAAACGACAGGGACATATTTTGCTTCCTCAGGGAAAAAAATCGCAAAGAGTGTAAATTCTAGATGCTGTCTATCAACATGTGTTGTTGCTACTCGAGCATGTTCAGCATAATAGATACAAATAAAACACATAAAAGCACATATAAAGAACAGTGCCTTCTGATGAAGTACTTCTCTTGAAGTCATTGGGTTTCTTATTCTGAACGGATTTATTTTAATCCATTGATTGTCTATGGATGAAGCCATCTTAATCTTTATGCCTTTTATTGAGAAGCATAATCTTTCCCTTTTTGACATGATGGTTGTGACTTACCTTAAGCTGGCTTTAAATGTTTCATCTGGAAGATGTCACAAAGATGGCAGAGGTCCTGAAGCTGTAACCCCTGAAAACAATGGCAATAAGATGAACTTCTGCTAGATAACCTCCAACATTTAAAAAAACATGACCAATTCAATGGCTACCAAGAGGGCACCTATAATTTGTTTGATATACCACAACATCATGGTATATGATATCTTGTTACATCATATTCATTCCACAAATCTTGGAAAATATTCTCTGGGTCTCAAGGCTTAACTGGCTTCATACTGGTCCTGGCAAAAAGAGGCAGAAAGATTTAGTTTCTCAGTAGAGGGAATTTTTTAACCTTGTTAGTATCTTGACTTACCTTGATTACAGTGATGAAATCAAGGACACAAGGGAAAAAATCAGCATGCTTATTTGTACAGTAGCAATTGGATACGTTCATACCTTGATGATGATCAAGATCATAGGCCATCTAACATAAATAACCACCTCTTTTCATGCTCGAAGGAAAACTGGCAGAAAGCTTGCTTTTGTCTGGACTATTTTTTTATTTTAGGAAAGCACTGCCATCTTTACATGAGCGTTCACGCTCCTGGAATCAGAAGATATGACTTGACCTTTGAAGCGTATAATTATCTTCACACAACCATTCAGCATGATTGTGCCTGTGGAGGTTGGTGAAGGTAAATGAGCATAATATGGCCTGGCTTCGACATTAACGTTATAAGAATTGGACGCAGGATGCAGGAGGGAGAAGTTACTGTATAAACAAAGTCCTTTATTTTAAACTGAAGGTGCTGCCAGGGCAAGATATCCAAAAGCCAGAAATGAAAATTCAAAAATATAAACCAACAGATCACATGAGGAGCTAAAGAACAAAGGGCTTAAGTACAGACAGAGAAAAACAGAGATGGACTAGCAACCAAATAAGGACACATTGGGCTTATGTACACAGAAAGGCAATTTCTAAACAAAGATCAAAATTCCAAAACTAGGATTGCATGAGATAAGGAAAGCACGTGATATGTGATATCATGTGTGAAACTTGCAATGACAGCATGATTTGCAATATATAAACTGATACTAAATAAATATATAAACTGCAGCTTCCAACAAATGCAACAATAACACTTCCTGTATTCAAATCTAAATGGAAATTTGTTGGACGTCCCATGGGCAGCACAGTGGCTTAGTGGTTAGCACTGTTGCCTCACAGCAAGAAGGTTCCTCCCAGCCAGGAGTCTTTCTGTGTGGAGTTTGCATGTTCTCCCCGTGCTTGCGTGGGTTTTCTACGGGCACTCCGGTTTCCTCCCACAGTCCAAAAACATGTATGTGAGGTTGATCGGGAACTCTAAAATTGCCCGTAGGT
>JAOWBL010000016.1:1029545-1044499 GCA_028564865.1 Zenarchopterus dispar
ACAAACCCCAGAAGAAGGCAGTGGTGATACAAGAAACATGCCCAAGAAAGAGTAACATCAAGAAGAAGGAACAAAATACAAAAAGTTAGAAGAAAAGATGTGGATGCTGTAGTGTCAGAGATCTCTGTTCCTGAAGAGCACTGCACTCGATAAAACTAAGGTGCTGCAAGGACCCCTCAATCTACCAGGCCTCTGGATTATGACCTGAGCTGGAAGATGAAAACCAGCCTCGAGGAGGGGGAACAAAAGAAGAAGAGAAAGAAAGACCCCGTTCATGAAGCCCTTTTGTAGTTCTCCACCTAGATTCCCCCACGCACAACGTGGGTGGTTTTTGTATCACAGAAAGACAAAACAAGCTAAATATATTTTAAAAAATTCACTGACATATAAGACTTTGTTTCTGTGTCCTCCCCGGTTGGAAAGAATGTTTGGACCAAAACTGGCTGAGATCCACAGTATCCACCAGACACGAGCAAATCTCTGTTTTGTTTGGGCATTTGGACCACACCTGGCCTTCACAACACTTGCTGAATCCCATGAAATTTGGGCCATATCTGGCTCACACAACACCAGTTTGGCTCAGATGATAAACTTCAGCAAACGTCTGCTCCACAGAGGTCTTGGCTGTGCCGTAACTGCGGCTCAAATGCCAAAAACAGCCCAGATTAGGGTCAAACGTGTCCTCTATCTGAGATGCTTTCTCCTTTACTTTTAACCATAGTAGATTCTGGATGGTGATGTAGAAATTATGTTCTTACCAAGATTTGAAACTGTAATATCAGATGTTTTTTTGTGCCATTTAAAGTCACATAGTTGCGCTCTAACCAAACAATAGACCTCCGGATGTTTAGAAAGTGGCTCCAAGCCCACAGAGTAGTGGGTAGTGAAATGAGAGCACACGGCTGGCCTCAGTTCGGCAAACCCTATAAAAAAGGACCAGCACACGCATCCAGGCCCTGCGCTGGGTTTACAGCCTGTGGCCAGGGCGCGGTGCGGCGGATTCATCCGCCATGCTGGGAATCTGCACCGGAGCCAGCGGCAGCGCCAGCAGCCACACCGCCGCTGTTTGTTTTGGTCCTCGGGGAGGAGGGCGGCAGGTCTCCCCACCCCATGTGACCTGCGGTCGACTGGTGCACATGTATGTGCAGGCGAACTCAAGTGGTGGGAAAGTTTTTGTCATTGTTGTTGTTGCTCTATCAAGTCATGCCCCGGCATCATAATATTTACTTAAGGATTTATATAATCTTGCTGGGGGATGGCACTGAAAAACAGCAGTTTGAGTTATAACATTTGTGTGTTAAAATATAATCCTTCAGTTGATCTAAAACCTAAACAGGGAATGGGTCAGTTTCTCTTTTTCGGTTCAGGGAATTCATTATCAGGCTTAGAGGCTAAATACTTCCTTAAAGAAGACATCAATCATTGGAAAGAAACTCTTTAAAATTTCAGTCTCCAAATAAAGTACTCTGTTACCGTTTGGAGGCTTTATTAAAAAAGATGTATGATTAGGGGCTTTCTGACGAGCTACACAGTGCATGGGAACATGTAGAGCAGCCAGACCCATCCGGCCGTTAATTGGATTTAAGGCCAGCAGAGGGTTGTAAAGTTTTGACCCTGCAGCCTTAACAAACAGTAAAGTCATGCATGTGATCTAGAAATAGTGACTCATCACTTCTGGACGCGCTCCAGTGGGTCCATTATCTGTGAAGTCCTTGGCCTGAGCAGATTCAGCCGGCATTATAACGGGGACTGCACCGCCATCTGGTGGCGGTAGCGCAGCACATCAGGCTGAACCTGCGTCGTCATCTGTGAACCTGACTGACTGTTTTAATCCGTCTTTGCAGGTGATGGACAGCTCCATGCCTCTGATTGGTGAACATGTGGAGGAGGACAAACAGTTGATCACTGAGCTGGTCATCAACAAGATGGGCCAAGTCCTGCTGGGAGTTTCCACACCTCTGTCTTCTTCCGTGAAGGTACACCACTGCAAACACAGCCACAACCTCTTAATCTTTTATAGGTAGAGTTTCTACCCTAAATCTGAGAAATATGGATGAGAGGAAAAGGGAATAACAGTGTTTTTCATGTTTATTTTGACTATTAGATTTATTTCTCATCAGCTTCATTTTATATGTAAATACACCTCATATATGTGTGGCATTTCAGGCCACACATATATAGAAATGCTGGAACAGTATATCCATTACGTTGTCATCACCTCCCACATAGATAAAAATTAAAGGGTTTGAAGATATAAACTAACCATGCTTTTCAATTATTATTTTGTCCCATTCCTACCACAAAATTGTCTAAAGATGTGCACAAGTACAGGGTTGTCACTGTAAGTTTTCATTGTCTGATAAAGACAGGTTAGGTCTGCAGGTGACCGTCCAGTACCCGTACCCTCTTCTTCCTCATTCATGTCTTTGTAATGTCCACAGAAGATGGTTTTGTTATGTCTTGTTTAAAAATGCATGGCTGTCCCTGGAAGAAAAATGTCATCTTGAAGGTAACATATTGAAGGTAAATGTCATCTTGAAGGTAACATATGTTGCTCTAAAATCTGCCCCCACCGAAAAAGTGTAAATGAACTTTTCCGTAGGGTACTGACACAACCCCATAACATCACAGAACCGGGCTTGTGACACTAGCAACACGTTCCGTCTGGACCTCTGGCCTGTCTGCTTTGTTTTTGGTCCAGAGCTCCCATTTCTCCCAAAAAGATCTGGAATATTGGTTGGCCCCATCTCAATCCCACAAGGCTTTGGAGCCCAGAGATGTTGACACAACCTCTAGACAAGGTTAACATTAGGTGACTTTCCAGCATAATTAAGCTTGAAGGGAGCTTAGCTTCACAGTGTAGGGCTTGACAAAGGTGCTGCACAGTAATTCTTAGCTCATGTGGTTCTGTCACTGCTAAGGTAGAACAGATCTTGACGTAGTCCAGTCTCAGAGATGGTTGTGTGGGTTGTGAAAAAGATGGAGGATACAACCAGCTCAGTGTAGTTCTCTCCATGTGGTGGCTGGACTTTCCTTTGGAGATCAAATTAGCAGTTCAGTCCTCTAAGACAGACTTGGAGTGTCATAAATTTACAAATCCTACTATGGCCACGCCAAGACCCACCCTACTCTGATTGTGATTGCCTGAATACACACATCATGCTATATGCCTCACCCCCTCCTCTTCCCAAACCTTAACCTCACCGCAGACCAGTAACAGACAGAGGAGGGCAGGTGTTGTCCTGCCACAGATGGATTCATAAATTTTGCCTCCTGTTCGCCTCCCTGGGATGGTGTTTCAGGCATGCTCAACTGAGAGAAGGCCCTGAGGCCGACACAGGACATGCAGGAGAGATTACACATCTTGGTTGGGTTGGGAATGCCTGGTGTCGTCCTGGAGGAGCTGGAGGAGTTGATGGGCTAAAGGGAGATCTCTGGGTTTCTCTGCTTAGGCTGCTGCCCCCATGACCCCAACCTCGATAAGTGGAAGTGAAATGAAGTTGATATATAATCTCTGAGTCATGTTATATTTTCTGCCAAGAAAGATAAGACAAAGTAAATGTAACAATTGCTGGATTAAACATTTCATGCCATCCTTTTGTGTTTTAGCTCTGTCTAATATCATATTCGTCACTACGTTTTTAGTATTCCAGATATGCATGTAAATAATTGTTTAACTTCCTTAAATCCTGAGAAGCTTCCATGTAAAAGTGTCTTCCTGTCATACTAGAGCAGATTTATGTGGCCACTACAGTTTTGAGGGTTTGCTGGAAATATTCAGTTGGCTGCAGTTTGCAGTTTGTGCCACTAGATGTCACTTCACCTCACTAACTCAGCCTGTAATAAATGATGTCACTCATTTCTATGGTAGTAGAGTAAACATAGAAACTAAAGTTTGTTATGTTCTTTGGTAATCATGCTTTATCTCTGTCTCTCCAAACGTAGGCTTCTCAGCCCAGACGAGGTAAGATGACCCTTCATCAGTACATTTCAAGTGACATTTAAAGTTCAGGGTAACACAGCTGAACACATGAATGTCATGATCTCACTGCAGGAGGACACCGCTCTGGTTCCGCCTCTCCATCCCAGTCAGCTCAGGGCTCCCCTCAGAGAGCCCGGTCAGCCACCACCTCTCCCAGTCAGGCCTTCCAGCCTGGTCCCATCCCTGCCTCCTCTGGGCCTGGAGCTCAGAAACAGTCACCACAGCTGAAGTAAGTCCAGACTGGATGCCTGCTGATATCTCTCAGGGTTTTTTTTTTAATGTATTTCTTTTCGGAGCACAATTTCCTTCGTATTATATCTTTGTCCTTTGCCTCTTTGTCTGTGACAACTACTGTTCTCTGCACTGCACAGCAAATCCCAGTCACTGACCAACACCTTCACCGAGACGTTACGAGGAAGTCTGACTGACGACGAGGCCAAAGCTGAGACCATCCGCAGCCTCCGGCAGTCCTTTGCCAGCCTCTTTTCCGACTAGGAACTTCCTCAGAAGCCTCCTCTTCCTGTCTGTCGTCAGGTCAATGATATCAAACAAAAAAAAAAAAGTCTGTTGTGGACTCTCCTTTATCCTCCGAACCTCAGCTCTTTTGTTTCCTTTTCTCTCCTTCTCCATGTTAGTGTGGTTTACCACCTGGTGCAACCTGCTGTCCTCAGATCAGCCATGAATCTATCACTAAAAAGGCCAACTTAACTTAGTAAATTTTACAAGTTGACATATTTTCAGCCCTTACTTGCCGTTACATCTGTTTCCATCTTTGATTTCGGATCAGCTGATGGCAGTTTGGCCTTTTTAGTGGTAAATAATGAGGGTAAATACTCATATTCTAGCTCGTACTGCTTCGTATATAATCGTGCTACATTCTCTTCATTGGTGAAACTAACTGCATGTTACTATTTCTGCATTTATTTTCAACTATCTTCTTATTTTTAATTGACAGCTCAGCTTCCAAATTGTTTGCAGATGTCTATAGCAATATTCCCATCCCACACGGTTTCATTCAAACGGATCCTCTCGGTTCACCAGCGAGCTCTCGAGCGTCAGATCCAGCAGCCGCACTGCTCAGACGTCCGTGCGCCGTAGACACCTATTGGTTTACAAAGCAGAGGCTCTTCTACCTTGGCCTAACATTACCAAAGTGCTTTTTAATAGAATATTGAAACAAAAAAACAAACTATCTGCATTGGGTCAAGAGAAGAGTCAAAACCTTTGAGCTCGTGATTTTTACAAGGTGCAAATGGTAAACCGGCTGACAGCCGTCGTCTTCCATCACAGCTCGGATCTTCCCCTGAAAATCTCCTCTCTTTTTTTCTTTATCGTGCTTTGTGAGCAGTAATATCAGATATTTGTCGTGTAAACCACCGGGTCTGAATAGTGAGGATGGGAACGTTTGAAAATATCTCGTGACACAGAGGAGGCTTCCTTGTAAAAGTCTGGATTTGTCATCGTCATCTTTTACAACTGATGTCAGCTTGACAGTTTATCAAATACCCTTTTGTCATTTTTGTTTTGCTCTTTTGTTAAAACTGCGGCGGTAGCAGATGTCCTCTATCAGTATTCATGCTTTATGGGAATGCTGGACATGAAGTTTAGAACTATTCTACAATCATCCCACTTTTACAGAGGTTTTTATTTATATAGTTTCCCTGAAAGTTTCCTGATATAACTCTTAAGTTATGTTCCAGCTTTTACGATATTCAGATCATATTCTTTCTCAGCCTGAACAGCCAAAAACCAATGTGTTTTCTTTTTCTACATTGAATACAAATCACATGTGGAGGTGATTTAAAATGGGATTCACGCAGTCTGAACAGTCTGTTTGCTCCAGCAGGACTTTAAGTCGTGTTTCGTTTGATTCACAATGTGACATAAACGACAGTTACGTCTACTGGAGACAGAAGTGAGGGGAGGTCCTCCCTTAGTGAGACCTGTCGAGACCATTCACCAGTGGACATACCAGCCTGAAATAAGGCGGTACACATAAAAGTCGCCCGTCGTTGCCACGTTCTTGTAACCGTTAGAATTTGCACGGTGACTCCACATTATCCTGGAATTTGATGTAAAGAGCTGCTCTGGTTCCTTTTGGGGGACAAAGACGAAACTGTCTGTGGACCCCACCAGATAGACGTGAAACAAAGACAGAGTGGGGTTTTCTTGTCTTTGATCGGGAGTCTTTGACCCATCTGTCATTGCGTAAAACCCGCCTGACCTCGCTGGGATTGGTTTTTATTAGGGTCTGCTCGGTTCCAGACCCATCTCGTGAGATCTTCGCAACGTGAACGACTACGACTGTCCAGATGAGCTCCACATAACCGTTTTCAAGAGCAGCAAAGTCAGTTCACCACCCTCCGCGGTGGTTTGTTTACGTCCGGTTGCTAGGAAACAACCACGGCGATTACAGAACATCAGCAAGATAACACAGATCAATAAGTTTAAATGTCAGTCAGGAACAATCGGATCTGGACCGCCATTGTGAACATAGAGCTCTGCAAACAGACTGTTTATGGATCTAAATTACTGCTTCTAACTGGACTTCAGATTTAATCTTAAAAACTGCGTTTTTGTGAACAACCAGGTTCTTTGGCCAGAATTATGTTTAAATTAGGAAGTAAAACAATTCCCCAGCGCAGCCCCACAGACGCTGACACGTCGAAGTCTGATCTACGAATCTGTTCTGTCACATGAAATGAATAAGATGGTGTTCCGCTAAAAACTAAATGTTTTATGTGATTTCATTGAGAGGAACCTGGATGAGGGAGAAAACTGCTAATTGTGACTTGTAAAACTAGAATGTATGAATCTCTGAGACCAGTTTTCACAAATCTAAAATCAAATGTCATGATTAATCATCAGTTATAACGCCTTTGTTTTAAGGTCAGCCTTATTTAAATTCATGAAGCTGAGTCTTTTGACTAAATGTGTCTAAAGCTAAGGTTATTAACAAAGATTAAAAATACATCACCAGTTTTGCAATAATGATTTCAAGACTGAAGCCATGTTTTGTTTTGTTTTTAAAACTTGGCACTCCAAGATAAGCTGTTACATTTGTCTTTTGTTTAGTTACCTTTACTTCGTGACTAATTAACAATGACATGAAACTAATTTTGCTTTTACAAACAGTTACTCTGGAGGCAGAATTTTGTTAACGCGGTTGAGTCATCTTTAGTGGGCGGAGCTTCATGCTTCCAGGTCCCGGTTTACCTCAGATACTGGGACGTCGTATGAGGTTTTAAAGTCCTAATAAAATCAAATTTGTTGTTTGATAATTAACTGTATTCATACGACCTCAACTAACCCCGGCCGCTGGCACTTTTATATTATCGGCCGTGATTGGTCTCAGACTTGAAAATAATGTAATGCCTCACGGTGTTTATGCCCCTATGCCCTTATGAGGATGTTTGGTGATATAAATTATGAAGTAATAAAATAACCAAGATCAGTAAATTACATTTCTTAACTGTTGCCCAAACATCTGTGACGCTGTCTTGGTCAGTGGGATTTTCTGCTGTGACATTTACAATTTCCTACAGCCGTGACTGGTTTTTTTTTTTTTTTGTACCAGTCGTGAACAATAATAACCCTGCCTCTGAGAATTGTTTGTTAAAGCGAAAGTTCAGATCTGCAGTCAGCTTTATCTCTGAGTTAGTGCAGTATTGTGTCATTGAGCACTTTTTTCAATCATTTCTTAAACCTTGGCACTGTGTCAAAATGGACCAAATTAACATTTCTGTGGGAGAACCCTTAAAGTTTGAGATCATATTGTTCTCTTTGTTGTTATTATTATTTTTGCTAGTTAGTATATGACACTCCAGCGTAATAAGCCATAATGAAACAATGAAGATTTCCTACCCATATGTGCCATGCAATAATGCTGTGACGTCACTGATAAACGTTTGAACTTTGATCACTGTGTCCGTGGCCTGTCCTGCCCTGCAACACTCAACAGCAGCTGTTCCTGATAGTCAGCTGAAACCACATTAAAAGGCTTAATGTGCCGCAAGTACTTCTTAAAAGTTGAAGGATGAGCTTTGATGATACTCTCCTGAGTTTTACTGTAATTTGAGCTTAAAGTGCAGCTCGAGATCCAAATGAAGCCGTGCACGTGCTCAGCTATGAGGTCAGCTGATGTTTAATGGCTAGATGTCAAAGGATTTCATTCCTCGCTAGCGTAGATTTGCCTTTTTTTTCTTTTAAAAGATGATAAATGGATAAAACTTCTTGCCATGCTAGTTTAACGCATCTGAAAGAAGTTGATTGGACTCAGTTGGAAATGATTGGAAATTTTACTAGAAGCTACCTCAAGTTCAGCAGTGCTCTGAGGAAACTGACTGCAGAATGCTAGTTCTGGAGATTTCTTAACTAAAAGAGCAAAAAATGTCCCTTTCACAAATGATAGACACTCTACAATAAAAATAATGAGGTGTCAGATATGAATCAGAGGAAGATCACCATCTAGAGTTCCTGCAACATCTAAACATAGTGCCTTGCGTTTAAAATTAATGCATCGTAATGTGATGTAACAGCTACTGAGTCCCATCCCTTATAAAGTGGCTTTTTCTTTAAAACCACTTTATGTAACAATACCTTGTCTGACCAGAAGAGGGCATATACATCTGTCTTGTTGACAGAAGAAGACTAACAACACTGTTCTGATGAATGGGGACCATCCGACATCTCTTGTAATACCGTTTTATCCCTCTACCGGTGCATTTTGTTGCATCTTAAGTATAGTTTACCTCAAGCTTCTGCGTCAAACGGACACATGCCCAGCACAAACTACACTTCTGACTATGACGTGGAGGGATAAATGATGTTAATGTTCTTGTGATATGCTGCCCTCTTGTGATCGGACGTGGTATTGCTACATAAAGCTTTTTTGGGGGGAGAGAAAACTGTACTTTTATTTATTTATTTATTTATTTATTTATCTATTTATTTTCGAATCTTACCTTACCATGGTAGAGAGACAGTGACCTTCTATGAGGCATCACATAATCGCTTTAGATTGGATATAAACTGAAGTGATGAGAGTTTTAGGTAATATTAGTCCTAAAAAAAATTATCCCAAACCTGTGTGAACCCAGCAAGTTTATGTTTCATGTAATGTTGTGCCATCTTTACTAGATATTTCATATTAATGGTAAACAGTAAAGTCTCGGGAGTTTACATTGTTTAATTTAAAGCTCTCGTCTGCAGTTTTTCTGGTGGCCACCTCAAGGCAGCAACCTTTCTTGCCCTGCAGGGCGCGCTTGCATGTCGTCATGGCCGGAGGTTCATTATTTTTGTGGCTTGGTTCCTTCACCTCATCTCAGTCTTCTGCTCACTTGGAGAAATAGGCAATACTGCTCCTTTATTTCGATCATGACATTTTTGTGTCACATGGATCCACTCTGGGTGTGTCGGGGTGATTCACAAGCTCACACTCAACGAATATGCAGCTGCAGACTTGCCATTAAAATGAAGCAAATACTGAAAACAAACTCATTTCAGTGTGGTGCGTGTACGTACATGAGAGAAATAATGTAATTGCACGGGTTTCTTTGCCAACTGTTCGGTCCATGTGTACCTTCTTCCCTGCTGAATGGTGGACGGTGTTGTATGGTTCTTGAAGTGTATTAATGTTCTGTATATTTGTGTAAACGTGGCATGAAAACCAACTCTTCTTTTGTGCCTCAGGTGTGTAAATTTGGTGGTCATGTGATCTTAATGTCCAGCTTAATGCATCTCATGTGTTCCTGTAATTTATTAGTATTATTAATATTCCTGTACTTTTTGTTCTTTTGTCTGAAATACAACATTTCTGTTATTAAAAGGTAACAAGTTTTATTATACCTGCGGTTATGCATTCCAGCCTCCGTCAGTCATCCGCGACCCAGTCAAAGGTTTTTCTCCATTTATGGTCTCTGTAAGAGAAAACTTGGCTCTTAAAGCATCGTGTTTGAAAAAAAAAAAAAACCAGCTCTCAGAATATGTGGTGATAATCCTAAAAATCCCTTCGTCTTGGATTAGTACCCTGTTTTATTCCTGTTGGCGTGAAGCTCGGGGTGTTAAAAGCTGACTGGCAGCACAAGCCTGCAGAAAGAGAAACCTGCAGGACTCCAGCACCTCCTTTCATCTGCTGCCAGCTTCGAGTCAGCTTTGGAAATTAACAGCATTAGGAGATGATATGAAACACATTCACCCGTTAATATGCCACTACACACACACTCATGGCCGTAACTTCTCAGATCAAGTCAACAACAGCTGGATATCCCTGACACAATTAGACATCTGGATGTAGTCGTAAAACACTTAGCAGGAAAACAAACTTCTAAATAAACACTTTCTGTGCCTTTAATGACCATAACAATGCTCACAACGGACGTTAACCTTTAATTGGATTAACTCTTTTTTCAAACCTCTGTTTTTCACACCACTGTGCTAGCAGTCAACCATAGTTCTTTGGCCAAAGCAAATAACTATCCAGCTGCAATCTGTTCAATATAAAGTTGGAAAACATCTTTTCATGTGCAAAAGTTAACGCACTCTAACTCCAAGTATTTCTTTGTGTAAAACGTCTAACACAAATCGTCTGATGCTTTTGGACCTCAGTATTTGGCAAATACAACTTCAGGTGAACAAAAGCACTTTTTTTTCACTGTGTTTTCAATAGTTAGTTTACAATGACACCAAAATAAAAAAATAAAATAAAATTGTATGGGCAATACTAAGTACCCCCCAACTGCTTCCATGAGATTTAAGCAGATAAGTTCCAGGCAGGTTCTACAAAACACCTGATGAGCTGATCAGCAGGTGTGCAGACCTCCATAAAAGCAGGCATTTTTGGTGGTTTCACAAGCTGGGGTGAATGATTTCCACCCGCCTCCTCTAAAGGATGTGGGGCTTTTAAAGTTGGTGTTACAGCTTTACAATACCAAAGATGAGCAGCGAATTCTCCCTCCACCCACCGTTGGGTGGAGGGAGATTAGGAAGCTGGACAATGTAGCTCTGAGCCTTTTACTGTTGACTTGAACTCGGACTTGTTGGAGATATAATCTAATATCTGTAAGTTCAGTGTTAGTGTTGTGGGAGATAAAAGTTCCCTCATGCTCTCAGTTCATGTCATACCTGCAGCATGTTCACAAACAGGGATATATGTAGCAGGGATATAAAAGTAGAAAAGACTCTGTGGGTCGTTGACGATTAAACAAGAGTCAAACCTCCCTTTTGTTTTGTTGACTCTCAGTCATCCAGGTTGTGGTAGTCCTCCAAGGCCTGACCTGGATGTCATTTATTTGTCATGGTTTGGGGGTTTTTCTTGGGTTTCCTGATGTAGTAGATCTAGCTCCTGCTTTATTCTGAAAGCCTGTTATCTTGCTTTCTTAAGTTCTTGCAGGACTACCCTTGTCTCCATCTCCCTTGACTGTTTGCACCTGTGTCTCATCTGTGCCTGTGACTTTCTGTCTTCCTCCCTGATGGTCCATGTTACATCTTGTTTTGCACCCTGGCTATTTACCATCCTGTCGTGTTCCTCTGCTCTCCTTGTAGTTTTCTGTAGTTTCATGTCGAGGAGGCTTTTTCTTTACTGTAGGTCGCCTGCCCATGCAGTGCTTTTTTTTTTTTTTTTTTTTTAAATCACGATCTCCTGTATTTCACTCCTCTGTCTCCAAAACTGACCTTGGGACATTTCTGTGGTTCTTGAAGCTTAAAATCTTGAAATCTTGAGTGAGTTTGAACTGAAGAAGCTTTCTGAATGGAAGATGAAACATCTTTAACTTGTTTTTGAAGAACCTGTATACTGAAAGATGCTTGATATATTTGAAAAAATCTTGACATTTGGATTAGACTCAACTCCAACTCGAATCGGATTTTTCTTTAATGACTTGGACTTGACTCAGACTTCTCTGGACAAAGCTGATGTCACATTAACCTGCAGATCTGATCCACTCGCTGAATCACTTTTTTTTTATGGTGGAGTTAAGGGTTAATATACGTCCTTGGGGAAAGAGAAAATCACTTTGTTCATAAAATATCCCCTTTGCATAATAAAAGTCAACAAAAGAACATTTCTCACATCCCTGATGAATGTGGTTCTCGTGTCTCTCATGCAGGATCACGACTCATTTTCATGTGAGCTAAACTCTTGTAACCCCAGAATTAAACCTTCGCACTGCTTCATAGCTCAGATTTGACTTGTTTTTCTCCAGTTTATCCTCAAAAACAAAGGCAATAAATGAAAGCCAGTGTTTTGTTTCGATCAAAAACACCTCTTAGACATTAAAACATGTAAAGCTTTGGACTTTAAACCACAAAGGCAGCCGCAGCTGACTTACAGAGTGATTTTTAGATAATATCCAGCATTACGTAACCCGACCTCATGTTACAGTCCTCCTGGAAATGCTTTTATCTTGAGCGTCCATCACTTTGATGAAGTTTACTGCCATGTTCATAAAGCTTTCAACTCATAGGTGCTGATTTATCGTAATCTTGAAAAAAAAAAGCCATTAAACTTTCCTCTGTGTTGTCAGCTGACACTAATCAAACCTTGACCCCCTCAGAGCTCTGAAAACCCTGAAGCTGTTGCACATTTTGACCCGTTGTTCACGTTTGTTTCCTCGACCAGACACGTGTTGCATACCAGACCGCTGGCAGCCTGATGGTAATCTGCTGCCAGGGTGATTTCTTTGCATTCTTCAGGAGGAATGTCCAATCTCTCATCTGCCGCAGGTCCATGCCTGCCTGCTGATCATCCATCCTCACATCACTCAGCAAAGGGAAGCCGATAACTCTTGGATTCTGTTAATGGGTTATGTTCATATCGTACCGTAAGTTGGCCAACAGGGGGCAGTGTCCTCCCAAACTAAACCCAAAACTCCTCCTCAAATCTTTCCCCCTCTTCCTCCCCCTCCCATCTACTGGCTTGATCTTCCCTCGTTTCAAAGTCATTTAGTTTTTTAAATTTTTTTCTGTTGCCATTCGGTCAAGTCAGCTGTTTTGCTTTATTTTGCTTTTTTCTTCTCACCGTTTTCTGACATTGTATCCGGAATATCTCATAAAAAGCCGTGATAAACCCACAGTGAGTCCACAGTTCAGGACTAAACCGGCTCTTAGTTGAGGAAAAACATCCAAGCACTCAAATGTTCTGATGTCTCCTGAATGCAGTAAAAATTGTTTGCCAGGTAAGTGTGAACAGTGAGGATGCAAGAAGAGGTTGCTTAGCAACAAACACAACGCCAGTGAACGGAAGAGAAGATATACTAAACTTGTGATTTATTCTTTAAATGAGACAAGCATAAAACACGACAAAAAAGTTGAGAAAAAATAGAAAACAGTGATTTACAAATATCTTAAACTCATATTTTACCAACAATAGAACATTAAAAAAAACCTACATCAACCATTAAGAGTGACATTTTTAACAGCTTTATGCAACAAAAAAGGTCATTTCTTCAATTTGATGGAAGAAATGTGCTTCAAAAGAGTCAGGACACGGGCAACAAGAAGCTAAAGAGAAACGGCTGCAGGAACACTGGTTTAACTGGCAACATTGGTTTAACAGGTCAACGTGACTGAGCTTAAAAAGAGCATCTGAGGGAGACAGTCTCCGCAACAACCTGGAAAAAAAATGTCCACAAATTTTTCTGCAGTTTCCGAATAATGTTCCTTTTAGGTTCAAGCAAAATCTACGACTGCACCTGAACATGTGTAGAGCTCGGGAAGAGGAGGCTCACGGTTCAAAACTGCTTGAATTTCCAACATCGGTGTCTTATGTGGCCTGTTATTTTCACAATGTGCACATCCCTTTGAAACGTGTTTTTAAAACATGAGAATAATTTAGAAATCTGATACATTTGCATTAATTGATGGGTGTTTCACATACTTAAGCTTTAGATTGTGTGTTTATTTTCTTTAGAAAGTCAGAGCAGTGATTTAAATCCAGTTGAGATGCAGCGACTCAGACTGTTGTGAAGTACGACGGCGGCGTCATGGAGACGCCCTGGTTTGTTTGGACTCCAGCGTTGACGCCCGGCTCTACAAACCCAAGTGTTAAATAATATCCACTGGCTGTGTCACGAAACCTTCCAGCGCCAGAGGTTCCTAACACACATAAACATCTGTTCACCAAGCCAAGAGGAAGGTAACCATTTACAAATATCCAGTAACGTATTAATAAATATTGTAAGGTTAGCGGTTGGTTTGAGGAGCACCGGTGCACTGCTGAAACACTGGGAGTCATTTCTAAAAGGTGAAACTTGTTTTCCTGCAGATTTTTATGCAAACAAACAAGAGAATGTTTTCGGTTTGATTTTTCAATCCCCTTCTGTTATTTTGTTGATGTAGAGTATTATTATTTTAATCCAGAGTCATATAAAAACACTTTCACTTCACTTCTTGTTCTGACTTGGAGCAATGACGAGTCTTTGGCCTCCATCAGTCACCTCTGTCCAGATCTCTGCACCCCCCCAAACAGAGCAAAATGAAATCTGCTTTATTTAAAATGACCTGTCAATCTGTCTGAAACACTTCCCTGTTTCTCCTGTACAATGAGCACGACAGTTTTAACGTGCACCTGGTAGACCTGCAGGTTGAGGACGCACCTTCCCACCTCCTTATATGGTCATCTCTGGGTAGGCTTGTATGTATGCTATCCAGCAGCAGCAGCAGGAATCATGGACATTTATAGCTATTCACATTTTACCATCACATCAAAGTTTTACTCTGTTTGTAAATCCAAGTAGGCTTTCAGTAAAGAGGTCATTTATGTGCAAGTCTACTCATAGATTTACAAAAATTTCATGAATGAGGCCCAGTGTCTTCCTCAGAGAAGTCTTTGCACCTTTCAGCAAGACTATACTTCACAACATCCCCGTGACCCAGTAATGGATCCAGCGGTGTAGAAAATGGATGGATGGATATACTTCATAGCATGCTGCATTCAATGTTTGTGGAAGAGTCCAGGTGCTGATCTGGTCTCCCT
>JAOWBL010000016.1:1054522-1065126 GCA_028564865.1 Zenarchopterus dispar
AAAGACAAATATGGTCAGTATCCACCCTAAAACCATTTTTAGAGTAAAGAATAAGACGGGGGTGGGTGTGTGTGTGTGTGTCCTTTACCTTGAATCCAGCGGATCTGCGTCGCCGGGCCGTAGCCTTGCTCGTTCTTCGCAGCAATGCGGAAGACGATGGCCGGCCGGTTGGATGCAGAGCTGTCGATGTGGGCGTTGTCTAGGTGGGAGGAGCTAACCGAGCAGGACGTCTTGGTGCCACGATAGATCCGGATGAAGGCCATCTGGCCCGGCCGCTCCGAGCTGGAGGAGCGGCTCTTCTTCACCGCCATGTACATGGAGTACTCCAGGATCCGGCCTGACGGAGACACAGGAGCCTCCCAGGTGATTTGGACTGAATCACTGGCCTACGCAGGAACAGAACAGCATAATAAAAAGACTTACAAACATTCAATAAAACCATCCAACACATGAGCCAAGTAAACAGTAAACTCAGCGTTTAAACTGCTTTCAATGTTGGCGACACCTTTGTTATTTTGACAGCAGAGGGCGCTCCAGGGAAGCCCGGCTGGCAGGTCTTGAACTCGCTGACTGGACTGAAGTCTCCCTGATCAAAGCAGTTGATCCCAGCAACTCTGAACCTGTAGGCCTGACCTGGGACCAGCTCCTGCTTCTCCCTGCCCTGGTAGTCCTGAGGCCCTGGCAGCTTCCTGTGAGCAAAGAGCTGATGGGAAAGGAAAGAATGAAACAATTAGAAAATACAGTTATGATAGTACCACCGAGTACTGTATTCAGAAGGTGTAAATTAACATCCACCATAAACACAAACCGGTTTATTAAGTACACCTCGCTAGACCGGACCACACCCTATTTCACCCTTCAAACACTTTGAGGCACAGATTCAACAAGGTCCTGGAAACATTCCTCAGAGATCTTGGTCCATATTGATGGATGACACCACAGATGTCTCGTTCCACCACAAAGAAGCTCCATTAGATGGAGATCAGGTGACTGTGGAGGCCACTTGAGTACAGAGATCTCACCATCATGCTCAAGAAACCAGTTTGAGATGATTTAAGTAAAGCTCCAGCAGAATACCGGGCCATGCTGCTATTCTTTACTAACCTCTGAGGTCAGCAAGTTCTCGTTCAGGTTGTTGTCTGTAAACCCTGGACACGGTTAGTGTCCGGGTCCCAGGGGACCAGCAGTTTCTGAAATCCTCAGACCTAAAACCAGCCTCCATTTCAATCACCTGTCTCCCTCATCCTGATGCTCAGTTTGAGCTTCTCAAAAGCTGCTCAAATGTGACTGACGGGAACGTCGAGCTAGCAGATGAACGAGTGTTTTTAATGCGTTTACCTCTTTGTTATTAGGCGTTCTGTTGCTGAGGGACGACGTCACCTGCTCGCCATCAGCAGGTGAGAAGAAGTGGCTGACCTCGCAGAAGAGCGTTTTGAACACACCGACATCAAACCACACCGAGCCACCGGGGTTCTTCAGAACCTGCGGGTGACGGTTCAGAGTCTCAGATTCAACGAAGCCAAAAGAATGAGCTACGAAATCCCGTCCGGGACGAGTTCTGACCTGATCTGAGTGGGACTGTGGATCTCCTCTCCCGTTAGCAGCAGCAGGTTGTCTGTCTGGAAAGAGCAGAGGCCATCTTCATGAAATTTGCTTTGTAAAACCAGACGCCGATCTTGTCTGATTTATCTCTGACATTGGAGATTAGAGCGCCGTGGTTACCTAGCTGCTGCTGAGCTGAGCCGCCGTCCTCTGATGATGATGAGTCACATCCAGCAGATACGATAAACACACAGACAGAGAAGAAAAAACATCAAACAGCAAGCTCCTCAGCGGGATCTTTTTAAACATTTTTACTACCTTGTACTCGCAAATAAATAAAGAAAACACCAATCATGGCTTTTACTAAAAAGTGATTTGAAGTGAATCAGCTTTCAAGCCTTCAACAACAAAAACTCACCGCGGTGTTTTGAATGAAAGTCTTCTGGTTTTCTCTCAACGTTCCCTCCCTCCACTCGGGTCTCTCCCGAAACATTTGAGGACTTCACAGAAACCTTCTGCTGCTCTAAAGGATCCTGAAATGAAAAAAAAAGGAACAATTCAGCTCCAAACCGCATTTGTTCTAACAGGTTTTTAAAACTCATATTTAAATTTTCAGTGGATTCAAGCAGCAGTATGAATCCACAGTCCTGAATTTTCACATCATCACTGATAAAAAGAGTAATTTAAAAAATAAATAAATAAACTAGAAGAGTCTGTTGGAACTGCTCTGTTGTGCTGGTCAGGAACAAACTCCAAGACAAAACTCCTGAAAAGGATTCAGAGCGAGTTTAAGTCGTGACACTGACGTTTTCTGGTTTTTATTTGCAGATCGAGGGAGTGGAACCTACCTGAGCTTCCCCACTTGCCGTCCTCTCATTCTGGAGAGACTGGACACCTGAGAGAAAGAACTTTTCAGCTGATTTTCAGTAAAAACGCTTTGTCCGTGTCCTTTCCACAAACATATCACGCCAACAGGGAAATCTGTTTGCCTAACTTCATTAGACTTCCAGAGTATTGACGACATAACTGAACGTTTGCACTCTTGTTTACCTTTCCCGTTCTGCCCGTGTGCTGCAGTTGGCTCAGCTGGTTTTGCGGGTGGATTGCTGACTCCAGCCTTCGCAGGACGCGCAGGCTGGATCTGAAGGATGTAGGAGTCTGCTGCCGCCAGGGGGCGCCACGCCACGTGGAGCATGTTGACGGTGGACTTAATGAGCAGCACTGACTCAGGGGCCGCGGGCCGCTCTGATGTCAGAGGAGAGGGTGTTAACATTACTGGGGTTTTTTTTTTTGGTTTGTGTTGCAGCACTGCTCCAGGAGTCCTCACCTGTCTCCAGGTACCACAGGTCCTTGCAGCAGACCTGGTAGTTCCAGCTCTTGCGGTATCCGTCTCGGCCGCTCCAGATGTAAAGCCTGGAGCCGACAGCGACGCTGCAGTGGCCGGCCCGGGCTCGGGGCCAGCAGGCATGCTGGTCATCGATCTGTGGCCCCTGGCTCTGCAGCTGGGACTCGAGGTCGTCCTGCTGCTCTGGAGCCAGGTCCTCCCAGCACATGGTGTCTGCAACAGGAAATTAAAAAACAGTTCCAAAAAGTCTGGATCTTTGGAGTTTCAAAGCTTTCTGTGGAAATTACCAGCCTATCAGAAGTGTGCATACAGTTAAACTTTTTTTTTAAACTTTCCAACTCTGACAGTTAAGGAAACCTTCCTCGTTCTCTGATTTTTTTTTTGTTTTGTTTTTTAATGTTAGAAAAATGAAAGAACTTGTTTTATTTCCCTCAAAATCCAAACTTTACATCCGCCAAGCTGGAGATCTCCACCTGAATAAGTTTTGGATTTAGAAACTTCTGAAGGGCTGACTGACATCACCGGAACAGCCTGGAGGCTTAGCTGTTGATACATTTCCAAACACACACTAAAATACAAGGGCATAGCTGCACGACTTCATGGCAAAATAGAAATCAATCAATCAAAACATCAGGAAAAGAACCGTGGCGCTCACAATCGTTCTTAAGTTTCCAGATGCCCAGCATCTCCACATTCATCTTTAACTATAAGTAGTAAAAAAAAAGAACAACCAGCATGGGAGCACACAGCCATCATACCACTTTGGTGTTCCAGAAATGAAGAGACTTTGGTACGAAATGTTCAAATAAACACGAGAGAAACAACAAAAGACCTTGTAAAGATGCTGCACAAAACCGATAAATATCACTAAAACATCTTCTTTACAAACATGGGCTGAAAGGCTGCGCAGGGAGAGAAAACCACTTCTCCAAAACAACTGTTAAAAAGTCAGAATATAATTTACATTTACACATAGACAAAAAAAAAAAAAAAAAAAACATTCTTAAATTTTATAAATACATCCTCTGGTCTGATGAAACAAAAGTTTAGCTGTTATAATTATTGTCGTGTGTTTGAAGAAAAAAAGATGAAGCTTGTAGGCCTCAGAATGCCATGACAACCACGAAGCACGGGGGCGGCAGCATCATGTGTGGGGCTTGCTTTGTTCTGTTTTGTGTACTTGTACTTCTAAGAATTTAAAAGGAAGATGCAGGCAAGAAAGTCCACAGACCTGGATCAGCACCTGCAGTTCTGAAAGAATGGACCAAAATTCACCAAGGCACTGCTCGAAGCTCACGGAGGGTTACACAAAAGATTTGAGCTGAGTTAAGCGGTTAAAAATCAATTTTACCAAATATTTAGGGTACAAAAACCTCTGACTTTAAAGAAGCGATAAAAACAAACCTAAAACAGAAACTTGGTTCAACTTCACTGTCACACATGAAGAAAAAAATATTACTATGATGAATTTTCTTATTTATGCATGCCAATTTTCTTCTGTTACAAGATGGAGGAAACCAAACCAAATGTGAATTATTTTAATTTTAATATTTCTGTCATTTAACCATATAAGCAAGTATTGGTGATTTTTAGATACTTTTTGGTAATGTTATTCAACAGAATAATGCCATTTACATCATCTGTGTTGATACATTTCACCCCAACTAATGCAGATGGAAAGATTACGCTCATCTGTAAACTTTGTGTAAAGATCGATGTCAAGAATGACACCAAGCTGCAGAAATAGTCATATATCCAAAAAGTGTATGTAATGCTAAAAAAGCTGCAGAAATAGTCATATATCCAAAAAATGTATGTAATGCTAAAAAAGCCACTACAAAACTTTTATATTCATGTAACTATGTAATAAATTACTAAACATTTCTAATAAATGTTGTGAATTCCCATCAATGATTAAATATTTCCATTAATTCCCACTGAAAGTTTCCAAATTGGAACATCTCAAAAATACCCCAGCTATATATTTCATCACTTTGCAACCATATTCATGAATGATGTATTTTAATTTCTGTAACAGAAGTACAAACCTAAACTGAGAACACTTAGGGAGTTTGTGCAGATCCAGTCGAGTCCACTCTGTCTGTGAGACTCCGGGATGGGAATCCAGCCACCGAAAACATACATCCTGCAGACACACGGACAAACTGAAGCTTTTCACCGACTAAACCAGACCTTCACAACCTTTTATATCTGACAATCACTTACTTATTTCCAATGACATTGGCAGAGTGGAGACTTCTGGGAAGTGGAGTGGGACCTCTTGTCTCAGGTTTCGACCAGACCATCGAGTCTGATGGCGGGAAAAGAGATGAGGAAGTTTGCACACAGCAAAGACCTTAATTTCTCAAAAGAAACTCTTGTCCTACCAAGGTCAAGCTGCCAGATGTCGTTTAACCGGCACCCTTGCATTCCTCCAAAGATGTAGAGTTTTGGAGAACCGAGGGTGGTGCACCCAACTGAGGTGTGGGACTCCCGTGCGGAGGGTCCACCACCCTTCGTCTCAGGAATGTTCCAGCCTCTCACCCCCGACACCGCCTGCAGCTCCAGCTCATAGAAGTCGTCCAGGTACCTAAAATTGTAAAACATCAAATCCACCAAACCGGAAATCGCAAGAAAGATAAGAAAAGAAACTGCTTTTGCCTGCTTTACTCTTTTTGAAAAGCCCAACAGTACTTGCACCATACCTTGGTACATTGCCGTTGGGGTCCTCGCTGTCATTGGCCAGCCCTCCAAACAGGTAACACTTGTTACCCACAAGAGTGAAGCTGTGTCCAATCCGAGGGCACGGAGGTGGGCCGTTTCTGGGTGACCTTGGTTTCAACTTCTTCCACAGCCAGCGACTGGCCTGAGGAACAAAGACGAGGCTTGAACAGTGCTGAGCGCGGCCGCGCAGGTGTTACACTCCCACATGAGGAAACACTGTACCTGAAGCTCATAGAGGCTGTTTGTGTACTTCCCATACTCAATCATGCCGCCAAAGACCAGGACTCGCGTGCCTTCGCAGACAAAGCCATGGGCCGCACAGCCGGGCGGGATGTCACCCCTCACCGCAGGCAGAAACCACTGCTTTGAGACTGAAAGGACAGACAGCTGTCACACAACTGGATCTAAGGCAAAACAAACACAGTGGAGAGGAGGGAAGACTAAGGACTAAAAGTCTGAATTTAATATTAACTGACTTTTTTTTTTTAAAAAAAGTATTTTACACGTTGTTCAGCACCAATAGAAACAATAATAATGAGTCATTGTTGTTGGTTGTTTTGCCTCATCTAATCAAAGAAGTTAGATAGTGTTTTTGAAGTTGTTTCTCATCAAATACAAAATAAATTTCCGCAAACACGCTTAATAGCAAACTTGTATTTGTGAAAGAAGCCGTTTATTACGCTGTTAAACTGTGCTGATTTGTAGTATTTGTTTATTCATTCACATCGAACAACTGAAATACAACCTAAAAAAAGTTCGTCAAATGTAAATCTAAACAGCCTCCTATAAAACTAACATGCTTGTAACTTTCATGTGGCGCAAGACTGAGTTTACCTCGTCTCGCGAGATTTGAAACTGACAAAAACATTACAGCGTCTGGTGTCCATCTGCTTATAAATACCAGAATATAATTAATACATGTCCAACATATCCTTCTTTACTTCTTCGTGATGGCTACGACGTATGTTTTAAGGTTTGAACCGTTTCACAAAACACTTATAAAAGTTCAAATATTGACACTTTACACTATTTAGTTAAGGTCCATGAACGCACCAGCGGTGGACCTCAAAACCAGACGAAACTAGCTGGTTCAAGTCAGGGAATAGATTGCAATTAAAAATAAATAAGACTTTAATTTCTTAAGTATTTGCAGTGTCTTCCATATAAGCAATGAAAACCATCGGGAGAAAGCTATGTTCACTTTCTCTAGAGGACCCTAAACACATTAGCCGCTAACCTGCTAATTAGCAACCGGCTAACGGTAGCTCACCAGTGTTGTAAACATGAAGGTCCTCCGCTATTCCCTCGTTTCCACCACCGAAAACGATGACAAGTTCCCGGATGGCTGCCGCTCGGTGTCCATGTCTGGACCGTGGGACCACTCCAGTAACGTGGTGAACTTTCCTCCATCGAGGCTCCTCCACACAGGAGCTCATTTTGTTGCTACAAAGCACGAAGTTTGGCGCTGTTGACGTTTCAAAGATGTGGGAGGGGCCAAGGCTGATCTGAGGAAATGAAGCCAAAGAGGGGACAAGCACGAGGATATCTCACTCTACTAGTTTTTGGTTGCATTGACATAGAACGAACAATGAGAGAAATTAGTTTGATAACTGGTGATGCATCTTGCAAAGACAACTATTTGTGTTCTCAATGGTGATGTGAATATGTATAAAATGAATAGGATTTTTTTCTTCAGCTTTGGAACATCATTTAGACAGATTAGTTTAAAGTCAAAAGTTTCAACGGGGATGCCTGCTGACGTTGAAAAACATAGAGAAACCTCACCAACCCTGGCTTTAGAGCCAAAGTGGCAGCTTAATAATAAACATCAATAAACATCCAGCTTATGCTACCTGTTATGTTTTTTTGTCTCATTTTATACACATACACTCATACAAAAAGTAATGTGTGCGTTTTATTAGCAGATGTGGTCTACACTGTTTGCATGCTAAAAAACAATGTTGTCATTAAAAAAGTATTGTTAATAACGACCAGTGATGGCAACAAATAGTTCAACATATGGAAAGGTTAATGTTCTTGTTTCTCAGATGGAACATGACCGCTCACGTGCAATGTCATTCTGAGACACCACTCTCCAGGTAAACTGAATATACCATTTCTCCTTTTTTTTTTTTTTTGAGCTGGAGTTATACACTGTATAAGACAATGGAAAAAGCACCTGGTCATGTGATCCATTGATTTCTAAAGACGGATTTTTAAGTCTTTTCTCAGCCACGTTGCTTCCAAAGCCAATGGAAACACGCCCACCACATGTCAATCAAATTTAGCTTTGCTCCCAGCTCCTTTAGCCGAACCGTCTGCTGAGCTGCTGTCAGACGTTTACTGCACAATATACCCTTTAACATGTTGACTCAACAGTAAAATCAAACATGACTGTTGGGTTTAGCCAATGCTGGGCTAATAGAAACAGGTGGTTGCTTCGCTAAGTGTGGTGGAATGACAAAACCAGATGACGAAGTGATAGCTAGCCACTGGCCGAGCCGACTGTCAATCAATCAGGAGGGCTTATATAAAACAATGCATTGTTTTATATAAGCCCTCCTGGTGTGGAACAAATAAAGTCACCCCCTCAGAGTTGTTGTGGACAAGAAATCAAACGATTGAGACCAAAACGGTTTTTGGAACGAGGTTGTGAATATGTTTATTTCTTGTCTAAAGTCGGACATATTAACATGTTAGTCAATGGAGATTTACTCGCTTTTGCAGCCTCTAGTGGTCAGTCGTGGAACTGCAACAAATCTTAGCTCCACATGAGCCTCGATGCAGAAATGAGTTGGTTGCCGCTTGGTTGGAGTTCTAGTGCCAGCGAACATCCCAGTTAAAACTTCCAACTTGAAACTCGGAAATTCCGACTCCCTCCACTCAAATAGAACGCATTGTATATTATCTTCCAAATAATATACAATCTTTGAAAGACTTTCCAGTTGTTTGCTGTTGGACTTGCCTCAGATTTTCAGCTGGTACATTTATTTAAACAAGGATTATATCTTCAACAAAGTTAGTGAGAGGAAAAATAAACAAAAGATAAAACAAGGAAAGGCAAAAGAGTAAATGGAGATATTTTACTGTACCCAGGCCGAGAACAAGCTTAAAATGTATGTAGGAATTACTTTTATTAAATAAATGAACATTTTTCGTACTCAGAACGTACACTCCCTTGAACAGGTCAGTGTATCAATCTTGAAGAAGTCATTTTTCAAATAAGCTGCATTCAATCAAAATAAAAATGTTGGGCAACAGTTTTAAGTTACCGGAAGGCCTTAACTTGACCTAGAGTGTGTGTGTATGCATGTTAGTGTATGTGTGTGTGGAAACAGGAACCCCTCCCGGTGAGCAGGAAGAAGATGACGTCAGTTGTCAGTTGGGTCATAGTTGTGTGTGTGCGTGTGTGTGTGTGTTAAGAATTACAATATTTTAGGTTTGTGTGTGTGTGGGTATGGAAGAGGAGGGGGTTCAACTTCTGGCTGTTTAGTGTTGAGTTAAGGTGTGTGTGTAGCGCATGTCCCGGTCCCCTGGCCTCCGTGTGCGAGAGACGCGGCGGTGGAAGGGGTGTGTTTATGGGAAATAGAGATTCCGCGTTCGTGCGTGCGTCTGTGTGTGTGCGCGTGTTTACACAGACGGGAATACTGCGCCAGAGGAAGTGCGCCCGCTCTCCGTCTGCGCGTCCCGATTTCCTGCTCTGAGGCAGGAGAGAGCGGAGCCGCGGATCCGCTTTCAGACAGCGGGACGGCAGCAACGGCAGCATGGAGCCCCAACACAGCGCGCACACACCAGTTTAAGAACCCGACGCGCACATCAGGCGGGACACACGGACAAAGGAGCAGCGGCCGTCCGCGTCTGGGTAGGTGCCATGTTTCCTTACGTCTCCAACTTTCTCGAGTTAGTACTCCGAGTGTCCGCGCGCTTGTGCGTAATCCGGAGATCCGAGCGGACTTGAAGTGAAGTCATTATGAGTTACTTGTCAGCTTGAAAACTCCACAAAAAGCCACGCGTGAGGTGTTAGAGGTGTGCGTAAAAGGAGTAAAAGCTGTGCGCAAAAGGTGACAAACTGAAACAAACGGCTCTCGGGGTTTTGGAGGTTACACCGTATGAGGGAAATAACTAAAAAGAGGTTAGTGTATCAACTTAAAACGAAGAGGGTGAAAAAGGCAGCCGTGGCTCCTTTAAAAATGTTGTAGTAGACTTTCTGGTTTGTCTGGACCTCGCAGACTAATTGCCATGCGCTTCCGGATTGAAGCTGGCAGCAGACAACATCTTGAAAATGAGTCACTGGTGCAAAACAAAGAACCGTTTGAGTTCCAGCAGAACCCCGCGCCCTGCACACGCGCGCGCACACACCTATATTTCTTAATATAAGAGGTAGCCGGCCCAGAGGAAATGGACGGAGAGCTGCGTATGGATTTGGTCTTTTGGGTCCCGAGGAGACGCGCTTTTCGTTTTACAGAAAGAGGATCTTTGCATGTCGGGTTATTTTCACTTGGAGGCGCACAGGCAGCCAAAGTGACAGTAAACCAAAACCTTTTACAGAGAAGATCAGCGCTACAAACTACTTTTATTCTGAAATTCCATGAACTAACATTTCCTGGTACTTTTAAAAGTCCTCCAGACTTGTTTAGAGCCAAACCTCATCCATCAACAGTGTGTGTGGGTTTCATAAAGAACAACTCCTACATCTGTTGGGTGTTAACGAGAACAGATTTTATATAAATAAAGACACACGCTGAATGTGTGTGTGTGTGTGTGTGTGTGTTCCCGGTGCTTCCCACTGGGCAGGAAGTCCTGGAGAGCCTCTCACTGGGAATGACGCCCCTGATGCTGAATGACAGGAAGTCCTCCCTTAGACAGGCAGACATCACTGCAGTTCCTCCATCACCTTCGCCTCTCTCTCTCTCTCTCACACACACACACACACACACACAAATACAGGAAATAGGAAGTGGGAACACCGTTGGTTGTGTACTTGCTCACTGCG
>JAOWBL010000016.1:1071239-1104739 GCA_028564865.1 Zenarchopterus dispar
ACACACACACACACACACACACACACACACACACACACACACACACACACACACACTCCCTCAAACCACCAAATAAACTGTAAAGCATCTAATGTGCAGCTTTGTTATCCCGAGAACTGGATTTGTTCCCAGATTTAAAGACCTCACGATGTAATAAAATCTAAGGGACCTTCTCCGGCAGAGTGGACGGCTGTGCAGATGTAGAAAAAAAAAAAAAAAAACTTCACACACATCAAACCAGCCATTAGAATCACTCATTTGTACCTAATACGATTATTTGGAGTCATTAACAAACCTTAAATTGGACGGTTGCTCCTTTTATGTAAGGGCTTTATGTGAGATACTTAAGGCTATAGTTTTACCTGCAGTGGAGGGGAGTTGGGGGAAGAGCTGCAGCACAGCAAATGTTCACCATCTGAAACAAATCAAACCTTTTAAATTTCATCGCAAGTTGAGCAAAAGCTGTATCAGATGTATTTACGCTCCTTCACTTTTGCACCAGAGAGTTGTTTACCTCATTACACTTTGTTTTCTGGACAACATTCATATCGTATTAGTGTTTTTTTTTTAAAGAAAGTATTAGCATTGATGCAACACTTCAGTGGTGTAAAAGTTCAGTTTTTGCTTCAAGACTTGTGACCTTGTTATCAAATTGACGAGGTTGTAGATGGTTTAAATGGTGAAAACGGACTCCTGGGTGGTCGACCTCAGTAGCTGCTGGCTAGTTTATCTTCCAGTCAGAGTTCCTCTCTGATTCTCCAAATTTATAAGTGTTTCACAAAACTTTACTTATAAAATAAGATATCTGAGAAAAATCAAATAAAATCATTTTAACATTAATGAGCTAGTAGCTCAGTACAGTATACTGGTGGTTTCACACAGGTGGGGCAGTTGCCTCACCTCTTTTCACTGCTCTTCTTTCTATCCATCCATCCATCCATCTTCTTCCGCTTATCCGTGGTCGGGTCGTGGGGGCAGTAGCCTAAGCATGGAGACCCAGACTTCCTTCTCCCCAGCCACTTCGTCCAGCTCATCTGGGGGCATCCTGAGGTATTCCCAGGCCAGCCAAGAGACATAGTCCCTCCAACGTGTCCTGGGTCTTCCCCGGGGTCTCCTCCCAGTGGGGCATGCCCGGAAAACCTCCCCAGGGAGGTGTCCAGGAGGCATCCTCACCAGATGCCCGAACCACCTCATCTGGCTCCTCTCGATGTGGAGGAGCAGCGGCTCTACTCTGAGCCCCTCCCGGATGACCGAGCTTCTCACCCTATCTCTAAGGGAGCGCCTGGCCACCCTACGGAGGAAACCCATTTCCACTGCTTGTATCCGTGATCTTCTTCTTTCTGTCACCACCCACAGTGACCATAGGTGAGGGTAGGACCGTAGACCGACTGGTAAATTGAGAGCTTCATGGTAAGCTCCTTCCTCATCATGACGGAGTCTTCTTTTAAGAAGATAAACATCTAACAAACCCACTTTAAAGTCAGTGTAAATCCACAATAAAACACGTGTTTAGTGATAACAAGGCAGAGTTTATAATTTGTCCCTTTCGGGCTACTGTAGAAACAGGAATTATAACATGGTGGTCTTAGTGACAAAAAGGCCCCACACAACAATCTAACTTAAGCATTGAGTCTAATACGAAGCTAAACAAAACCTGCAGTTAATCGACTGGCCACTGGGGGCGCACTCCACAAGTCTCCATTGACCTCCATGTTAAAGTGTTCAACTGTGCAGCAGAGACAAAAAACGGTTTTAGTCTCCATAGCAAGATTTCACATCTATGATGGCTGTACGGGGGTGATTTTTTCTTAAATTTTTGCACCACATCAGGTAAATTTTCACAAGTTAATGTATAATTAGGGTTATAAACTTTTGATTGGCAGCCTGGCTTAGCCAGTGGATGGCCATTATCACTTCCTTATCAGCTGCAGACTGTGTCTGGAGTGGAGCTTCACTGACCTCCACTCGAGACTGTGATCTAACGAGTGGTTAGGGTTTGGGTTGTCTGGGAAAAGTGCTCCATCGGCTGGAAGTCACATGGTTCTGTTCCAGAGTGGAGGTCAGTGGAGCGCTGCTCCAGACACAGCCAGCTCTGGCTTTGCCGAGCAGTCAGTAGCTCGCGCTCATCCAGCGCCGACTAAATGCAGCGGCCATATCTGATTTTGGCACCACAACAACATTTGAAAGGGGATTTTCCACTGCAGATGTCCACAGGGAACTCCACGACTCCTGTGTCACGGATCAGCTGAAGGGGCTGGTAACCACGGCACATTTTGATTGGCATGTTTCAAAAGGATTTCCAGGACTGCCCGTTCCAACATCAGGCCACACAGTCTGAGCAGGAAGAGGCTCCAAAACCGCTTCTCAGAAAACCTCTGGATGACATCAGAGAGCTTTTCTATTAATTTTACCGTTTTTTTAGGCCCATATTGTCTGAAAATGTAAAGTGGACATGCTGGGATTACGAAAAGACAAAAGCTCTCTCTTTTCACTTCAACTTCAATGACTGAAAACATGTTTAACTTCATCTTTGGCCTCTGGGTGGTGAAATATAAAAAAGTAACTTCAATCAAAAAGCAAAAGATTTGACATTTTTTTAAAACTCTTCTTCTGTTTTTTTCTGGATCCTGTAGTGGCCAACCTTTGATCCACTCAAAAAAAAACCAAACCCATGTTTATTATGTATGGTGTACTCAGCTTGATAAAGACTCGACATCAAGCTAAAACATAGACACGACTGAGGTCTATGGACCCGAAAGATGTAAAGCCAGTTTCAACTGTGGTGAAACGTTTCTGTAATCAGGTTAGACTTGAATTCTAGTGTGGATGTTTATCTTCTTCCTTAACCCACATTTGTCCCCCTGCAGTTCCCCACGTTGCTGAACGGACCCATTCCTGTACCTCTGCCCAGTGTGGATGCTCCTTCTCCATTGATGCTCTCCTCCAGCACCCACAAGTCCTGATGCCAGACCGAGCTCCAGGAGCAAACGGGTCCAAAAAGGGGGGCAGGACCAGATCAGCAGCAACCAAAGAATCAAAACCAAACTCTGACGTCGAACCACAGACGACTGGAACTCACAAGTCCAGTTACACTTTGATCCCAGTTTTCTACCTTTTGTTCTAGAAGAAACTGAAGTTTTGCTCTCAGAAAAGCTTTAGCTACTTCTTTATATGTTTACTTCAGGGTTTTCTTACATTTGCATTAAATTTTCTTGATATGCAAACAAACTGACTGGAGGTCAGACCTCATCAATGCCTCATCTCATCCCACATTGGGGATCAGCTTTATCATAAAAACTGCTTGAAATGCGATGAATACGCTCATATTCCCCTTTAGTTCCCATGTATAACCCCAGCACCTACGACTCTGACCCAGACGGAGATTTGTGAACTGAGCTCAGTTTGTTTTTTTGTTTTTTTTTAAATTTCTAACTCACTTTTAACCCGCCTTGATTCCAAGTATAAATATCGCTGTGCTCATGTCTTGAGGGCATACCAACATTTGCGAAGTCAAGCGATAACAGCAGTAGATTTTTATTAACACACATTTCTTGTGCCATCATGATTATCAAATGCAGCAGAGACGTTTTCCTGCCAAGAGTTCTTCTTACGCCAGACCGTCTCGTCGGCAACAAAGCAAGCAAGCATAGTTCCTAAAATCTTCAAAAAGTGCACTTAAATTTGTTCACGGTGGGAGTATAACTGTAGAATTAGAATTTACAGTAAAATCTGGGAAAGGATGGATATGAGTACAGGCCATCACGACTGTTTCCCCTCAGGATCACAGGTTCTCCTTCTTCTTCTTGTGTTTCGAGAAACTCTCTCCAGATCTGGACTCTTTGAGCTCGACTACGCGGGATGGGACCTTCGACCCCTAGCAAGGCGTCTGCTAGCCAGAGTGGACTCGGTTTTCACGCGTAATTTCTTCCACTTCTTTGTTAATGCACTGTACTTCTAAAGCCATCTACCAGCCGTGCCTTCTGTAATGTAAGATTTCTGTAAATTTTTTAAGAGCTGTAATCTGGGTCAAAACTGCACAAATGTGTGTGTGTGTTTTTTTTTTTTAAATGTATAATGTTTTCTGGTTATTTTTCTAGAAAAAATTATGGAAGCATATTCTCAGTGATTTTCTTGGTTTTTGGAAGGAATAACAAAAAAAAAAGAAGAAAAAAAACCCCCCACTTCTCTGTTGGGCCGCTTTTCTTCAACCATTCAAAGAACGACTGCAAACACAGACGGTTTATGAAACAGTTTAAATTTACTTCTGATGGTTATGAGAAATAAATAGTTCCAGTAAAAAGAGTTACACACTAACTGTTTACCGGCAGCTCAGTGTTTCAGAGAGGTCGAGTTCACAACAACACAGCAGGCCTTCCATGCTTCAGGCACACACGCACGCACGCACGCACGCTCACGCAGGTTCACAAAAAAATGACACATCATTCACACACTTGAAAAAGTACAGTTTTACAATGATAAATATTAAGCCGTTTTAGAAATCTCCTTTCGTGCATGTTACTCCTGTCCATGTACAAAAAAAAAAAATAATAATCCTATAAGCAGAAACACAGTTTGAAGTTTACAGTAAAACAATCCCATTGACATTTTATCGTGAAGCTTGCAAATGTATAAATAGAGTAAATGTGACATTTAACAGGAGGGAAAGGAAAGTTTCATACTTTAGAAAAGATGCGTATGGACAACTTGTGCACCAATGGGCCAATATAATACAGGACATCTACCATTAATATAATGAATTTTCCTGTTTAGACTTGTGTTATCACAATTTATTTTTATCTTAAATCAGAAAATATTCCTATCAGGCACAGAAAAGACAGACATTTTCACAGGATTATTAAACTATGAGCTGCAAACTGTGTTTAATGTGAACATTATTCCATTAATGGTCTCATATTAGTTTCGTCAAGCTTTAGTAGTGCTTCCAGCACTTTCTAGCATGTGCTCATTATCCGTGTGTTGAAACCGAGAACTTCAATCTTTCAAATCCCAACAAACAACACATTTCAAATGTTCATTCCAATGTTGAGCAAAAGAGCTGCAGCAACAAGAAAATCTTTGTCAGAAGTTACATTTTTACTCTTGGTGCTCAGTGGGCTCCTGGCTGGTGCGCCAAACGCTGTTCTAAGTTTGCTACCGTTTTTTTTTTTTTTTTTTTAAATGATAGACTTCTCCCTGCGTGGCTGTTGAATTTTGCATCCAAATGTGTCTGTTGTGCTCTTTGATGAGGAGAGACAGTCACTGAAACGTTGTGTTTACCTTGAAAGGAATGGCTCGGCATTTAGAGATCTACGCTTTACAGCTTTTGTGTCAAGAGGTGCAAAATGACTGATAACACTTGTTTAAATCTGAGAGATGTGCAAAAGCAGTTGTTTTCAACCATCCCAAGAATCCCTAGGACCAGCTTCAACTGTGAGGTCACAGTCACAGAAATGAAGAACAGATAAAGGTGTATTTTCCTCTTTTTTTTTTCCAATCTAGCTTTAGTTTCATATTTAGCGCCAAGGCTTTAAAAAAAAACAAAAACAAAAAAACAATTCTGCCGTCACATACCTGCTGGAAAGAAGAAGTGGCCGTAAAGATATTGGTCCAAAAAGAAAAACATAAGATGCAAGTAAACAGAAGCCAGGAAAGCAAATGCACACCAGCAGGTTTACGCAGCAGCAGCTCGGGGAGATCTTTCATTTGCTTCAGTAAACACATTTTCAAAAGCGACTTCTCGACCAGCTTCATGGCGTGGAGCATCACCGTTCGTTTCAAACAGCACAGCTTTTGGTACAAACACTGGACAGATCAGTGGTGCGACACCAAGTGGAAAATATTAATTGTTGCTCTTGAACGACACCCCCCAACCCTCTTCTGTCCCACCGTGCCACACGACAACGCTGTTTCACAAGGAGATGTCAAAGATCACAGACACAGAGATCACATCTTAATACTGTTGGGTAAACTCGGCCGTATCAAAGTCCGTGTCCCTGATAAAAAAAAAAAAAAAAAAAAGTAACACACTGGAGTGCAAGTGAAAACAAAAGTGTTACTGCAGAGAAATCTCCAAATGCAAACAAAGCAAGAAAGTGTAAATTCGCTTTTCTTCTGTCTTTTTTCTTTTTTTTTTTTAATAGCACTCAAGTCCTGGCAGTTTGACGGGGTATCGGGGAGGGCTTTTCAGCTTCCTGTGGGACACTGCATGACTTCCTCTGGTATTCCTCCTTTTTCGTCCGTGTTAAACCGTTTGCCTCCCCTAGCACGTCTCCGTTTGGTCCCGTTGCTGATCCAGAACGTTCCAAAAGAACACAAAAACCTAAAGTTGGATGTTCTTGTGTTGACCACATTAGCTCCTGTAACCCAGAGGATGTCAGCTCATTCAGAACCGTTCTCTGGCTTTTGTTGCAACCCCCCCCGCCTCCGGAGGACAGCGGGCCCATGTGAAAACAAAGTCCGTCTGAACTGAAATGACGATAGGAAATCCAGAAGAACCCCTGCAAAAACAGCCTTTCTAAACCTGGAAATGTTGTAGAGTTCAGTCACGGAAGCTCGAAGGAAAACAAAACATAATCTCCAAATATATACATATATATGTATCGGTATACATACTTTTTAAAAACTCTGGAAAAAAAAAAAACTGAAACTTTTCCGTCTCCAAGTACAACAATGAGAACAACAACTTGGATCACAGCGTCAACATCAACATCAGTTGAATTTAATTCAAAAGAAGCCAGAGAATCATAGCCAGAAAAAGAACAACAGTAACTTTCCTGACTGCTCAACTGTGCATGGCGTCTCAAGTTCACATCATGTGCATGAACACTCACATACAGACACACACACACACACGGTGTGTTACAGACAGTAGTAGTTTAGCAGCAAAAAAATTCAACCTCACTCCTCAATAAATAAACAGACTCCAAATAGTTTTGACTTCGAGTCACTCACTCAGATGTGTGTGTGTGTGTGTTTGGAGGAGAGGGGGGTTGTCACTTAGAGGGGAGGTGGGCTCATGCGAGGGGTTGCTGGGAGGTGATGAAGCTGACCGTCCTCAGCAGGGAACATTAGAAAAGCATGCTTTGCCTTCTGTTGATCTTGTTGTTACCTACAACAGAAAAAATTATGTTAAAATACTCCTAATGAATTTGTTACAATATATTAGTCAACATCCACTTTTAAATGTTCAATTTATGAGGAAGTTTAAATGCAGGATACTGATTTTAATTTAATATCCACTTTCTTGTAACAAAGAGGTGCTGGTACAAGCGTCCTATCAGATGTCCTCTCTGATGCTGAAGGGAGCGTTCTAAGCTATGACATCACTGATGATGTCATCTGGGGAGGAGTTGTGAGTCCTAAAATATTTTAAAAGAAATCTTCGTTTAAAAATGGTGTTGTGAGGTTGCTGCAGAGGTGATTTAGGAGGCAGAGAGGGTTTCACCTGAAACCTGGCTCCATTTGCATTATGGGAAATGTAGAAATATGAACTATGATCAACTGCAACTAATAAACAAGGCAATTCTGAATTTGATGGCAGCAACATGCTCAAAGCTGAGACAGGTTGAAGCTTACAACTGTGTAGCATTTCCTCTTTTAATAACAGCTGAGAACTGAGACCAGTTTTAGGACTTTTGGGAGAGGAATGTTTGGTCTGCTTTGTAATATCTTTAATTTCATGATGAACCAAATGTTTCCAACTGGTGAGACGTCTGGACTGCAGGCAAAGCAGTTGACATCCAGACTCTTACTACAAATGCATGTTTTGGAAACAGCAACTATAGAAGTTGAGCATCGTCAGAGACTTTTCAGGACCTTTTCTGAAACAGATGTCTGGATGGGCGAATTTGTTGCTTTATAATCAAGCAACACTAATTTTACTTCCAGATACGCAACCTTCCCATTCCACAGACACTTAATTCATCCCCATACCATCCGAGATGCAGACCTTTGAAACCAAATGGACCTCTTTAGTCCAGAGGACACAGCATCCACAAAGAATTTAAAGTTTAAATTTGTCTGATCAAATGACAGTTTTTCTACTTTGCCTCAGCTGAGAAGACGGCAACGTTTCTAGTTCACGTTCATTTATGACTTATTCTTTGCATGATATAACTTTAACCTGAAGATCACAGACATCCAATATTGATTTAAAATCTGAATAACTTAATAATGAGGTCCAGGAAACGACCTCTGGGTTCTAGTCCGATTCAATCCAGGAAGTGAAGAAAAGTCGCAGTTCCTCCACTGACCACTAGAGGCTCCAACGGTGAGTCAATCAAATTCATTCATACTTGGGTGGTCTAAGGACTGCTTGCTATGATTGTTATTTGTCATCATTTCACCTACTCAGCGCCATATTGACTTCAGAGCTATTAGTAAAGAGCTAATAGTGTGTTAAAAAAATTAGCCTTCACCCTTTTATGCTCAGGAACATTATTCTGAAATAATTTCATAATTTGTGCAGCCTTTCACAGACTAGTGAGCTCTGCAACCTCTACCTCTCTCCAAGATGCTCCCTTTACACTTGTTACCAGTTAAACTAATTAGTTGCAAGTTGTTTGTCCAGATGGTTTTTTTAGCATCACTTTTTCCAGTCTTTTGTTGCTTATATCTCACCTTGTTAACATCACATTAAACATTAGTGACAAATATTACAAGAATAAATATGCTCTCTATGTTCTCTTGTCAATAACATTTTATGAGGTTTGTAAATAAATTGCATCCTGCTTGCCAGCTTTTTGGGAGTTTGTTACGGGAACAGCTCAAGTTTTTGTTTAGGACCTCGCTCACCTGACTCTGGGTACGAGGAGTTCCTGTAGCCAGGGTCTCTCTGCAGCTGCATCTCTTTTAACGTGAATATGGATACACCTGAAACACAAACAAAGAGCATGAAGCAACAGATCCCAAAACGCGACGCTCTGAGGGGGTCAAACAGCAGATTTTATCGTTTGTTCTCACTCTCGGGAAGTGTGTGGACTCTCATCCCCAGCTGCCTGAAGTAGGAATGTTTCATCGCCTCGTCGGCTGAAATCCTCGCCTTGGACTCGTACTGTGGAGAATTAAAAAAAAAAAAAAAGAAAAAGAAAACAGGAAATATGAACCATCCTGTACGTTAAGCAGAAAATGCAACGATTCGTTTGTTGTGTCAGGGATGAAAACAGGAACTTTTGTGTACATTTACTGAAACTCCTGTGGAAAGGAAACGCTTAAAGAACTGCGCCTCCTGCTGTTGACAGGTGGTAGTGAAGAAGTTCATTACACAACCTGAAACCAGGAAAACAGTTGGGACATGTGGAAAGTGAAAATCAAATCAAATGAAGTAGTAATTCTTTAGAGACAGCACATTTCTATAATTTCCCTCATCTGCCTCAGTTTATTTGTTCATACACATTAATTTTTGTTCATTTCAGGAAACACAATCTAAACAACGGTAATGCTTTTATCACTTTGTAATTAAAAGATTATCCATCACTGAAGATACCAAGCAACAAGTCATTTCTCTTGTCTTTTGTCCTACTCTTCATCGTACAAAGCTTGCGGGGTCATTGCTACGACTGAAGTCTCCACCTATTCTCTACCGAGGACAGGACAGCGCGTCTTCCTCCTCAGGTCAGTAATGCGAGCAGAATGTGGATTTGCATTATTAAAGACGACCATGGACGTCCCCGGGAATGATGCGGTCTCGAAGGAAACATATGCTGCTCTAAAGACTCGGTGTTGTTTTCTGCATTAATGCTGCCATCATGGAGGCGTAAATGACCTCGGTTAAGGGCACTGATACAACCAAGTCCCATCACAGAGCCTGACCGCTGGACTTCTTGCTGTTACTCATCTGAAAGGTTCATCTCATCTTTGATCTGGAGGACACAGTGTCCACCACAGATATCAGTTCATCTGATCAGAATTCACATTTCCACTGTGTTACGGTCCAGTCCAGATGTCTCAAAGTCCAGATGTTGACTCTAGACAAAGTTAAGATATGGCTTATTTCTTGCACGATAAAGTTTTAAGTGACATTTATACATATAACTTTGTACTGTAGTACATGACAAAGGTTTCCTGCAGTCGTCCTTTGCCTATATGATTATAACAGCTATTGATGATTGATCGATCTTGGTACAGTGTCGTCTGAGGAACAGGAAGTCCTGGGTTTGTAGTTCAGATTCATGTCCTTGCCCTTTACTCACTGAAATTCCTCTTTTATGGTTTACTAGCTCTAAAATACCCCCATACCAATGTTATTACAAGTGTTGCAGGTCTGAGATGGAAAAATGGATGTAAATTAATCAATAAAATGAAGCTGATGAGGGGAAAAAAAGAAATGTCTTAAAGTTCATATCGTCTGCAAAAACGCAACAAAATTAAAGTTAAAACAAACGTAGGAATAAGTTTAATTTTCTTCATATTTCATATCGTCCCAACTGTTTTAGATTTGGGGTTGAAGAAATAAAAATCTGAGCGAAAACAATAAAAGGCTAAAGCTTTATACTTTTGATATTTTCATCAAAAAGAGAAGAAACAGACAAAGTGAAGTACACAGTTTATGTATTAATTATACCCTACAGCACTCATAAATAATATTCATTTTTAATTTATTATTTTTCCCACATCTATTCTGCAGTGTGGTCCTTGAGGAGATGTGATTTCATGATATGTGGAAGAGATAATAAAAATAAATGAACTGCAGGTTAAAACTCTCATGTATCAAGAGTCTGAGGGCTGATTTGTTGTTACGAATCTTTTTTTTTTTTGTCGGTTTAAGTGCATCGTGGGACATAAACACTCACTCTGAGGAAAGAAAGCAGCAGCTCGATGCCCTCGCTGTCCAGCCTGCAGAAGACAACAAGAAGAGCAACATTTTACTGTCTGCAGGCAGCACGGGCTGCTGGGAATGTGGGGGCTCATGGGAGGAAGGAAGCGGACGGCCGTCTCTAATGTTCTGCAGGATTTCCTGCCTGCAGCACACAAACACACACTCCGAAACACACAACACTGCTGTACGCATGCGAAGAGGAAACGACAGAAGAGAGAGAGAAAAAAAAAGAGAGACAAAGCCATAAAAACAAACAAGAGGGCGAGCACATGCACGTACACAGAGCTCAGTACCTGGGGGCGTGGTTGATTAACGACTGCTGCTTGTATTTGGGGAAGTTGTAGGATTTAAACTCCTCGATGGCGGAGATCCCCGGCCAGTTCTCCTCCGTGGGTGTGCCTGAGGATACACAAACGGACAAATCAGACCTGCTGTGGGCTCACAGGGCTTTTGTGGGGGTGTCGGTGAACTGGTTCGGCAGGAGAAGCTCACCCAATAGCCTGAAAATAAGGTGGAGCTCATCCTCCACGGTGGAGCCCGGGAACAAAGGCCGACCTGCAGCCATCTCGTAGAATATACAGCCAACGCCCCTGACGACGGAAACCGCACGATGTTAAATATATAAAAGGTGCTGGTTTCAGTCAGTTCGTGTTATTATGTACGTTCAGGTGCATCATGACAAAAGTGTTTATCTTTTCTTTAAAAGCAGAAGAAGAAATTCTTCTGAGCCTCATACCACATGTCAATCTGCGTCGAGTACTCCGAGGATCCCAGTAGAACATCGGGAGGCCGGTACCAAAGAGTCACCACCTCGTTGGAGTAGGTTTTCGTCGGGACAGACTTGGCCCTCGCCAGACCTGCAGACGCCCCAGGAACAGACACAAGCTTGAGGATCCCGACAATTAAAGCAGCTTTAAACCTGTGAACACTCTCAGTAGTAATCGGATGCATTTTCACCTAAACATACACATCTTACCAAAATCAGCTAGTTTGAGTTCTCCTTTCTCATTGATGAGGAGGTTCTGTGGCTTCAGGTCTCGGTGGAGAACTTTCCTCTTGTGACAATAAGACAACCCTCGTAAAATCTGGAACAAGAAGACCTGGAGAGAAACGAACGTTCAACTGACTTGATGCCATCAACATTTCATATGGAATCGTTTTAACTGAACTCGGTTAACTTCTACAGCTCTGATCAAATGCAGTCACAACGGTACAGAAGAAAGCCTTCAGGCCTCGAGATAAACTCTGAGAGACCATTTGGGGGAAGGAGCCATTAACTTATGCAAATTCAGATTGAACATTTCATGCTGTTACAGTTCAGTGCACTTTCATCTCTACAGCAGGAGACAAAAGCCCGGCGAGGTAAAACGAGCAGAATAAACATCCGCGTGGTCGGCTAAACTCACCTTCACATTGTGCATGCTCATTATGTTTCCACAATCATCCATGTACTGCTTCAGATCTTTATCCTGCAACAAGAGACGACTCCATCAGACAGGAAACACACTTGAACATCTAGACACCTCAAGTTTTGCATTTTCACACACGCTTTAATCTTCTTTGTCTCGTAGCTCTGCCGACATGTGGAGAATCCTTTTACCATCACTGGTGTTCTGGCTCTTTTATCAGGGGCAGTAGACTGAGTTTTTAATTTATAAAAATCTTAAATGGTTAATTTGTTAATATGCTATTTTACCTTACTAACGGCAAAGTCTCATTCCTTCCTGTCTTTCTGTATTTTTCATTAACAAGGTGAGGTGCAGACTGGCTTACATCTTTTCTCCACTTAGTCACGGTTTGTCCAAGTTTTTTTGGGGAAAAAAAACTCAGAGTACTGATGTGGAGCGCCACCAGAAACACAAACTCCTGTTTGTCCTCTTTCTTTTTGCCTGACCTGTAGAGCTGCAGCCTGACTGTGAGCTGTGTATGTTCATTCAGTTCTGATGTCAGAACAACCAAATTCAAAAGACAGAAAATGTCAAATGTGATTTTAGAACAGATGTTAACTGCTGATAGTGGTTGTCAATGCCTAAAATACAAATATTTCTATACAGGTATACAAACATAAATACTCTCTTTTAATGCTATAAATATAGATACATTGTTTGTGCAAAAACATAAAAATAATCTGTACGTGGGCGGTCTTTGTATTCTGCAACTACAACCTCAGATGAACAACATACAACTTTTCAATGTGATATTGTTTATTTAAATGAATCCAAACAGAAAAATAAATAATTATGTGTAATAAAGTGACAGGCAGATGCTGCTAATCATCAAGCCTTGATAAGCTTGTTATCAACAAGTCTGCAAACTCTCATAAAAACAGACGTTTCAAAGGTTTGCAGGTCGAGAGCATTCAGGTTTGTGTTAACACAATGCTAAGAGGGAAAGACATAAGCTATAGTCCTGGAGATTGATGTGTAACTGCTGCATATCAATCTGTTGTATTGGCCTATTATTAAGACCTGCTGGAATCAGATGATTTTTGTTTCACACAAATGCAAAAATACTGACTTAAAAGATAGTACTTATGTAAAAAAAGGGGCGATACATCACTATTCTGTTAGAAAACACCAATGCCTAGCTCTATTCTAACTTCTAGCACGCTGTTTTTATTTGATATAATTCAAGTGAGGAGTTTTTGAAACAAATCTTTAATTGGCATTCAAGCAGAAACTCTGATGGTTGTAGTTTGTGTTCGACGTGCGAGTATTACCAGGTACTCAAAGACGAGCGTGAGGCTCTTGTCAGTGTGGACGATGTCGTGTAGCGTCACAATGTTGGCGTGTTTCAGGTCCTTCAGTAACGACACTACAGAGAAACACATTTACATGAAGAGGAACACATTTAACACCTTTAATGCTGCCTGTATGAGCAAAACATTAAACTAGACGGAGGGAGATCTTTAGATTTAAAGCTCAACATTTCAAATAAAACGAAAACCATCAGCTAGACTTGACAAACTGTTAAATGGTATTTTATCTGGTACTTCAGACAGAGGTGATGAATACAGGATAAACTCATGTTTATGATCACCGTAAACAAATCAACCACGGGTGAAGGATCACCTTCTCTGATAGCAGTGCACGGAGCTCCTTCCTCGTGCTCCAGCCGGATCTCCTTGAGCGCCACCAGGTTGTCCGTCAGCTTACTGCGGCCTTTGAAGACCGTGGCGTACGTCCCCTAAACACGAACATGTTTTAGTCGCAGTAAAATAAAACGTTTTGGTTATTGGAGAGTCAGGTGGGATGCAAAGTCTTCCTCACCTCTCCCAGCTTATCCAGTTTGATGTATGTCTCCAACTTCCCAAAACCGATCTCCGACTGAGGGGACAATTACAAAGAAGTCAGGATTTAGGTTGTTGATGTATAACTCCAATAACTAGCCAGTTTGAAATGGTGTGAACTTGATCTGGATTTGGGACTTGTGTTGGATGTCCTTTTTGTTTTTTTTAATTTTAATTTCAAATTCTGTCACGTTTGTTTTGTCTGATTTTGCCAAGATTCTGACATATGTGACTAGCCATGTTATAAAGTACTACCACCTTTTTTTTTTAAAATAAAATGAGTATTTTTACATGAATTAACTTTGAAACTGAAGGAAACCCTTTAGTCACTCTTGTTCTTTCCAGAGGAAAATGTATTCTTAAGTTTTCTTTTGAATCTAAGGGATCTATGAACCACAAACTGGTGAGTATGAAGTTCGGCCAACTTTTCATAGTGAAAATGTGCCAAAACAAATAAAAGAGAGACTGTGATCCAACTAGTCCACCGACACCATGGCAACATGTTCATCCCCCGTGGAAGCGAGACAAAGAATAAAGAAGCTTGTGATCACTTTCTGAGGGGGGTTTCCACTACAAGACGCTGTGAAATCTCATCTCATCTCATGAAACACCTGATATGACCCTCTGCAGCCGCTGCTGGATGAAGACACTGAGAACCCACATCCTGCCAACTGTGACTGGCCGGGAAACAATTGGCCAGTAAGAAAACGCCAAAACTGCATCAAAAAGGAACGAGCGTGTGATACTACATGTGTACCTGTGTTAATTAGGTTTATTTTTTTCTTGATTTTATGATAAAAGGTCAGGAGTCAGGTCAGTTTCTGTTCCACATAAATCTCCTCATCGGCGACACGATCGCGCCACCGCCGCGCTTTGTGATCTAATCTGATGGGCTCAAAGTGGGAAGCGAACGCTTGTGTCTCCCGATGAATCCATCTCTGGCTCTGGCTGGGCCAGTTGCCATGGAAACCAGCACAGAGGGAGTCTGGTAATAAAACTGCGAGCGCCAAAGAGCTAATAAAGGAGCACAAAGAAGACGCGAACACAAAAACACCTGAACACACACACACACACACACACACACACACAGAAACTGACCAGCGAGGCTCGGCGGGAGCGCCGGCTGAGCGGCTGGTCGAAGGGCGGGCTGCTGAGCTGCAACTTCTCCAGGTAACCGTCGGGAATTCGGATGTCAGCAGGCAGCGACAGGCGCTTGTTGAGGTCCTGAAACACAAGTGTCAGAAAAACATGAAGCTGAAATCTAATTCCAGCGGCACGGGACAATCTCAGAGCAAAAACAATGTTTCTTACTCAGTCAGTAAACTTTGAAATGCACCTTTACTTCACCACATGAGCTCGTGGCTGCGAGCCACTGGTGCTGATCCGCAATCTGCTGCATCACAGCACGTTACGTGTGTCTATATTTACTGCGGGATGCGTTTAAGCAGTAAGAAGCACCAGACAATGTTACCGTCAACCCACGCACACACACACACACACACACAGAAACACACATTTGTGCCTCGTCTAAAATAACTGCCTCTCATCTCCTCCTACTCCCTGAAAGAGGTGACAGAGATCGGGCCGGGGCCGGCCCGCTGAACCGTGACTGGACAGCAGAACATTTCTGAGCATTAATCAGGCCGTGACTGTAAAAACACGCATGCTCACGCCACACATGGGACATCAGAGTGTCTCATGTCTCCCAACATCTACTCTGGGATCAAATAACGGCACAAGTGACAGGGACGGACTTACATAATCTGTAGTGATGTGGAGGGAAAAAAATGTTTGAGTGGATTAAAAATACAGAGAGAAGACTTGTGTTCTGTTCGTGTTCAAGTTCGGCCCCTCCACACAATCATCGCCAGCTTCTCCCATGACTGAAGCTCTTTGTCTGCAGCTGTGTTGCTCAGAGATGCCAGCATTACGATGAGTGAGGGCTCTAATGAAAGAACTTGATTATGCTCTGCATAGCTGAAGATGGGAATCGCTATATGATTGCAGTGTGACTTCCTGCATGTTGGTTTTCCGATGTTTATCCATAACTGAATGAAGAGATTTACTTCTAGACCCTCATTTTAATATTATTGTTGTGTTGAGGAGGCTGCAGCCTGGATTCAAACCATCGGTGGACTTTTGGGGGACGGGGGGCAGGTTTAACGGTCTACGTGGATGACTAACAACCCAGGAATCCCTCAATCCTTTCAAATATGCTGCATCTGGTGCAGCAGCATAAATAGACGCAGCTGCTAAGCAACCCATCACTGGCGGATAAAACCACGACAATCCTTCAGAGATATCATTCAGGAGCGTGTTCAATTTGGAGAAAGAGGTGGCAGCAAATTGAAATGACAATGAAACCAAGGAAGCGCCAGCTGCTCCCACCGAGGAGGGAATTACTTAGCAGATTAGCGACGCTGTATGTGATGCAATTATCCATGATGAAAATGTTGAAATGCTTCGTTAAAGTGACATCTGCAGAAGCTACAGAAGCAGAGCACATGTGATTAGCAAATTTTGTCAAAAACTTTGACGAGAGGTCCGTACGGGGTTAAAGCAGCCGGCAGGTCAAGTTCAGTGCTGCCAGATCCAGCTCCAGTTGTCTATAAACTCTGCAAACATGGCCAAAATGTCCAAAAAAAAAAAAAAGGTTGAATCACATCCATGTTGTGACGTTGAACATGTAGAAGCTGGTCTTATCTGGGCCAGTGTGGGTCTCAGAACAACGGAGCTCCTAATCTGCTCCTGGTGAAGGAAGTGACGACACAACTTAGTTGCTGTAACGTGACAACTTGTTCTGATTTTTTTTGAAAACACGTCCGACTAAGCTGGCGGATGCTCAACATGCTCCTCCATCGTGTGAAGGCGCTCGTGTTCAGGTACAAACTACTCCGGAACTTCAAAAAGAACGCCTTAACACCTACATACAGACACAGACCTACAACCCAAATGCTAATATACCCACATGTAAGAGTCTATGCAGAACCAGAGCGCTCAAGGATGAAAGGTACGACACGAACAAGACCACAAACATCAGACAAATAAGAAGAATCAAGCTTTCAGAACCGTCTTAATGCTTGACATGTTTTTCCAGTCTTAAACATCATCTCTGCGACGGTTGTTGATCTTTCAGATAAATAAATCTGCAACAAAAGCAAGAAGTCACAAACTAAAAATATTCACGATGAATCCTTTTGGTTTTGAACGACTTGCTGCAATCTCTCTGTTCCCGATTTCGATTGATCCCAAACCAGCCCAAATTTTAAACACAATAAAGTCAGAAAGTGCCCAACTTGGCACGCATCATCCGATCAAACTTTCAAACCTGCCCGACTTCCACCCATCCACCCGTTACCGATGCTCGCTCATTCCCACCGGGGTCACGGGAACCCGCCAGACTGGAGATGTTACACCAGGGACGGAAGACGAGCGCCGGCGGTGGCGAGCCCACTTCAGCTGAGAAGGAGGAGTAAGACGGAGGTTCTGAAGCACCGAGTTTAGTGCAAACAAGTCTGAATGGTCACTCGTGTTAGTTTAACAGTATTTAAAGGTTTGTCAGAACAAACATTCCCTCTCCCAACCTCTAATCCAGCTGGAAAATAAAAGAGATTTGTGTCTGAAAGCATTAACAGAGAAAGCACATGCTTAATCTTTCCTCTCTTGATGTCAGATATACTGTTTCAGACCGTGAACTAATTTTATCTTTATTTCAGCTATAAAACCATGAAATACTTGGTGCATCAGTATAAAGTGACTGATTGTACACATTTGAACACAGTAAGCGGACCAATGTTGGGATAGTGTGTATTTTTAATTTGGATACGAGTTCTAACGCAGGATCACTTTCATGTTTTGGGGTTTTATATAACATCTTTGACAGGAATTATGACATATTAAATGACATGACACCATCTTGGTTTTCTTTTGTTGTTTGTTTGTAACTACCACACTTCTGACACTTTTAGAGGTGCAGGATGGAGTCCGTGCAGAGCTGAAAACACTCGCTGGTCTTGAGAAGAAACTGTGAACAGAGCTGACATGTTGGTGCGGTGTGTTTACACCACTTCAAGTGAGGATCACCTCTTCTTCTTCTGCACCGAAATGAGCTGGATGTTCAAAACAAGAGGAAACTAGGTCAGCGCGTTCGAGCGCAGGCACCACTCACCACGGTGTCAGGTTGGGTTTTGTCCTGCGCGCTCTTCTGCCAGCAGGGGGCAGGAGGCCTCCAGGCTGAGAGGACGGTCCTCCGCCCTCCTCCGCCAGACCCCCGCCGGCTCTTCATGCGAGGGTGGACTCGCAACCACGTCGAGCATCATTTCATTTGCAGGGCAGAGGGTTTGCCGCCGCAGCTGGTTCGTGCAGCCGCTGATGTGCACAGCGGGCTGAGTGATTAACTGTTGCTCGGAGCAACAGCGTTCGCCGTGAAATTACAAATCAGCAGGAAAACTTCCCCCGGTTATCAAGAGACGTTTCTTCATCTTCTCATTTCTCCATTTTCTTTTTAAGTTGCTGAGATCGTGAAAGGAACTGAATGCAGCGCAGCCTGGAGGTCACAGAAGCCAATTACTCATCTTTGACTCCAAGTGCTTTTACGGTTAAATATAAAAACATCCTTTTGATATGTTTTTACAACAAAAACCCTTCAGTTTTGAGTTCAGTATTATTTTGATTAGAATAAAAGCGCTCAGGAAACTCAGACCACCGGTGCATTAAACTAATATTTGATAAGTGGCACTGACCGGTGTTAAGCATTCGTTGAAGTGCCCTCTTGATTTAGAGGACGACCGTTTCCCAGCATGCCCTCAAACTGAGATGAGATGAATAAAATCACCTCTCTTTACCAGCCTCCGCCGCCGTCCTCTGGGAGCAGCACCACAATCACCACCATCACACCAGCACACGGAGAGACCATTAGCGGGCGAACGATCCACTCCAAAACCACCCCTCCTCCTCACTCAGACGAGGCCGAGGAGGTGAGTGGGAGGTGGGGTGGGCTGCAGGCCTGCACTGGAGGCCGTTTCTGCAAGCGCTGCATCACCGCGCGCTGGAGCCTCACCTCCATGGAGATCCGCCGGTGGACTCTGTTCCTCAGACAGACGCCGGTCGGAGACTGAACCTCGTCTGAAGACGTTCCCGATGCCTGGTCACTCTCGCCGTCAGAGCCCATCTTCAGGTTCTCATGAACGATGTCTGGAAAAGAGAGAAACAGAAATATCTCTTAAAAACGTACAGACGCAACTTACAACAACAAACCGGCAAAGCAGAACCAAATAGATCAGACCAAGTTTGTTTCTTTGGTTAATGGACAGACAGCTACTTGTGGACAAATGTGTAAAAGTTAGTAGTCCTCCTTTAGTCCTGTTTTATGTGTAAAAACATAATAAAATCATCTGATTATTCTGGGTCTTGGGATTAGGAAAATACACAGAAACATTATTTATTTAACAAAGATTGTTTTTTTAAAAGTCGAGAGCAATAGAAAGCACCCCAAATAGCTCACACATCCACTTTACGCAGCAATACTAAGTAATATTTGTTTCCTGTATGACTTCAGGCTCACACAAGGCAGTGGGGGAATTTAGCCCCTATTTTTCAGTAAAACATTGATTCAGTTTACTGATATTTTTCAGCATCTGCTTGTGCACACCTCCTTTTAAAGAACATCACAGAGTTAAAACAACCTTACATCTATTTTTAGGTGGTGAGGTGTGTGAAGTTTCGCCAGTGACTAAAACAGAAGAAAATAAGATTCATCTTTTTGAGTCTTGTTAGAGGATGAAAATATTGATTTATTGGGACGCAGAACAAAACGCCCCAAGTGCAAACATCAATCATCATTTTAATGCAAACACGTGTTCTCTCCTAATTAAAAACGGCTTTGGTTTAGACAGTTTTGGTCCTTAACACAAGTTTAAACTCCTTACAATCTAATAATGGATCAAGGGTTGTTTTGGGTCCACAGTGTTCCTTTAAAGTCCCACAGCAGACGGGTCAAGGTCTGGATGCTGAGAAGGTCCTTCCAAAACTTTGATTCTTTTATTTTTCAGCCATTCTGTGGAAGATTTGTTTGTATGTTTCAGATTATTACCAAAGATATCAAAAATGGATCCTCACCAGAATATCAATATAACAAAAATCAAAAACAAAACTATAAAACTCTATTAGCAATCTCCGGAATGCCAGTAATTTATTTGGCCAATCAGATTTTCATTCAATAGCCTAATTTATTTTATTTTATTTTCTCAAATCTTACATTTTCTCCCTAGTTGATGACCTTCCTGAAAATGTGTTGAAGGAGGATGAAAATGTTCCACTAAAGTGATAAAGAAACTATTACTATGTGACCTAGCTGGTCTTGAAAATAAAGCAGTTGTTATTGGGACTTTTCTGATTTCGTTTGAACCTTCTGGAGTCGAGATTATATTTGGCTGTTTTGGACTATTTTGGAATTTAGGTCTGTACTTCACCTTAAAAACCATCTACCTCTCTTTGTGTGCTATCATTATTTTCAGCACTGCCTGATCTGTGTACATTTACCGTTATTTGTTTAAACTGTATTAACACACTCGACCTTAACAAAAATATAATGAATTTTAAAAGAAAAAAAATTACAAAAACTTTTTGATTTTTTTTTTGCTGTGAAAATGACAAAAATATATTTAATTAACCATTTTCATAGCTTACAATGAAAATATCAATTATGAATTTCCAAAACTTATGCACAAATTTAAATAGGCGATACAAACTTTTTATATTAACGCTTGTTGGAGGTGTCTCTTACTCCCTCAACTTTCCTCTCTTCCTTTGTAACCAAACGCTGTCTGTTGCCATGTAATTTTGTTTGGTTGATGTGGTGCATTTTTCCACCAAAAAGAAAGGGGGCTGCCATGTTTTTAAAAATTTTTATTTTATTTTATTTTATTTATTTTGCTCGTGAGAGCTTTCACGAGAGCGGCCCATTTTTTTCTTGCACCAAACATGATGATAATATTAATGAAAAAACAGAAATTAGAACTGTAGTTATCAGCTTATGCGGATTGACTATTATTGTGGTTTTAACATAATATTTTATGACAAATTAACTCAAAGCAAAGACAAAATGTGAGGGGGTCCACTTACATACGTTTCATTGCCAGTAAGGTGCATTTAGCAAAAAGAAAAAAACCCCAAAAACTACCAACTTGACCCGAGTCCAAGTCCCTTTACTTTGTATGATTTGTTATTTTAGCTGGAATATTCTGGGGTGTCTGACATCTTCTTCCTGTTCATCTGGTGTCAGACCCCCCCCCCGAGGCTGAAGATGCAGCTCTGCAGCCTGTGTCATTTCCTCACAGGCCATAAAACCACCACAACATCTCAGCAGGACCAAACACACTCATGCACCATCCGCATGCCCACCCACACCACCCGCACCCACTCAGACACAGTTAATGAGGAACCATGGTTGGGCTGCGGTCTGTCATCAACTGTGATCACACAGAGCAGAGCGACACAGACAGATCCTCAACGCTTTAATATGAAGAAAATCTTGCACATATTTCCTGCATGACTAACCTGATCGTGTTTTGATCAGTAATTTAAAGATGACGTTTTTGGTCTTGGACCCGTTTTCACTGCCGCCTCTCCATCTACGGTTGCGAAGACAATAACACAGACGCGCAACACTGCCGTTTATCCATACCAGACTGTGTTGATCGAGATAAAATAGCCCAGAAAACAGACAGCACCGGGAGAAGAGAAGCAGAGGGAAGAGACATTTGTTGAGATGGAAGAAAAGTGCAGGAGGACCAGAAGAGGAAAAGAACCAAAAATGGGAATCTGCCACAAGGTTTCCATCTGGAGGAGGAGATGGATGACTTTTCTTCTGTCCTGCTCTGAAGCTATTTTTTCTTCCGTCTTCTTTGCTTCTAAAACCAAAAGTCTTTTTCAGCTCACTACCCGATCCATCTCAAACACTGTCCACGTCACGATTTAAAGCCGAAAAACCATTAACCTGAGATGACTTTAGTCGGTGAATTAACACTATACTGAATATATAGTACTCTACTATAAGGTTATAACCCCTGGGATCTATACTGAAGTGCACCCTATTTTTGATACATTTAAGGAATAAGACTAAGTAATAGATCTTCAGATATTGAAGTGAAAGTTGCACAGACTTGGGGGCAGATTAATTGTTGCTCTACATCAGACACAAGCCGTGTTTTGGCATGAAAAAGTTGCCACTGATATTTACTCATGAGGCACACTAGTGATTTAGCTCTGATAAAGCGTGGATGCAGTGGTGTCTGCGCCTGGCCCACTTTTATTTTTCTTTTATTGGGGTTTCTCGTCCCCCGCACAAAATTTAAAGGAGGAGCATTTAAACGAATCCCTGCAGACTGCTTTAATGAATCACTAATTTTACAGTCGACGCTGTTGCCGTGGGGAGGACGCACTGGTGTTGTGTAACACTGGCAGGAGAACGTGTGAAGGAAGAGAAAGTCCTCGTTTAAAATCAGAAGGAATAACAGAAGGGAAGACTATCATTACGTCCTCCAACCCACGTTATCCTCAACTGACGGGAGGAAAACCACAACAACCTGGTAGTCACTGGAGACTTCCACGGCACCAAAACCCACTACAGATCTTCATGTTTTCTCTCTTAAGTTTTTAATGGACAGACCATGAAATGTTACTCCGTGTGAAGCTACCGAAGGAGCGACGGGAAGGCCGCGACGCCCCAGCAGACGCCTCCATCTTCTGCAATGAAAGCAGTTTACAGTAAACTGCTGTCCAATAACTACTAAAGATTTTTCTTATTATTGACATTTGGTTCAATGTCAGGCTTTATGACCATTCTGTTTACAGTTTCCATGGCAACTGAAGCACATACGTCATTTTCAGGCTTTATTATCTGTCAGAATTTCATGTGTTTCACCTCAGTAGAGCAAACAAAGGCCATCAGTTCATTTTGTGATTTAAAGTTTCTTAATTATGTTGTTTAACTAAACCCAAGATCTTGACCTCACATTTGGGGTAAAAATCCGTAAATTATAGTAAAACACAGACTGATCCAGTGCACATGTGCTGTGTCAAACACAAGCAGGGTGTAATTTTTGAATCACTGCAGGTGCTGAGATCATACTCGTCTCATGAAAATAGGCCATGAAAGGCTTTAGTTGAGCAGGTAATAAGGTTCCTGTTTGATCCGTGTTGCAGAAACACAGATCAAACTTGGTCAATTTTAGCATCCTGATCATCCACAGATCTGCTCTTATTTATTTTATTGTCTCTCTGTAAATCAGCGCTGCTTCTGGAGGACTGTTCTGGTCCTTCAGGAGTTCAGCTGGTTGCATCTAAATTTGTAAAATGTAAGTTTAAGGACTTTGTCTTTTGTCGTCCCTCCCAGTCAAATTCTTGTTTGAAATCAGAGCTTTGTGCTATCCACTCCTGAGGTCCAGAATATGTAAAATTATATGAAATTGGGTTCTGCTTCGGGTTCTGGGTCTATGATGCCACAGTCCCTAGTTGATCTAAATGGCTCACCGAATGTTTTCAGACCTGAGCTACAACAAAGAAGGTGACTGTATTAGTTCAATCCCAGATTTTGAGTTGGTAGCGTCTCGGGAGTGTTTTTTTTTTGGATAGTATGTCCCCGTTAAGAAGCTAAATGTTCAGATGACACGTCAGAATTCATCTTCTCACTGACTAACCACTTTCATAATTAAGAGTCAGGATGAATAACTCTAAAACATATTTTTGATTGCAAGAAAATCTTTTTTGGAGATAGCAGAGGATAACTAAGTAAACGCCTTAAGGATAAAATTCTATTTTTTTTAAAAATACATACAATTCTAATTTTTATTTCTCTTCCACATAACAGCGTCTCTATCCACTTTTTAACCTACTTGCTGCGCCTTCAAACACTTGTTGTATACAACTCTTTCTCGCCCCACTTTTCCTCTTTAAGAGCTCTCCTGTTTGAAAATGTCCAAATGACCTCTTTCCCTCTTCTGCCACATTTAACTATTCAAACCGGTTCTCCAGATCATATGATGCTTCCTCAGATGATCTAATCTGTCCTACTTTCCTTTCCTTAAAACCTCCCACTTCTACATACCTTTCCGTTATCTCCAGATATCTTGCATCTCCCCTCGACCTGCCAAAAATTCTTCCTAACTGAATAATATTTACACTTTCTCTCATCATTCCTTCCCTCCTTCCAGCACCCAGACCTGATCCCCTCTTCAAAATCTCAGAAGCCGTTTTCATATTTTCCTGCTGGATTGTTTTGCTTTTACACTTCTTTTCTGTTACCTCATATATTCCTTATTTCAAAAGTCCCTTGATGATTTCATTCCCTGGTTAAAATTCTTAACGAAACGTCTCTAAAATTATACTTTCAGTTTTTTAAACCATTACAATGATCCATCTTTCCATTCCCGTCACACCTCAGTCTTTCTTCTCTCATCCGGGGCTAGTATCGCAGTACGAGTTTTACGGTACATAAACGTCCTACTTAACTGTCCCGTTTTAGATCCAGGTCTTTCTATCTGGGACAGGGTTAAGTCTGAGGCTCCATGGGTCCCCGAATGCTCACGTCTACCAAAAAAAAAAAATCTTTGAGAAGCACCAAAAGCAATGTTGAAGTAAATCGTTTGCAGGGATGCAGGTTAAAGCGTAAAATAAAATCTGTCAAACTGTGTTTGTTTAAGCTTTATGGCGACATCAGTCTGCTGTGGGCATGACAACGCAAACATCCTGACATATAGAATTATTTCAACACAATACTGCCTTTTTTGTATGGATCATTGCTCACATTGACAAAAAAAAGAAAAAAAACTGGCTATCTGCTTATAAATAAACATATTTAAGCTGCTGCTACAAAAGTTATCCCAGTTATTCCAATTTGTCTAAAAGAGACATGAATGTCTGGTAGAAATTTTATGGCAATCCATCTAGTGGCTGTTCAACAATTCACTCAAAACAAACTTCAACCTCATGTAGGCTTCAGGTAAGAGACGGCTGATGACCAAAGTCCTCATACGGTGTGAACGAGACAAACCCTCACAAAGATGCTGCGATATTCCAACACCGGGTCTCATCCTGGATGGATCCAGAGCGTTTTGTGGGAATCCCTGCAGCTGATTTTGAGATACTGGAGTCTAAAGGAAAGCTTTGAACCAACACACGAGCAAACGCTAGCATCATCTGAGCAGACGGTTAGGTTAAAAACTCCAGTATGGTAACAACATGCTGCAGCAGCTCTGGTCAGGTTGGGCTTTTATTTGAAACATCTGGACTGAGTTTTTCCTACTGTAACGCTAATTTTTTGAAACATCATCAATGTCAGTTTGAATTAAGTGCACCTCAAGTGAATTTCTCCTGGTAATTATGTCACTTTTCGACATCTTTAATGAGTAATCATGAAAGTTGTTTACATACGGGAGCAGCTAAGTGAGCTTTTCAAGGCCCACAGCGGCCAGGTAATGCCCAGAAGAGCTGAAGAGGAAGTTGAGCAGGAGGAAAATGGAGCACGAGGAGGAAGATTTGAAAACCCTTTTCTCTGAAGTGCACTGAAAAGGTGAAATCAACGGCACATAAAATAAGAAGAGCACAAAGTCCTGACTGAGACAAATGCAGTGGATATTAATAGTCTACACACCCTTATGAAAAAAATGTAGTTTTTTATAAATCTAAAAATAGACAGAAATAACATCTCTTTTATTCCTGGTTTTTTGTTTGTTTGTTTCCTGGAAGATGTCTGAATATATAATGTGTCTGCTGATATTTATACTTTTAAAAACTGCAGTTTTTGTAAGTGTGAGTAGACTTTACATCAACTACGGGGACTAGTGAGAGTCAAGCTCCGTCTTTCACAAAGACATGAGATCATGAAAGTATTCATTCAATAAAACTCAATCTGCATTTACAGCAGCTCTCTGTGTTCACGTTTCCTGCTACTTATTTTGTTACTAAGTTAATGAGTCGCTAAACATGACTAATCACTTTTAATACCCCTAACACTCAGCTTCTGTATCCTGTGAATCATGCCGTCACCCCCTGGGTTGTCCTGACCCCGAAATCTGCTGCTGCTCTGAATCACCGCATCATCTCCCCTCCAACCTCCAGGATGACGGTCTCCGCTACGGTTCGACTGGGATGATCGGGTCACGCAGGAAACTGCGTCACGTTCGAGTGATTCCCACCTCCAGCCGTCGCTCGGGTAAGTACGACCAGCACAAGCTCAGGCTGGCTCACGGGAACGACGCTGTGTCGTTCTGTGCATATTTAAGGAGGGAGGAGGGGAATCTCAGGATCATGACATGCTTCCTCTCTGTTCCCGGATGCCATCTGCTCTCCTCCGACTCACTTCCTTCCACCCGTGCATGTGTTTTCCTCGTGAAAGCATGTGTGTCTCACCCAGCCGGCTGCCGTTGCGTGGCATGGCCATGAAGGACCCGAGGGTGCCGCCGATCACACTGTGGGGCCGGCGCAGCGGCGGCTTCTTAAAGGAGCCAGTGTACTGGTGCAGGAAGGAATGCATGCTGTGGGAGGTGGGGGGGCGGCCATTCCTCATGAAGGGTTCTGAAACAAAGCAAAGACAAGTTCTAGTTTCTAGTAACAAAAACACTTTGGGTGCACCACAGAGCGGCAGGCAGAGACGCAGAGTTACAACAAGTGTGGATGAGGTACACGTTTAACCTCCGACCTGATGTACACAAATGTGGACATCCCAACATTTGTTGTCTATGTCATAATACTGTTTTTCTAAGTTGTGGCCAAAAGCAAAAAGCAAAAAAATTGCACCAGGTTATTCTTACGAAGTTAAAAGCATCATACAGGGGGAAAAAGTCTGTACTTGAGAGGATTTATTTGTGTTTTTAATGTCACTGCCAACTCAAACTTAACACAATCTTGTCACTTTGGGATGACTTAGGACTAAAAATGTTTCACACCCAGAGTGGGTCAGATCTGTATCATACTGTGACATCACTGACCCAGACTGGAGTAAATTTATCCAGCTTCTCTAACATTACCTTCCCCCAACTTCTCTTCAGACGTCATTTTGGGTACAAAAGCAAAAATGATGTACACCAAATGAAAGATGGGGTTAGAGTGGGGTAGAATGGCTGACTCCGCCCCCTAAACGCCATCGCTATGAAGGGAACTGTTAATACCAGGCACAAAAAAAGTAGCTCTTCTCATGTATTTCTGCAGTATTTTGCCCAAAGTATGTGGGACATTTCAATAAGATCTCAGGAATAAATGTAGTTGACGAAGAAATGATGATAATACATAAATTCAGTGTGAACAAGGCAGGGCCCACGTGAGCAGAAACCATTAACACACTGCAGTGGAAAGGCTAAACTCTCCGCCATTTCTGTGAAATCACCCAACAAATACCAGTAATGAGTCATTTTTGCTTTTACTTAAATCAAGTCATCAGTGTTTCACTGCAGTCCATCTAAACGGTCCTGGATCTGCCAACACAAGTTCATCCTACGGCTGTTTTAACGCTGAGTCATTCACAACAGATGATGACAGCTAAATGTCAAAGAAAATTTCTGTAAAAAGATGGATGCGTGTCCTTTTGCTCTGAAAGCCGTCAATCACAAGCGCCAGTCGACCGCTTTTCGTGCGTTCATCGACCCGATAGCTTAAAGCGGCACAAAGGAACTTTTGCCAGTTTTAGCTCGTGGAGGTTAACCCACTTTTGTGACGCTGTCCAAAGTTTACTTGTTTGTTTGTTCACTCTTGAGTTTCTAACCTCAGGGTCCCACTGAGAAGTGTTGCGGTCTGGTTTTGCAGCAGTTTTGCTCCGTCCTCAGAGTGACCTCGCGTCCCTACCGGGAGCATTTCAGAAGCAGAGAGCTGAATCTGTGAGATTATGAGGTTTCGAGGTCAGGTGATAATCGGATGTTAATCTGCTCATTTAAACGTTTTAATGTCGCCATGTCTTGTCTTTTTTTTGAAAACTCAGTGGGCTGTGTGTAATCTTAGCCACGGTCGAAGTGGATCCACATCTTTACTGGAGCAGACTGGACAATCACTTCTAGACTGCCGTGCTTGTGGTGAAACCTCTTTTTTTGACTGGAATGGCCACGATTCACTGCAGCTGGTGCACAACAGCCACTTCACAGTGTTTCCACGCCTGGTGACACCCAGGTAATGACAACAGCAGCTTTAGGAGCTCACTTTTTCATTGTTATGCGTTTCATAGTACCTTAAAGCCATGCTTTGTTGTCGGAAAAGACAACCGGTACAGGCGTCTAACCAGGAGACGGTGGAGCAAGACGACTCGTCCCAGAAACAAATATTCCTTCAAATGAAATTGAAACTTTTACTTTTCACATGAAAATAAAGTCTGTTATGTTGCTCTAACAGAAATGACCAGCGCTGACCTGCTAAATCAGGTGCAATGTTGCATAACTGGGAACGCTCACGACAGCCTTCTGACCTGCAGAGATGTTTTCTCTCTGTATGTGTGTGTTCATGTTATATTTCTGCTGCCCGCTAAAGCATGAAGAACGATGTGAAGTTGGATGGAGATACAGCCGATCTGCGTCTGTGACATCACAGTACTACAAGAATACTAAATGCTCACTGAATGACAGTTTTGGATCTGGTAATCACGTAAAAACAGCCAAATAAATGGTTTCAGTCTCAGTCGTCTTTCTTTTTTTTTCTTCATAACATGTCCCCCTTAAGGTTAAAGAAAATGAATCCAAGTTAGTGTAAAGTTGTCTCAATTCATAGTTATGTGTGTTCATTCAATTAGATCTTCTGCTCTAACTCCTGTTAGATAACTTGATGAACACTGACTCAGTGGAAGTCTGCTACAGCTGCTGAAACACACACACACACACACACACACACACACACACACACACACACACACACACACACACACACACACACACACACAACTATTCTTCTCGCCACATCAATGTCAATGTTTCATTATCTGAACACCCATGAGAGTTATGCAGACATAGAAAATTCAGTGAGCTTTTAAATTCCTGGTCACACACATGAACTAAAAATACAATCAGACCTGAAGAATTTCCTTCAACATTTTAATGCTTATTCAGCTTGAAAATCACCTTCTTTTTTATTGTATTTTAACTGACTGTACTTATAGTCTGATATGTTATTTTGATACATTTTAACTTTTTTGTTTTACCCAACGCTACTATGAATTATTTTAACTTAACTCTGAAAAAACCTCACCAAAATTGTGTCTGTAAGAGGTGTAAAGTTTGTAATAAATGTTAATGAATTAAATCCTATATAGACTTAAAGGTCCAATAAACTGGTTGATGCTCTAATTTTACAGTTAAAAGTCAATCAACGTCTTGCAGGATACATGTTTCAGATCCGTCACATACCAAAAGGAATATTTATGTCTCAACATGAGTACATTTTGCTCTGTATATAAAAAATGTATAAGATAGTTGTTTTCTGGCCTTAGAATGGGTTTCCATTGTTTACCTATTTATAGTCGGGTGCATCTAAAAGATGAATTTAAATGTCTTCCAAACTGAAATCACAAAATAACATCATATATCTGGGTTTCAGTTTGGCTGTGGAGTGCAGATTTGGCTGTTTCTGAAAAGTGAAACAGCGATACAAGTGCACCTTCATCATTGTTGAATCACCATTATTGTTGTATATGAACATTTAATCTATTAATAAAGCTGGAAAAAAAAACCTTGAGATACAGTATAGATGTTGTTCTTCTTTGACCTGGTGAACATGTCTGGCTTAGTGCAGATACCGCAGATAAAAAAAGTAAAAAAACAAAACAAAACAACACATTTGGTCTTCTCAGGTGGAAATGGTGCACCTGTTTATTTGAACGTAGGGCAGGGGAGTGAGATCCAAATCACAAGCTGCTACTTGAGACGCATTTGGAGGTGCATGTTAGTGCCAGGTGTGAACAGACATGCTCACAATTGTCCAGCTGGGATTACACTTTAACACCAGGTGTAAACAGGGCCAGAGTGACTTTGGGCCATGTCTCGCTCTCTCACTGTGTGCAGTGTGCACGTGGAATCACAAACATCTCCTCATATATCTCCACGTGGTGTCTGACATGGCGTGTTACTGAGGCTCTTTGACGCGTCATTGAGAACTTTAGACATAATTATCTTCTGCTTGTTAGTGAGCGCCAATCACCTGCTAATTTGATTTATTTATAGTTGATTTATTACAAAAAGAGGTTTGGACACATTTATCATCTCCCCTGAATACACTGTGTGTATCCAGACACACACTATTGTGATACTCACGCCTAGATTTCAATTAACTATTACTCTTCATTCTCTTATCGGTTGTTTTAATTTATTTTTAATTAACTGACCATATTATTTCCCACTCACTGCGAGTAGAGATATGAAAATTAAAGATATTGTCAGGTTTAGCTTTCACTGTGACTCCAAAAGTAAGTAAGTGTGTCAGTCTCTCACCGTTGTCCTTGGTGCCACCATCCTCGATGGTCATCTGTTCGGCCAGTTCAGACAGGGACTCGTCGATGGTCTGACTGGGGCGGAGCGTTAGCGACAGTCGCTTCTTTATCCTCTTCATCTTCTCCATGGCAGGGCAGTGCACGGCCTGTGGGACACACAATCAACTTCAAGTGAGTGATGGTACACAGATGTAACATTCAAGGACAATTCAGTCGCCGCGGTTGCGTGTGCGGCGATGCAGCGTGGGAGATGACATGAGCCCATAAGCATCCCAAAATATCTCGGCTCATAAATAACGAAATGCTGCTTTTAATCCAATATTCATTCGCTCTGCAAATGCCTGAACAGTGCATGAATAACGCATGAAAAGAGCATGAATAAAGGATGAGTATCACACACTTGAACACAGCTGTTTTTCACTTATGCAAACATTCACACATTAAAGCGAGGAGACATTAACCAGCTCTAATTGAAGGAGGAGAGTCAAATCAGTTTGTGTACACACACACACACACACACACACGTCTACAAGTGCATGCCCACGTCGCTCCAGACGAGTGATTTTTGTGTTGATGCAGCAGCCGTCCAGGTCACAGGAAACACCTTGCTTAGTCCACCTCAACCCAGTCCTTTCTCATTGTGTTGTCACATGTGTGTGCGCGAGTGCATTTGTGTGTGTCAACAGTTTGTGTGCTTGTGTGAAAGAGTATGTGGAAGGAAATGTAGTGAGGAAGCAGAAGAAGAAATGCCCCGCCTATCTCGTCTGACCCTCAGTGCAAAACAAGTCAACCCCTGCTGTCACCATCCCTCTCTCTTTCAGTCCACCTCAAGGTTGTGAGCTCCTCTCCTCCTCGTGAGACACCATCTGCCCGTCTGCCCTCTCTCTCTCTCTCACACACACACACACACACACACACACACACACACACACAATAATTTGTCATTTGTGAGCCTGCACTGCGTGAATCATTTCATCAATCAGTGTCACAAGCTCACAGCAACACGCGCAGAAAGGACACAACCTTTCTGTCCGATTCTGAACAGAGTAAAAAAAATAATTGAAAGGAAGGAATTCAAGATTCCAGACAAATAATGAGGGACGTAATAAAAAAAGAACAAGGTAGATTTTACCACACAGCACATCAGGATCATTTTAATATCCCGATGAGCAAGAATCTCCAGAACTCTTGGAAAAGATGGATGCGCCACTTGCAAATGTATAATTATGTTAAGCTTGAATTTGAAATCGCACCATGTAGCAGAAAAACCCGCCATGTGTTCTTTCACACTTTGTGTGGGTCAAATGAACCTATTGGTAAGTCCCGCCCCCTTAGACTTAAATGTGCCGTGGACGGGTATCTACAAAACCTAAAAATAAATACGGTTGGTATTAGGGGTAAATCAGAGGTGAGGGTTTGCAGATCAGGGTGCAAGTAGGAGAGGCCATGACTGCAGATGACAGCAACCAGAATCAACAAGGCTCACAAACCCAGGCTAACATGAAATTACTTGGTTGAACTTGGAAAGGCAGAACTTTACTCCGATGGATTGACGCGGGTGTAGATGATGGCATAATTTCAGGTCTACTGCACTGCAGAACTTTACATGTTGTGCTGCACAGCTAGTAGTAGATCTGAAGTTACGGTACTACAGGAACGATTGCAATTAAATAACTTTAGATACGAAAAGCTAAAGACTGTGCTCCCGTCCCTGTGAAACTAATGCTCAACAGCCATTGGCTCATCTGCGTTTGAGGGGCGGGTCTCATCGCTGTATTTGTTGTATCTTAGGGACGGGAGACAGAAACTCAGAATCATATCATTTATGATCGCAAAGTGCTGCATGTTGGATGTATTCTTGATTCAGAAATCAAGATTTTACCTTTACTTGATAAACTGCCTCTCTGAGCAACTACATAACCCGCAGAAAACAGGGTCGATAAATCTTACCAAAGCTGCAGATTAGAAAACTGGACTCTTCAGCATTTTACTTCATTTTCTCTCCGTTGGGAGCTCTTATTTGTTCTTAAAGGAAGATCAACTGACTCAACACATAAAGAAAGCTTTGTACCGAGCAGCACTAACTCTTACACTCATCGGCTATAAGACCCAGTGGATAGACTGAAAATGATGGTGTGTGCCAACCTCTTTTGTCAGGACAGTTTCACCATTATAGACTTGTTCAAAAGATGATCTGCAACATTGTTGTCTTTAAAAGAGGACTCAGCACCAACAGCCTGTTGTTGAACTGTTAATGAGAGAAACTGGAGCGTTTGGTGTGTGCTACTGTAATTCAGTTACGTCTTTCAAATGATGTTAACGTGCTTCAGGGGTTGTTGAGTATTGTTTTTTTTATTTTTTATTTTTCCAAATTCATGTTTGAAAAATAGAACAAAGCTGCATATCAATCTCAAAAGGGATACAAATGAATACAGTACTGGCACTTCCCTTTGGGAAAGATAATCTAAGCATGGCTTGTTTTTTTTTAAAAAAAAGTAGGAACAATGTTTTACAAAAGGTGACATTTGAGCCTAACACTAATAAAGGAAAGGCAAGATAATACAAAGGTGAAGCTTTAGACGTTGTGTGGTTGCTGTAATCCAAGTTTTCAAACATTTCTCTAAACTAAGTGTGTGTCAAGACATCTTTTAACCCGTGCGTGATAAGCCCACTTCACAAGAAGAGGCATGTCGTGCATGATCTGGTGGCCCGATCAGCATGCAGACCTGATAACGGCACGTACGCACACTGACGGAAAACAACCCAACCAGTCTAATTCATGTGGTAAAAAAAAAACAAATAAAACACTGAAAATTCCACCTTACAAGGCCAAAAATGTAGTTGGTAAAAATAAGGATGCATAACTAAAATGACCGCGTCAGAAAAGTCCCACACAAAGGCATTCACTCCATCATCCACACACACACACACACACACAC
>JAOWBL010000016.1:1112282-1131037 GCA_028564865.1 Zenarchopterus dispar
ACACACACGTCACACACACCTGGTGGGTGGCAGGGCTCTCAGAGGCGAGCAAGCTGTTCTGGTGCAGTCCAGGTTAACTGTATTTTATTACATTTACACAGTGTGTATGTTTGTGCAACACTGACTGGGAGCAAACAAACAAGAGGAACAAAAGACGATCAAATTTGACCACATTTTTAACTTCACCTCTGATTCTTTCCACAACTGCATCAATCAACACGTAATCACCACCAGAAACGAAAATGCATCACCCGGCCATCAAACGCTGGAAGGGAATTGCCGATCAGCTCTGCAGTGTCACCGCAGAGCTGCACAGGAAGTTAGCATCTTTCAGCTCGCTGCTCTGATTTTATGGCCCACGTTTTTACTGCGATCGACTCTCACCGGTCTCGTCACACCACAGCTGTTTTTCAGCACATAAAAGCCTCTAATGAACAGCATTATACAACAGACGGATACAGTTGGCCACTAAATAGTGGCCAATGTAGGGAAAGATTTGGAATAAAAATAAAAGGAAGGAATAATAACATTACATCCAAGTAATAAGTTACAGAAAAGACCACAACAAAACACCAAATGGGGGAAAAGCTTTAGGAGGAATAACGTTTAATCCCTCTGGAAGATTTCTAGAGATCTGCAGGTCCAACACCAAATACAACTACTGGGTTTTCATAATCAATCATTTCATTATTGATGAATTATTAGAGCCCAAGTATGGTTTCTGCTTCCTGTTGTCATGTGGATTAAACCTGCTCAATGATCAGAGAAAGTTCTGGCCACTCTTCTTTCCACAGCTGCTTCGGCTCACACAGCTCACAGGACGTCTGGTGTGAAAAGGTCACCTGAGGTTATTCCACAGCATCGCCATCACTAACTGGACCACTCCAAAACGCGGACTGTCTTTTTCCCTCAGTTATAGCAATAAAGCAGGCCCAAATCCTGATGCTCCTTCTTTGCTTTGATCTTAGTAAGATCTGCTCTTTTTGTCTCACACGCCGCTGAGAATACTTCTTGAATAATTCAAGTTTTGTTTTGTTCCCAAGGTAATTTCCCAGCAGAGTTGTGTTTCACTATGATGATCTTAGGCTAAATGTAGATGGAAAGCATTGTTTTTGTTTTCTGTGCGTGACATGGCCGTGGACATCCTGCCTGTTCAGCTGGTGGTAGACTCCTGAACAGAGATATTTTTCAGTTTCAGTGGTGTCTTCAAACCTTCAGCTGTGACTCGTGGGTTCTTTTTTTTTACTTCATTGAGGATTCAGTGCTGTATCTGTGGATTCATCTTGGCTCAGAGTCCAGGAAAATTAAAGCACTGAAGTGTCTAGTACTGTAATGTGTAGCCCTTTGCAGCCTTCAGAAGATCAACTATTCTTCACAGATCTTTTTGCAAAGTATTGTTCACATCAGCAGATGACTCTTATGAACAAACTTAAAATGTTCCATTGTCTTATCAAAATAGCTCGAAACCAGAGCTCCAAATGTATTTCATTAAATGAACTCCAAGTGCCGTGTCTGTTTAATGGGTGTGTTCAATTGTTTGTGTGTGTTTTCATCTTAAGCACATTGTGTTTGTCCCTTACACTGACTCAGATTAGGATCTGATAACATTTCATGGTAAATTAATGCAGAAAAACGAGGGAAATCCTAGATAGTACTGTTTCTTGGCCTAGTATTTACCGAAGCAGCTGCTGTTTTAGTTGCTGTTCTCGTTTCTACTCAGATTCTGTCTTGTTTGTGTGGCGAAAGCAGCCCTTATTGACAACAGTTCACAAGAGATGACATAAAGTTTCATTTCTCATGAAGTACGTCTTCGTCTTGTTTACATCACTGTTTGTGTGTGAACAAGTGACGGGCCATTTTGAGAAGAAAACCCAAAGAAACTTTTGACAAGATTCTACACCTGTTGTTGTCTTTGTGGTGATCAGCTGTTGTCAGACACACACACACACTCACGTACACACTCATACACGCTCTTCATCTTCCCCAGCCCGTCTATTACATAATGTTTGTCTGTCTCAACACACATCAGATTAACGGGGGGTTAATGAGAAGCTTCCGGCCCGTTTGTCACACACGTACGTGCAGCTGGATCAAGTCAACATCCAGGAATGTGCATCTTCCTGTCTAGATGTTTGTTTGGTCATTCAAACACACAGCTGGAGATGGCACATTCCAGTGTGGGGAGATGGAAAACTGTACTAGCTTAGGACGAAGTGCCCAAGATGTAATCATAAGTGTTTGAAGCAAATTATATTGTGTGGAAACAGAAAATCGACTAAAAAAATGCAATTCTCTAATAGCAATTCTAACATTGTCAAATTTTAATAGAAAATAAAAAACATCAAAGAGTGTTGTCCTGTGCTGGACTGGAGACCTGTCCAGGATGTGCCCAAGCCTTCACTAGGAGGAGCTCCAGCAGATCCCTGTGACCCTGAAAAGGTGTAAGTGGGTGTAGATGATGGATGGATGGACTTTCACTCACATGACATTTTCAGTTGTGCTTGATGTTTTTTTATTTCTCGATCGCGCTATAATCACCAAGCAGTCACACAAGCCAAATGTAGCAGACTTCAGTGGTGAGTCATGTTCTGAATGTCCTGAAAGTACCACTAAAGCACTGTGAATGTCCTGAATGCAGCATATTAGAATCACACATTGCAACATTTATATCATAAGTGCATATATTTGTGCTGCAGTCAGGTTGTGCTACAAATGATTTTAATCTCAAAGTTACTATGTGACGCAAGACAGAAGATTTTGAAAGCCAAGCATTTAGCAACGATTCCTACAACTCCTGCGCTATCAGCACAATAGAGAGCTGAACCCTTACCAACCAACAGATCCAAAGGTGTCTGTGAGGGAGAAGACACAAAAAATGGCCGCCTTCCTCTTAGAAGGCCAGAAAACCACTATTTAAGAAGTGGTCAGGGGACATTTCTGCATGCTGTCATCAGCAGAATGTCACTTTAAAGAAACAACTGTTTTCTCCTTATCGTCAAAGTTGCATAATGATTTGTTATAGTACATCACAGCACATGGTTAAAGGAGCACACAAATGGTGTTATAGCAAAGTGGATAAAATAAAATAACTCAAAGTTAATAAGGTAAAGGGAAAAAAAAATCACTGAGACTCTCTTCATACCATTTGTTTAATATATTATATATTACGGCTGGCAGTTGATTAAATGTCTTAATTGTGATGGTACTCATGATTAATCTTACTTTTTTAAATGTTCTGTTCACCGTAAAAAGAAATTTTAAAAATTGCAATAATACAGAAGCAGACAATCTTGCTTTACACAAATAGCTGCTGTTATAATATTATAAGTTTAAAATATAACCTGAAAGTCTAGAGAGGGCAAAGGTTGGCTGAAAAACAACAGCTGATGTTGATCTGATGAATTCCAACCCAAAATAATCCATCAATCTCTGCAGCACAAGTGTTACAGGCAAAAAGAGTCCTGCATTTTCACATAAATACTAGTACTTATTAAACATTATTTAAAACTATTAAACAAAATAACAAGTCAGTTACCTCCTGTAACCAGGTACGGACTACCAGATGAAAACCACAGCTAGAACTGTCCACTCCCAGCAACTCAACAACCAAACCCACACCTCACAACAAAGAGATGAGAGGTCATTTTACACAAGTGAGTTTCACCTCTGCTTCTCAGCGGTTTTTCCGTTTTGCCTCTTCTTTCTCACACCCTAAAATTCCCAAAGACAGCTTCTCCGGATCTGGCTCCATTCACTCCGAGGCCTCAGGGAACAGGTGTTCTTGGCCTGAGGGCCTCTGTTACATGGGTGTGTGTGTTGCTCACGAAATCAACCAACAGCTTTACTCTTTCCCATCTTTCTGCCAGGCCAGGTAAGATGTCCCAGCCTGAAACGCAGATGCAACATTTCCCATCAAATCATTACATCAGATGTTTTCAGGCTAGATGATGTCTCCGTGCCTACTTCTTCAGCTGTGACTCACAAAGCTTGGTTAAAACCTGCTGCACTTTTTGATTTCTCAAGTTTAGTCCAACAATAATCTGGCAGACAACTCATTCAGAAAAAAAGAGTCTCAACTGGGGCTCTTACTTCTGTTTGTGATACAAGGCCACTCTCATCCTTGTAGACTGAATTAAATCCAACAAAGAGGTTAACAAAGCTGGTGAAGAGATTCATGGTCAAAAGAAAAGCCAATAACTGATTAGACTGAGAAATACACCTGTTTGTGACCATTACAGCTGTTTTCAGACATTTAATAGTAACCCTGAGCTTCTGTAGACATTTCCCAGAAGAATTGTGTGCGAACTAAAGGCCAAATCAGTCAGACTGGACATTGTGCAGACTTTATCCTGGCAACCAGTTTGTAATGCGTAATGTTCAACTAAACCTGCACAAGTCATCAAGCGAGTAGCTGCACTGATCTTTTTTCTTCTGCTGCTAGTATATTCTGTAATTTGAATCTACAGTTCAGTATGTTTAGATGTAGATAATTCAATATTCAGGTGCCATTGATTTGATTTGGAAACATTAGATCTTTTGATGCTGCATGACTTCCCTTCACAATATCATGAACACCAGGGACCAACCGCTCTTCGTCCTCTCCTCAGGCTTCAGAGAATCAAGAAACATGACGGGACAGATATTATATTTCTTGTCTCACTGCTGCTCCACATTATTCATGCAGGAAGATTGCATGAATGTTTTATCTAATACCTCTGGTGCCTTCCTAAAGAGCTGCTGTCAATCAAACTATCTGGAAGTGTGTCAGAATTCCTGTGGTTAGATGTACTGTCCTGGCAGCTACCACCACTCACGCTGCATTGTTGTTTTAATTACGACACAGCAGATTATCAGTGTGTTTGTGAACGTTCCTGGCAATGCTGGCCAGGAATTGATCTGACCTTTCAGATAATGATGAATGAGGTCCCAACTAACGCTGAGACAGAGCAGATCCTGAGAAATAACAACAGGAGTGCCAAGAAACTCCAGTCGTATTTCAGAGAGAATTAATTAGACGCGGCCGAATTAAACAGTAACAAGGCCCGACTATTTTCTCTCTGGGCGTCACATGTGTCAGCAGTCCAATTTTCAAGGCTGCTTCCTGTGAACTTTCAGTGCACTTTATTGGCACTGATTGTAGATACCGCCTGTCTGGGAGGCGATGATTAAGCCGCCGGGAGGAGAGCGAGGTAATTACAGATCTCTTTTTTGTGATTAAAAAAAAAAAAAAAGAAACTCAATAGCAGAGGAAGAGAAGACAATGACAGCGATGTTACACAATTTGTCCTTGTGTTTCAAAACTCTAAATAAATAAACAAATGGCAAACTCACTAAAATATAAATTTTTCAGGCAAATTTGACTGTGAATTGAATTAAATGGGACAAATGAAGAAAAAGGAAAATCGTGTTTTCTGTGTCTGAGAATATATATTTGGGTTTCTGAAGAGACTACCAACTCGAAATCTCTGAAAACACAACGCTTTAACCTTGTCTGGAGCCCCGTTGGTCTGAAAACGTTTCACTGACTGAGCTGTTTAAATCTGGAGGGAACTGTGACATCACAGTTCAGAAGAAATTATCAGACCTGTCCATCTACATCTCCATCAACGACATCAAACCACGCTCCCACTAAACTGGGAAGTTGGCTTTGCTTTGATATAACCAGCAAAACCATCAAGAGTTAAGTAGGTCAATTAACCTGAGAAAGCAATAAGCTCAACTGTGTAATGCTAAAGGTAGTTGAGACTTGGTAGTTGCATTCGGTCACATGACTCAGGCGACTTGGCGAGGTCTGATGTTGGACTTGCAGTCCAATCAATGCGCCAACTCACAGAAATCCAGCCAAAAATGAGCTAGTATCCGGTTGTGGACCATGATAGTCCATGTGGATTTTTGTCCCTTCTTGCCCAACTTTGCATCAGATATAAACAATTTAACATTTTTAGAAAACGATTTTGGTTTCCAAACCAAGTTTCACATTCATTAAGACTCTCGGACCGCTTGAGATGAATCGATATAAAGCAATAATTTTATTTCTAATAGGGATCATAGCCTTTTGATATGAAGTCAATATACCCAGTGGCTAGCCATCCTCACTTCCAGGACAATCAGGACTTTATACTGACCGGTGCTTAAATGTAGAGGTCATACCAAAACCACATCTGAAACCAGATATCTAACCCTAAACTGCCAGGTACTCATTCATACATCGGCTAAACCAGCTGGTAGCCACCGCTAACATTGACTGAGATAAGATGGGCATGTTCCAGTCAGCTTCCCGGACCCGTTTGCTCATTTCCAACGTGGCGATCGCATTATGAGAAAAAAAAAAAAAAAGCTTGAAAACTGCTCTTCAAAAAACCTGTGATGCTGCAAACCATCAGTCCAATAATATTTAAGTCTATGGTTCACGCAAGAAAATACTTCCACGTTACTCCTGCTGAGCGTGTCACTGGTTTCACGTTCAGTGTACCACCATACATACGGCACATGCGCAAAGCGGACCAGAACAGAATTAGTACAAAAGTGAAGCTGGCTAGCTGGTAACCTGTAAGGCTGAAAATCGATCAATTCAAGTCCCTGACCGGTCAACTGGTACGCCTCTATTCCTGAATACACTTCAAAAATATCTTTCATCCCATTCAATAAAACCACAATAAGAGAATACATAGTAAAACACCATCTAATGTGCTTGCAGTGGTTTTGTCTCTGAGTGATTAATATTTCAGCATTTTCGTCGTTAAATGACACCACTTGAGTTTACAGCGAGCGCTCGCCACTTGAGGGAAAGTGACTTCATGAATGAGCAGAATACTGTTTTATATCATTGTGTAACCTCTGTCTGTTTGTGTGTGTTTGTAATCCCTGTCTGCTGCTGCTCTAACAATGCCACTGCTTAATCTCCAGATTATGAGCCAATCTCACCCAACTCAATCCTCAACACCCAAATACACAGTAAAGCATGCAAGCATTATATGCTTGTGACCAAAGCATGACTGCACACGGAAAATGAACGTTGTGTGTTGACAATTTTTGGATATGCTGGGCTAAATATGAGTATTGTAGTATAGAACGACAGAATAAAGAAATGGAGCATGTTTTGCCTTTTATTTGGGTGCAGTGGTTGTGTCAAACAGCAGTGGTGGATAGAGGCAACTGAAAATATCACTTAAGTATAAGTGTAAAGTCCTGTACATAAACTCCAAATACATTAAAATATTAAGAATTAAAAAAAAAAAAAAACAACAATATATGGCCTCACAGAAAGCAGAAGCTACGACTAACGCTTTGCAACACTTATTTCTCTTTCACTTGAGTCAGACACTGAGAAAAACAGGGTGCTGCAGCTAACTAGTGCAGATGACATGAGAAATGTCTGGACAGCGAGAGCATTTATCCATTTATTTCATTCCTAACATGATCCATGGTATCGCTTTGATAAGCTAATCAGAAGCTGTGTCCCTGGTCAAAGCGACTACAGCAGTTACTCCTTGTAACTTGCTGAAAGCATCACATACATGTTGCTATGACGACACGCGTTCACTCAACCATCCACATTTCTGATACTCTTCAGATGTTTTAAATAGTTAACATTCATATCTGCAGTTGTCTTGCATAAAAATTTCATTTCATTTATTTTGTACCAACAGCAACAACAGAAAAACATCTTTGCGGGGATGTTTTGAAGCGGGAGATTTGACTGAGGCAGAAACAGATCGAGATGTAAAAGATCGCAGATATGTCACTGGTGACTTAGTTCTAAATGACAGCTGAGACTTGGCCATCTATAAGTGAAAAGATGACGGAGGAGAATATTGATTTCTGGTGCACTGTGAGTGAAGGTTGATCAGGCAAAAACGACAAATGAATTCTGATGACTGCTGCACAAATGAATCGATAGAATCAATTACAGCAAAAATTTTGCTGAAGCAGAACTTTTAGCCTGGAATAAAACCTCATTAAAATCCCGGACACAGTTTCTCCCAGCTGAGAATTGATCACTCATTATTGCGATACACTACAGGAAGTGCAGTAAAGCTGTTACTGTCCACTCAATGTAGCCCACTAAAGAAGAATTCATGTAAACGTTGACGAACAAGGGAGCAAACAAGCCGACCCGTTGGAGCTTTTCTGCGACTCGTGCGATGCTCGTGAACGTATCTTGTGAGCTAGGATGCACAACTGTCATTTCTCAGCAGGATTACAGCGAACACATAAGGCAGACATATGTGTTGAGTAATCGACGAATCGATTAAAAAATACAACAGGTTAATCAAAGATCAAAAATGGTCATGAATTGCAGCCTTGATTCTGATATGCTCATTATCACTGATGTACTATAACCAACTACTAAATATACGTCTGATCTAGAAAAGACATTCAAATGTTACAATTCTGATTCGAAATGTTACATTAAAAAAAACAAACTACATTTTCACTGTTTCAGGCTAAAAAGAAGCTCTGTGTGCATTTTCATCTATGAGATAGAACCAGCAAGAGAGACAATGAACTCCCAACAATTCACATTCTTTAAATGGCTCGCATAACTCGCTCATTGGTATTGGTATGTGAGTGTGTGTCAGTCCATCTGTGTGTGTGCACGTGGCTCCTATTGGCTGTCAGTGTGTGTTTGCGCTGCATCCAGCACATGCTAACTGCTCTCACTTTAAAACCCTTGAATTAGCCAGATCTACCAAAAAACCCAGTAATTATGACGTCATCTACATAATGGCCACCCTGTAGCAGAGCAACAGCAGAAAACACTTCCCATCAACCCCTGGGGGTAGAAGCCAGCTCTAGAATTAGTTTCACTCCCTTTTTTATTTGCTTTAAAGGTTACTTTTTCGGGACCTACACAGGTGAAACGATGCGACTTTCACTGTCGTCAAAACAGATGCTTCCCGGGCTTCTGAGATTACAAAAGGGCACAAGAACACGCGATCACAAATAGATGCTCACAAACACGCCCTTCAAAAAGTACACAGATTCATGATTTAATTGCTGCCTTCGCTGAAACAAGAAGCTCCACCTCTGCCCAATCTGCCTTTTCATTAAAGCCACTTGAAGAACACAAAATAGATTTTGAGAAGCTTTTCTAATTTCTACAACTTCCTACCCTTGCATTTGGTTTCTATTTCATAAATGAGATCATTGGAGAACTGTAGAGGGTTTTTTAATATGGAGGAGAAAATATGTAATGCACTGGAAGCTGATGCAAGTGAGGGCATCCTTGGCTTGTAAAACATGACACCCCCTTTTAGGTTTTACCAGTGGACTCAGTGCTGTCTCCAAAAACTTTTGAAAAAGCAGGCGGAATCGCTCGAAACTCCCAATATGTCCAAAGACTGAAATCAACATCATAAAATCAGCTACCCTAGTTTCTAAAAATCAGCATTGCCAAAGAAAAACCCCTATCAGTCTATGGGTTCACACAGATGGGCACAATTGAACAAAAACAAACAAAATTATATAAATACAAGATGAGACAAGTAGGCTCACAAAACAACACACTGGTTAAAAAGCACATCCACACTTACAGACATACACAAACATACTTGTCTGATCAATAAAACATGCAAGAGTTCCACAAAACACAAAGAACCATCAAGCTGCTGGGCTGGTTGTCCGTGGCAACGGTGTTTTGGAGACTGATTGGCAGTAACTGGAGCCAGCTTCACCGCCAGACTACAGGAGAGTTTTAAATTATTACAGATGAGAACAACACATCTGTTTGTCTTTGTGAGATGCCCCCCACACCCTCTTTTTGACTGAAAACACCACACTGATTTGGACGGATGGTAAAGAAAGCTTTTGTGGCTTTTATCAAGACTACAGTATCACCAGCACTGTAGAGAAAATATTTCCCTACACCTCCCTGAAAGTGGACAAACACTCCCAGGAGGTGGCCAGAGCTGTCCGACCCTGACACATATACTAATCTTCCAGGTGATACATTTTTGACTCTTCTTGCTTTTTCTGTTTTAAAAAAAAACAAAACACTATTTCTCTGTTGAAATGAAAAAAAGATGCAACAGTGCCATAAATAGATAATATAAGAAATTATACTGTAGCAATGCCCAGACACTGACTGCAGCAGCACTGTTGTGTAAATAAAGTCATCAAGCACCGAGCCAAAGAATAGCTCATAATCAACTTCCAAAACCTCTACATCCTCCTTGCAGCGCCCTGGCTTAAAAAAAAAAAAGAGAGAGAGGTGGGGGGTAGGTCTGGATTGTCCTGAAGTAATTGTCTTCACCTGATGACTGCGTGCTCACAGTCAGCCATTAAATTCTTTAATCGTAATTCATCAAAATATTTTCATAGTTAACTCAAGATTAATTACACAAATAGTTTTTTCATGTTCTGTTAACCTGAAAAATATAAATGTATAATTATAATAATATAATAATAATAACAGCGTGCCGTATGAGGAAAAAGTATAAATTCTTTTTTATATATTTCAGTCAATGAAAATAAGAGGTCAAGAGGTTTTAAAATCAGCTCTTCAGAAAACACACAGGTCACATGACTGATGCTTTGTGTATTGGATTTTACAGTGCTTTTAGTTTCTCCAAACTACAGGTTGGCCTGAGGGTCATACTTCCTAAAACGTGTTTGCATTAATCTCACATTAAAAAAATAAATCAATAATTTTTTAAAAATTGTGGCATTAAACACAATTTGCGTGAATGCATTAACTCTGACAACCCTAATATTTACCACTTCTATCAAATTCTGGGCTTGACGGCAAATTTGCCAGTTCACAAGATGTTGGCATGTCCCTCATATAACAAGCTAATATTTAAAATTTCTTTTTTATGTTTTTTAACGAAGCATCTAACTTGACATCAAAAAGCATCAAACATGGTGATTCTCATCATAAGAACCAAAAACCCTTCTACAACAGACATGGTTTTAGCGTTTCCTATTTCCATTTACCTCAAATCTCTCATTTCTATTGTGTCCCTATTTGGTGAAGCAAACAAAAACACAAAGTTGGATTTTTTTTTTTTTTAATTTTTTAATTTAATGTGAAAATGCAACATAGCAGCAACGTTTAGGTATGATGCCACCTGAAACTTTTACAGCATCTGTATATCTATTATGTTAGTATTTTCATACCGTACATGTGACTAAGGTACGTGTCTATACTAGCCCATTCATTTCTCGGATGGCCTTAATTTCCAGGATATTTCAACCACCCTGCTGTCAACAACCATGTGGAAAACTAATTCAGTCTCATCTTCTATGATTTCAACATTTAAAATCAGAGCACATCACTCAAAAAAAAGCTTTCTTCCAACTCTAACAGCAGCACAGTTTGGCCCTAAGTGGAAGAAAAACATCTTTTGTAAAAATGAGCGCATATAAAAACGATTATTCTTTTGCCTGCTCTCATCTTTTTGTTCCAGCTGGAATTTTCCAGCTAATCACCAACTTCTGTTTTGGTTTCATCACACACCATTTTTATCTGTCAAGCTGAATTCTCTGCCACAACATTTCCACTATAGATAGATAAAATTCTTAACCCATATCTAAATATCACAAGAGATAACTCATTGTAATGCTCATCATATACTGATCTGTCTGTCCCTGGGGAAAGAGTGCAAGTGTGTTTATAGACCACATAGATCACACTCTCAGCTCTTATGTTCTTGCTGAATCCGACATAAAGCAGAGACGGATCAATGTAGCCGTTGCTATATGGCCCATAGACAAGGGAAGGGGGCTGTCGGGGCAATTATTTTGTCCTCTGGGGGTGTTTTAGTCCCACAGCAAACAGCCTAGATCTAAATGTGGGTCAATACACACACATGCAGATGCACATAGACACAAAATCGAGTGACCAGTTGTTCCAGATGAGAAGTAGATCCAGGTCAAACAGGATATAGAAGCAGGCCTAAATGCATCCCGGACAGCTCTTTGCATAGATTGATGATGAATGTTTAATGATCCACATGCATCATTATTTATTCATTTAAGCTGTGATTATGTGACTATAGTATGACATTACACTTGAGAATGAAAGGCGCTATATGCAAGGTTTAGATATCAGAGTATTCCTTAAAAATCAATAGAATCCAAGTATGTATGCACATCATATATATATACATATATATAGTTTTGATGTAATGTTAATCACACAGATCTGCTGTGACAAGAGCCACTAAAAATCCTGTGATGATGAGTGGGGATGGACCAGCAAGCCTGTAAAACCTCTAAGGGTCATAAAAATCATTGTAGCATTTGAGCTACGTTTGTGTATTTTACATTGGCATTGGGTGTATTTTACTCACATGAGGGCAGTGCAAGAAAAGACCACTGAGGCTGAGTTCACAGATTAAAATCGGTGAAAAGTCAGCGGTCGCCCGTCAGGACTCAGTTTTTTTTTTTTGTCGGAACAACACACATCAAAGATACTCAGACGAGTCGAAAAATGATCTCAGAAGACTGACGGATGTCTTAGTATGCCAAATATCTGGAGCCACGCGGGATATCTCTGACTACAGTCAATGAAAAAGTTAGAAATGAGCTGACATCACGGAAGGAAAGGAAAACACGCAAAGCGAAGATGAAATATTATAACTTTTCAACACACACACACAAACACACACCATCCCACAATTCATGGAGGTAACTACCGTTTCATTACAAATTATTTTTAACTCACACCCCAATCTCTGAAACAATCTCCCACTGCATAAAGCATATACAGAGAGACACACACAAAAATAAATAAATAAAATACATGTTAATGAACTTTACAGGAAGTATGTAATGTGCCTTTCACCGTCATTCCGATTTGCTGCCACCAGCTAAACCAAAGACGTACGTGTTGTTTTTGTGTGCAGTCTGAAGCCAAAAGCAGATGTATTTCCATCTATCGTGGCACAGTCTGACATATTTTCATCAATAAACTGATCTAAAGAAAAGAAACCAACTAAAACAGCCTTGTCGGGTCATAGCTGTAGCTCTCTGTAAATGCTTCATGCAAGAATCCAGTGCTGAATGCAAATGGAAGCAAATATCAACACCACATCCAAGTAACACCAAATAGACACAAAACCAAGCTAAAATAGGTTGATAGAAAATCTTCAGTGATGGAGATAACCCTTATCAGTCAAAAGAAGGAAATATGATGCTGAACCGGGAAGGTTTCTTGCAGACTGTTGTTATGGTAGTTGTTGGTCAACGGCATCACGGTGTAGTTTTTTGACAGTTGAAAACACAGTATGTAATTAGAGGGTGTGTTATCGTGCACTTTGTTGTGTCTCACACCAGGGTTGACACATATAGTCAATAGTTTCATGATATACTGCTCCTATTTGGTCTGGAATAACATAGTTACATGACGTGGCTTTAACCATAAATTCAGTGTCAAAGTTTGGATTAATGGCATGAAAGGTGGGGGATTTTCAGGGATCTCAGCGTTACCACTGTAACAACAGGATGGTGCATTCCTGATATGTTAGATTTGTAAGCATCTGAGCAAAAACACATGCATGAATGTTTCAAGGAAACACGAGTAGCCTGCACAGGTTCATGAAGGCCACGCTTATTTCTACATAGTTGGTGCCATTTCTCCTCAGCATCATCTGCTGCTGCTTTTTTTTTTTTTTAAGCCATCTCTGTCTTGAACTCAAGGCTCCTCAATTTGACAACATGCTGCTTTTTATACATCTATTATTTGCCAAGTTAAGACCACAACTTTTCAACAGACACATGCTTTTTGCATTGAATATAAAAGAATCATCTCAGTGGTTTTGTTAACTGGATTGTGGCTGCAGGTGAATATGGCGCATAAAGATATCTTAAAATGTTTTTTGTAACGGTCCATTTCAATTTTTGCAAAAAAATCTGCATACAACTGAATGTTTTTTCGTTGACATTCCTGCATTACATTATTCTCAATTTTACCTTACGGTTTTTCTCCCAGGTGGGATCTGTGGCTGTTGATGCCATTGTTATGTAAACAAACCAGCTGCACCAGTCATAAATGAATTATCATAAAAAATAAAATCCCTGCAAAGGGCGAACACACCACCCATAATTGTATTGGTTAAAACGGAGGGTTGCTGCAAAAAAAATGTAAACTAACAAAAATCTCTCTCAGCTGCAATTTCCTCCTTCGTTGTCATCCCCACACACTACTGTTCAGACTTCGTCCTTCGCAACCGGACTCCACGTAACGCCACGGTGTCCATTATCGGACAGCATAGGCACAACCCAGAAGTGACATTTGAACTGATTTACCTGAAAATGGTGAATTCCCTTGTTTCAAGCCGATTCAGCGGAGCTGTCAGGCCCAGGTGCCCTCCTCAGCTTTATCCGCCCTCAGAAGTAGCCCGACGCACAGCTCCGAATGTCTTCGGTTTCGGTCCCGAACGCTCCAAGACAGAAAGAAATATCCTCCGAAGAAAAAGAGAGAAGACCGGGGGGTATGATGGGTCTGTGGACGGGCTGCTAAAGACTGCACCCCGAAAATGTCGTTAGTTCGGCGGCGAAGGCAGTTTAAAGCGGCAGGAGGAGGACCTAAATGTCGACAGACACGGGAGGGGCGCAACCATGCAGGCTAGCGGCCCTCCGCTACAATGACTACGGGAGGAGGACTTCCTTTAGCGTTTCAAATTAAAAGCATACAAGGTTGCATCCAATAATGTGTCGCTCCGAAAGTTTCCAAATAAGCGTGACAATAGCAATATAATTGTTCAAAATAAAATGTCATCCTTTACGCGAGACATATTATGGCTTTTGTTTTTAAAAAGTTTAAACAATTTCAAGAGGCTGTAATAAAATGAGATACTTTTGTCTAAATAGCAGGGACAGCTCGTATCAACCCTTTCTTAATAGCTTACATCAGAGCCGCTGGTTTTACGGGGTGGAGTCAATGATTCAACTGAACTCCGCCCCCTTTCGTCCACTCTGGAAATCCACCATGTTGGCAAATTTTTGGTTCTTTACATCAGCAATAAAAGGTTGCTATATGTGTCAGCTGTAGCTATAAAAAGACATAATTGTGGTTTTCAGTGCTTTCCTGCTAAAGACATGTGCACATGAAAATGTAAAGTAAAACACTGTATGTCCACTAGACCTGCTTACCTCCTCTTTTGGTCTCAAGTAAAAGCACGAATTCATTTACAAATTGTGATTCAAGATATGTGTAAACTCCTGAAGGACTTCTCTGTGTGTGCCCTCACACCGCAAAACAAGATAAGAAAATGCTTTGGGTTCATCAGTCCACTCTTTTTTTGGATCTCATATGAAAGCAAACTATTCAAAAGCTTCACCTTTTCCAGATAACATGATATTGTTTTTACTGTTAACGTATTACTATTAAAATAAACCATTTTCATCTTCTCTTAACTTGTTTGTTACTATCCAGTTCATTAGCTACCAACATGTCTGTCATGCCCCACAATGCAACTGGTGTATCTAAACCTTATATCTCTTGTGAAAATGGCTTTTTGTTAATTTATTTATCTTGGTAACAGCGTACAGAAGGCTAATTATCAAAGGATGCCAAATAATTATCCAATTAAATAATCTGTCTATCACCTATATTATCAGTGCATATGTTTGTATGTTAATAAAGAGACAGAAAAATAAATAAAGATGGTCGTCAAACTTGAATGAATCAAGACTTTCATAGTACGTCTGTTTTATTGCTGAAATTCAAAGTTATCCTTGTCATTTCTAGACCGATTGCAATGTTTTATATTATATTTTACACTTAAAGTATAAGTCTGTGTGCCGACTGTAAAAGTACTGTAATAAATAAATTATTTAAAATGAAAAAAAGTTTGCTATGTCACCTGCAAATTTTAAATATTTCGTTTCTCATTTTCAAAACGTTGACTAATTCTGAAACGATGATTAAATATGAACAGATATAGCGCTGACAAATGCATTTAGGCAATGTGCTGTCGTGAATTTGTTGTTGTGTGTCGCTTCCTGCTGGATAAAAAGAAAATTACTCTGGATTTTTACAGATTTTAGATTTGAACTATTTTGTATACGTTTGATTTTTTTATCACATGGAAAGAAGACGCAAAACATTCACAGGATTTTTGCAGTTCACATCTTTAAAGTGTGCTTTTGTTTTCTTAATGAAAAACAGATTCACACTCTCTGACTAATACAGAAATTCCCACACAGATTCATACTTTTTTTTTTAACTTCTTTTGATTGAAGAAAAAAATAGAAAAATAGTTGAGATTTACACTGTTTTTCTACGTAAAATATGCATACAGCAAGAGGACTTAACGCGCATACTTTTAAAAAAGTCAAAGTTTTCAGTTTTTAAAATAAATTATCTTGATATATGTGCTCGACAGAAAAAGTTTCATGCTGATATAAACAAAAATGAACGCTATATTGTTTTAACTTTCTGTCCATCAGTTTCTTTTTTTAATTTTGTAATTTTGCGCTTTTTTCCCCTCTGTTTTGTCCCCCTTAACAATATTTATTGAAATTTATCTAAGATTTTTTTAATATATTGTGGGTGAGTTTTGTTCTTGTCTTCATTGCGGCATATGGTTGAACTGTTTATGAACGTAATAACGTAATTACATAAAATTACGTAGATTACGTAGACTCGTACGTATGTCGTCATCATTTCGACCTTTGCCCCAATAAAAGCCACATTCGGACAGACTGCATCAATCCCACCGTGCTCACCTGTCAGTAACCGTCACCGCGGACTGCTGCCGGGCACCAGGATGTCTCGAGCTGCGGAGAGGCTCCGAGTGACTATCGGTCACCTGCATCGATCCCCGGCTTCTATCGTATCCTTCACTCGGACTTGTTGAGGCGCTTACCGGGACGTTGTGAAGCTGATAGCGGGCTGTCCAGACCTGGGTCTTCCAGGGTTCGCAGCAGGACTTCTGCCCGTCACTTTCCTGAAACGGTGAAATCCATTTGTGTCTCGGTTACTGTTTCACCGTTTGTTTTCCAAAAGTGGTCGTATTTTTTTGAACCTACCGCGAGCTAACAGCAGCATTTAGGGCTAATGCGAGGGAAAAATAGACATGAAATTGCGCGAATAAAGCCGAATTTTTACGTGAAAGCTGTCATATTACGTAAATACGTCCGGTATGAAAAAACGTCAGTCAGTACAAATACATATAAACACTTCCTCGATACTCTTCTTGAGCTCATGAAAGTTATAACTATACTAACTGCAAATCCTTACATAAAGGTGAAGTTAGTATCCATCATTTTTCACATATCGTAACTTTCTTTATCGTTATGACCCTATTCTCGTAGGGTTTTAATATGTTTTTCTTCTCCCTTGCTCTGGGAGAATTATTCGTTTTAGCCTCAAGGTGGCGCCAAATCTCCTTGAAACGAGGTCAAATGCTTTTGCTGCTCAAACACAAGTTAATAACGCCACAGATAGTTAGTATGTGTGTATTTAGACTAGTTGAGAACCCATCTTGGTGGGTTTTAACTCTTAATAAAAATGTGAATGGTTGTGACGTGTTGCCAGTTGCTTTAATCATGCAACCTGATGCTCTTTTACATAATGGAAAACTTTGAACTTTGCACAGTGAGGTGATGTTGATTATGTACTGAAATCATATCAGGTACTTGGCCTCATATATTTTGGAAGAAAGCCAGTAAAACAAACATATTGACGCTCTTACTGGACCTCAGAGAAAAATAGAGGATTGGAAAGGGGTCAAAGATGTAGAGATTGTGCATTTCACTCACTTCCAGGGTTTGTCTTTAATCAACTTCTTCAAGAAAACTGCACCGACTTCTGCTCAGACTGTGGCCTACAGGCATCCCCAGGGATTTAGGTACATACCTTAAACTTGGCTGCATTTCTGTTCTTTAATCACTGATAGTTAGTCCACTTTGACCTTTGACCTGCTTGTGTCCTACTTTCCTGTTGTCCTTTTGCAATAGCAGGTAAATCAAAGTTTAATATAGTCTGATGACATTGTAAACATTGTTTTCAAGCTAGGTTGAGTTCATGCCCTACTTATGTTTAGTACAAAACACAAAGTCCTAGCTGAAAAGCTGAAAGCTGAAATTGATATTTTTGTAAAACCTGAATGTAAAATTTACATGCAGTGTTTTAGACATTAGCTACTCAAAGTAGCTTTTTACTTGATCCGGTGTTCAAGTATCTAACTTGTTAATATTGTTTTATCATTTTGGGGTTTTTTTTTGGTTAGATACTCTTTAGATACAGGTTTTCTGACCCCAGAGCAGCGGCTCTTCTATGAGGAAAATGGTTTCCTTATTATCAAGAACCTGGTATCTGAGAAGGACATCGAGAGGTTCAGGTAACCACCAAAAACTCAAAACTGCAAAGAAACTGTTGTTCTTAAGGAACCAGAAACACATTAAAGGAGACATGATTTTTTTCCTGCAGTGGAAGTTTTTAATAAAATGTGGCATGTTTCTTTCAAAATGCTTTCCAGTCTCGTATATATTCACAGGTAATGAATCAGATATGCTTGCGTCTTCTTCAGGAAGGAGTTTGAACGGATCTGTCGGAGGGAAGTGGACGTTCCCGGCCTGTTGGTGATGAGGGATGTGGCCATCGCAAAGTCAGAGTTTGTTCCGGATCAGAGAGCCGTCTCTAAACTCCAGGACTTTCAGGAAAACCCAGAGTTATTCCGCTATTGCTCTTTGCCACAGGTACAACAAACACATTCAGCAGGCATTTACATTAACAATTGTTTTCATGAATAATTAAAGAAGCAGTGTGACACTCTAGTTGAACTGACTTTATTCCCCTCCAG
>JAOWBL010000016.1:1131137-1141965 GCA_028564865.1 Zenarchopterus dispar
TACATTAACAATTGTTTTCATGAATAATTAAAGAAGCAGTGTGACACTCTAGTTGAACTGACTTTATTCCCCTCCAGAGGTCACTAACCTCACAGATGTTAGGTTAAGGCTGTTTCATGGACTGTACCAGTTCTTCCTCGGATTTGCAATATATCAATATTTTTTCCTTATTTTATCTTGTATTTTAAATCATTTAAACTTGAACCATCATCAGTGAATCTGGTCTCTCTGTCAGATCCTGAAGTACGTGGAGTGTTTCACCGGACCGAACGTCATGGCCATGCACACCATGCTGATCAACAAGCCTCCTGATGCAGGTGAGTGGAGTCGAGGGTGTCGGAGCTGAAGCAACAAGTCAGAGCTTATTTTTTCATTTCTTCCACATATTTCTTAAATTACTACATCTCCAGCTCACAGTTACTACATGGGCATAAAAATCCAGTTTCTGTCTAATTGATTTTTTTCTGAAACAATTTCAGAATGAATACCAAGCTGTTGAGTGGCATTTGTTGCAGTTTTATGTCATAAACTGAAAATCTGTTAGAAGTTTTTTTTAATGCTTTAAACCAAACAGTTATTTAAACCTTGACTGTCTACGCCAAAATTTAGTACAGCTTTTTTCAAATTTATTTTCCAATGTGTTATGCAAACAAACAATTTTTTTTTTTTAATAATAGTCGCTTACTTGCAGCATCATCCATTTTGTCATGGTAACCATTTTGTGTTTTATGAAAATTAGTTTTATCAGCAAGTAAAAGTTCTCACCCTGATTTGATCGTGATGACCTTTTTAGAGTGAAAAACAAACAAAACGTCTGTGTAGAATTTTACTCATCAAAAGATTTTAAAAAAGAAACATGGGGCTGTAACTACAACTATGGGGCAGGGCCTGCTGTTCCTACCTTTTCTACATTTGTGGTTATCATTTCATCACAGGGAGGTTAAATACATAAATAAAAGATTTAACACGTCCACAGTTATACATAGTACAATGAAATTTGTTTTATACCTGACCAATAACAAAAAAAAGCATACTAATTAAAAATAACATGTGGAAAAATGTAGACATTAGATATAAAAGTAAAGATAAAGAGGTAGCTTTTGTTAAGGTGCAATTTATTATGCGAATTGCAGTAATCGGTTCTGATAAGTCATTGTAATGAAATGTGTTGCTTCATTGAGGGGACGGGAATTAGAAATGTGCTGATGTGACTGCTGAGCACTTGATGGCACTATATTAAAACTTTAATTTCCAAAAAAGGTTTTATAGCTACAAAGCAACACAATAATCTTATTTAACAAATTGATAAGATTAAACACATTTAAAAAAAGTTCCATTGACTAACATTCAAATTCAGTTTTTTTTTTTGTTTTTTTTTTTAATCTCACACAAAAAGGGGTGGGGATATTGTGCATCTATCTGCCAAACAAGTGACAGGTTTTATTTCGTCACTACACTATTATTTATTACTATAATAATGTTTAAACATGAACGTGAACTCCATCTTAAGTGGTTTACATGTAGTATATTTGAGTTTCTTAAATTGTTCTTCGGAGCGTTATGGGACGTCTGCCCTGTCTTGTGTCCCTCCAGGTAAGAAGACGTCTCGTCATCCGATGCACCAGGATCTGCATTATTTCCCGTTCAGACCGACCGACAGGATCGTGTGTGCTTGGACGGCAATGGAGAAAGTTCACAGGGGGAATGGCTGCCTGGTCGTCCTCCCGGGAACGCACAAGGGCACCCTTCTGGCACACGACTATCCCGAATGGGAGGTATACACACACACCCTCACACACACACACACTATGGTCAGCATCCTGCTGGGTGGATTCACTCACAATGACACACCCCCTCAGGGTGGAGTGAACAAGATGTACCACGGCGTGCGGGACTACAACCCCAACCATCCTAAGCTCTACGTGGAGATGGAGAAGGGGGACACGGTCTTCTTCCACCCGCTGCTCATCCACGGCTCCGGCATGAACCAGACGCAGGGCTTCCGCAAGGTACTGCATTTCCCAGAATCCATCTGCTTTTATTCATTTAAGTTTATGTTCAGTTCTAAGCTCCATTCGGTTGGCACAAGGAACCCATAACATGGAGAAGTGGTAATGGTTCAGAGACGCATTTATACAACAAACATTTCAGTTTTGGTTTCATTTGAGAAGAACCTCAAATCAGTCATCAAAGCTGGAACGCTTCTAAAAACACGTTTCTGTGTTTCCAAAGACACTTAAACTAAAAAATCCCAACTGCAGGTAAGCTCCCAGTCCGGCCAGGTAAAGAGCAGGATCAGACCAGTGGCAGAACACGGGCTCCTACTGGACCCCCAGTAGTAAAGGACAGTTAATAACTCGGAAAATAATCACAAGTGATTAAACAATATAGGGGAGTGTGTCACAAAGCTTTAACCCAACAATGTTGACCAGCTGAAGCTTCTAGCAGACGTTGGGTGATGCAGCCGGACAATAACTTCTAAAAACTGAAGTAAATCCACCCCGTAAGGGCTTCAGAAAAAGGAAGAAAAAAAAGGCTTTTGGATTGTTTCACACAGAGTTCAGACCTAAGTGCCGTGAAGATGTGGACTGACTCCCAGAAGGCCGTCACACCAGATGTTGGACAAATGTGTGAGCTAGGGCAGTTCTGTGGAGAGAAACGGTCAACAGGTCCTCCTGAACGTTGCGCTGGTCTGATCCACTTAAATGTCTTTTTCTCTCTCTGCCCCACATAACTGTACAGCCTGAGAGAATAAGATAAACCTCTTCCATCAAGTGTCTGTTCTTTACTGTAAAGCAGTAAAACATGTTCCTCTCCACCACCCTCAAACATTAACAACAAAGTGCTGAGATGGCTTTCTGTGAAAAGTGAGAAGCTCTGGCATCTTCATTAACTGTGTGTGTGTGTATGTGTGTGTGTGTGTGTGTGTGTGTTCCCAGGCCATCTCCTGCCACTATGCCAGCAGTGATTGTTACTACATTGACGTGAAGGGAACCACGCAGGAGAACATTGAGAAGGAGGTGAAGGAGATCGCGAAGAACAAGTACAATTTGGAGGATGAAGTGTCCTTCAAGGTGAGGCATTCCCACTCGAGTGTCATTTTATTTCTCAACACCGGCAAGTTTGACACAGTTTGATTAACGCTTCCTTGACAGTGTTGCACATAAGTTAATATTGCATCCTTCAATTACATTTGTCATTCAGATATACAGAGTATGTGGAATAAAATGTTATTGCATGGCTCACAATGGCAATAATTGAACAAAACAGGATTAAAAAATGGCTAATAATAAATAGCAAAAAGTAGCAGAATAAAAATATAGAAGAATATGAACAAATTTAACAGATGACAAAAAGAGAGTACTATAATGTGGCACTAATCCAAAAGTGACTGTTCTTATAGTGCCAATGTAATTCTGTTCAGTTTGAAGTTCGACTGGACTCCTGCAACTCATCGATTCTTGTCTTTTTCGATAATTCTGTTGTAGATTTACTCATCAGCCAAACAGCGCTGGGCTTTAAAGCCAAACTACTCCACTTCTATCTATAAGACGTTCAGAAGTCTTGTGATTTCCTGCTTTCATGTTTTTAAACTGAGATTTCTCCTGTAAACTCTTCCAAACAACTCTGAATCACTCGGTTGTTGTGTAACTGCGCTGTCATGGACTTTAACATTTGACATGCTCAGTGAGGTCTGTAGAGTCTGAGGTGAAGCTCTTGGGTCTGTGGGGTTCCTCTGGTGGTTTGGCAGGTGTCTTGAATGCTTTTCCTCTTGTGAATAATCTCTCTCACTGAACAACATTGACCTCCATATTGTTTGAAATAGTTTCACAGCCCTCCCCAGAACTATCTGCAGCCACAGTTGCTTCTCTAAGACCTTTGCTCATGTCTTTACCGCCTAGCATTGTGTTAACACCCAACTAAATGCTCCAGAAATCTGCAGAAATCTTTTTTTTTTATTAAAGGTCTGCTTTTTGATGATTGACAGCAGTTTACCTCCTTAAATCCTGTGGAAGCAGTAGAGGGGTGCTTAGTAATGTTGTTTTAACTATTATTAGATAAATAACGGCACAGTGGAAAAAAAGTTAGACGTTATTTGTTTGACCTTGTATTTACCTAATTCTAAGAGCAACTATGATCAGATGAAAACATAAGATTAACTTTTGCACACGACTCTTGTATTACTGTGCGCCTCGTGAGAAAATATCTGAGCTAATTTATAAGAATAAACACGTATAGGTACATCATTGGTTTGTAGTTTCTAAATTTGTCTTTTTTTTATGGAGGTGTACTCTTAAAAGCTTAGCACAATGAGAGGGCTGAGGTGATAAACTTTCTGCAAGACTAAACCTGGCATTTAATAGGGAAAATAAAGCTTTTTGAGGCTTCTGCATCTACCAGAGTGCAAGTGACGATTACCTGAGATGTGTCTCAAAATAATCCCTGTCAGAGCATCTGTTTAGGATTAGGTAAAAAAGACTGTGACATAGTTAGATTTCGAATGTGGCAGCGACGATGGCGTGATTAACGTGTGTCATCTTGGTGTTTACAAGCAGGAAGAGGGCAATAAAATCCAGCGCTGTCACGAGCTCCATTTACCTTGAGGTCAGGCGCTGCAGAGCAACAAGCTTCTGTCTTCGGAGGCTCGGAACCAAATAAAGCAAAACGCTTTCTCATTACATGTTATTACAGCGGACACAAAGCTGAATCTGAGCTCAGCCAGCCTCTCTAATGATGCATCTCGAAGATGTGTCGCTGTAATTACAGCACACGGGAGAACCGATTCAGAATAGCAGCTCCGCGCTAACATTAGAAGCTGTCCCGTGAAATGAGTTTATTCCCATTTCCAAACGATACTTACGACGTGTAAACATTGGTACCCCGGGGGAAAAGATTCGTGTCAGAGTCAGCAAACATAACATTTGAGATTTTTAAGTAAGAGTTAAAGTGCTTTTAAGGGTGTTTTGGCCTTTCAGATGTCTTTTTAAGAAGGTGATGAGAGTTTCCTGACACCAGCTAAACTCTTGAGGTTTCAGACACATCTGCTCACCTGGCTGTTGGTCTTTTTGAACACTTGATGGGTGTCTTTGGTCTCTGAGTTGAAATACAACCTTTGTTTTCATCTTTTGAATGCAGTTGTGACGCAGGTAATCTTTACGTATGCAAATCGGTGAACCAGGAAGTGTCTGCATCCACTCGTTGAACATGGTAGTGGAAATCAGGCTTTTAGTATTAGGTGGTTATTTAATTTATAATGGAGAACTGTACTTGAGCAGGACTTTATAGACTAACTTGTTTGTTTACCAGAACTGTTGATTTACTGCAGTGTTACAGTTCTGTCTGCACTTCACTTGTTCTGCTTTCTTGTTTTCTTATTCTTGGAAAAATGTGTCTAGATTTAAGACTTAGAGCATTGCTCCTATGTTCTTTGTTAGTGAGCTGCAGGAATACTTCAACTGATGTCGTCCGGGACGTCTTTGTGGTTTTATATGACGTCTCGACACTGAAATTCTGCATCCACAAAGATTTATAATCATCATAATTGATTATGTCTACTGACCAAAGCTGCTCTGGATTACACGCAGATTTGCACGTGAACGTTCAGAGTTTCGTGCACCTGGTTGTCATCGTCGCTGTTTTCATCCAACCAGCTGGTGTTAAAACTCTGTTGGGCTAATGTTACCTGGAAGAAGTTTATGTATCGAACTTCACCCTGTGCTAACTCCGCAGGACACCTGGGCCTTCCGAGGTCGGCTGGTGCAAGGAGAGAGGACTTCACTGTGAAGACGCTCCGACGAGCAGAAACTTCAAAGAATGAAGACAAAAATAGAATTAATGCATGCTATCGAGCTTTTCAACAAAAATGGAAAGGAAAGGGGCAATAATGCACAAATAGACATGATGCTGAGTGTTACGTAAAGAAAAATGAGTGTGGATGTGTGTTAGAGAGCGAGAGAGGAGGAGTGAGGTCGAAAGAGGGATCAGAGCAAGAATAATAAAATGTGTGTTTAAGAAAAAATGTTCTGTTTTAAATAAAGCACCTAAAATTAAAACCAACAGAGGCCTTGCAGCATTCTGCCTTATAAAACTGTACTTGTTAACTCTGAATTTTAATATCGTCTAACGCTTGTGAATGAATGGTACTTGTTTTCTGTAATCCTGTTAAAAGAAATGTAATTTATTCTGACTAATAAACTCAAAACTATGAGAAGACTTTTTGGAGGGGTTTTTTTCATGTTTCAACCTTCCTGTCAGCTATAAGGAAGTGTTAGTTATGCTATGAAAATATAAATAAGGTATATTAACAGTGGTGTGAAATGCTACTGATAACTGTTCAGTGATAAGTTTAACAAGAAAAAGTATATCTGAGATGAAATCATGAGTTTGTGTCGCTGTGTAAAACCTCTTGGATCTTCAACACTCAACTGTGAAGCATGGTAGAGAGAGTGTCATGGTATGAGATGACAGAAATAATTCAGGGGAAAGGCTGAGATATCAGGAAATTTACAGGAGAATTTAGAACAGCGGTCCATGACCTTGGAAAGGGTTGGAAAATACGAGACAACAAAAATAAACACGTGTCATATTTTATAGTAACTGTCGTTCAAGGAACTAAACTTTCAGTTTATTTGATAGATCCTAAATTTGACCTTTTTTTCAAGGTGATAATTATGCTCAGTATATGTCGGGGAAAAGGGGGTTTCCTTTACCATCAGTAGTGAAGATGTAAAACTGTGGTGAAAGCACTGAAACATGAGGGATTATGGGTAGAGGTCTCACCAAGCTCAGAAAACTAAAATCAAATTAATCTCAGAGCATCATGAGAGTCTTTGCTTTTTTCTTTCAGTTACTGGAGAATTAAGCGACATCAATCAAACCAAATCTATAGGTTTGGAAGGTGTTTTGGGTACGTTTTCAATAATGTCTATTTCAAACCTTTACTTACAAACTTCATTCTTCCCTTTAGCAACAAGATGCTGCTCTAAATGTGTTCACAGAATAACACAAGCTCAGTCTTTACTTGGTTACTTCCCTCATCGTGCTGAAACACCAGAACTGATCTCACACCCGTGTTTACAGTTAAATATCGAAAGGTTAACAACACCTCTCAAAAATTCAATTTGTTTCAAATGATCAAAAATGTAGTTATTAAAAGTGTAGAGTTCTCACCAGCAGCAACAGAAGTGCATTTCTCTCTCATCTTTGATACATTCATTTAAAAAAAAAACTTGGTCATTAAAAAGGAAAATTTAACCTGAAATAGCATAACTACAAGCTTCCTGCCAGATGACCTCACAGTTAGCTGCAGTAGACTTTGGTTTACAGAAGAGTTGACTGCTCAGCTCCTGTGGCTGGAAAACAAACCCAGATCATCATCCTTCCACTACTGTGCTTGATAAATGTATGAGCTCTTTGGGTTTTACAAAGCACGGTGTTGTCCTTTATGGTCAAATAACTCCATTTTGGTTTTGTTTCTACGAAAGACATTGATTCTGATGCCTTGAGGTTTGTTCAGATGTGACTTTCCAAAGCTAAGCTGTTCTGCCATGTTCTTCCAGGAGAAGAGTCGTTCTTCTGGCGATCTTTCCACACAAGGCATTCTGGGGCAGGAACATCTGAAAACTCCAAACCAGACCTAAATATCTGAACAATGAGCAACGCCACAGAGAACCAAGACATCACAACAGACGGACCGACGAGAGGAAGCCGACACAGGGCTATAAATCCACACATGCTCGCAATCAACAACTAACGAGACACAGGTGGCAACAATCATCAGAGATCGATGAACAGATGCAGGAAGGAAAGTCAGATTAAAAAAAACAAAGAGTAACGAAACAGAACAGAGACTTCAAAGATGAAGACACAGTTAAACCGAGACAAACAGAAACCATGCTCCAGATAAATAAATAAACAGATTTTATCTCACCGAAATCCTTACACCTGCTGATGATCAATTACTCAAGTTAATTTGGTTCCTGACACCTGCCTGTTACTTACGCACACAATCCCAGTGGAAAAAAGGAAGAATGTGTCAAGATTTTTAAAAGCTACTTTGGTATTTTAGCTTTTGTTTTTCAAAAATAGCATAAAAGGTCATGCTGTTGAGTCCCGCAGGCAGCAGAGGATTTTTATCATGTCCTCTAAATGTAAAACGTTTTTTTTGTATAAATGCCAGTAAATATTACTAAAATTCCTCTTCTGACAAGATGAGTACCAGTCTTCGGAGGCTCGTCAGAGGAGGAATTTTCCAGGATGATAGTTATCCGGCTGTGATCGAGGATTTATCCCACCTGTCGCCTGATAACAGCTGGGATAAGCTCCGACCTTCACGTGACCCTAAACAGAATGAAGCAGTTGGGAAAAAAGATGAATAATCATCCAAAGATAAACCTAAAAAAGTGTATCCAAACACAAGAAAACCTTAAATTCAAAACCTAGCCAAGTGCGTCACCTGGATTAAATCCACTAGAACAGACTTGAGGCCACGTAATTAGAAAGGCGGAGAAGGACAGCTCCTCCAGAAAAAAATGAGCAGAACATGTCTCGGGAAACTTGTACGCTGAATCTCGACGTTGTTAATGAAAGAAGAGTTTAGTTAGAATACCAGATGTATTGTACACATGTGGATAAATGTGCTGCTACCTTTCCATTAAAGAAAGAAAACCCACGACGGTCACGGAAACAACTTCCAACTGACAAAAGTAATAATGAAAAATTCAAATGATACATTACTGTAAAATGTGGCTCAACCCAAATGAGCTTCTGCACCTGTAGACAGGTATTTTGGTCCACTCTTCATGATCAAACTGCTCCAGCTTGGTTTTAGATCTTTTCCACAGATGTTTAGATCAGAATCTAAATTTAAATCTTACCAAACTTCTCTGTTCAATAAGATTTAGACTGAACTTTATTAAAGAGAATCAATCAGTGTTTTATTCTTAGCCATTCTTGGATGTTTTGGGTCATTATCCAGTTGGAGGACCCATGACCTTTAATTGACCCCAAGCTTTATGGGCAGCACATTAAGCTCCAGTACGTCTCGGTGGACCTCAGATTTCTTTGTACCTTCACAGATTCAAGACACCTCTGAACCAAATACTGCGATGTGTTTGTGGACTACGAGAGGAAGCTAGAATACCCAGAGAAAAGGCCCCACGGGCATAGGGAGGACATACTGGGATTCAAACCAAGAACCTTCTTGCTGTGAGGCAGCAGTGTCAACCACCAAGACAACATATTAGCAAACAAACAAGGCATCACACTGAAATAAACAAAAGACATGTAATATGTGTGGGCAGAGGACACCGAGGGTTGTCCTCGGGCTCATTCACTTCTTAACGTTCACCAGACTTCAGATCTGCCATCACTTTGGCGAGTGACGCAGCCAGTCTTTGCTGCCAAGGTTCCTTCGTTGGAAACACATTTCAGATGTCAGCAGATCACACACAATCCATGATCAAATCGAAAAAACAAAAAAGAGGCCAGTTTACTGCGTATCTCTGCGTTGAAGCATCTCCAGGGGACGTTCAGTAGTTCGGAGCGTGTTGGAACATTAAACGCAGGTTAGGGGAATACAATGAGGCAAACCTTTACCATTCGTAGCTGGAATGATAATGAACGGGTTCAGCTCAGCGACGAGACGTCAACACCTGCACAAACCCTGCCTCCAGGCAAACATACAGACTCTATAGCTTTCCTTGTTCGTATAAATGTAACATCACATGAAGATTTAAAGCTAACCCAAAGCTAAAGTTTAACCCGGAAAAACGTCTGTCTGTTTGTGAGATAACAGCTAGCATTTGTGTGAGCTTACGTTTTAAGACTATATGATCAGCAGCTGCATTAAAACTTTCTGCTGACCTCAGCTGCAGTTACAGCTCAAAGCATAAATCTCTATGGTGAAAACGAGGATGTTGCTTATGTGGTCTGTGGTTCCGTCTCCTGGTGGGCTTTTTTAACAAGAGTCTGAAAAACAGCGAACCAGATGATGGTTTCATCTGGGTTCCTTCTTACAACTAGAAGCAGAGACAAAGGAGCTCTGTAGGGGAATTACCAATCACTAGCTAGAAGCTACGTGTTGGATGTAAGTCACTTACATTTCTGCTTTAAAGTACTTTTATTTTAACAGCAAATGGAAATTGGAAATATGTGCTGTCTAACTGTGAAATTTGCCACAGGAAAATACATTTTGTTCAATGTAACTGAATGAGATTTCATAACTGATTTACTGATTATTCTTCATTGATCAAAGAGGCAGCTTATAGACAGAATGCAAGAATCCTTATTTTATTGTCATCCTGGTAAGATAGTAAACGAAACATGTTTATGTTTCCCCAGTTAATTTTTTAAAAGCTCAGAAGGCCCACGCTGGGTGTGGAGGTTGGATCGCTTTTACGACACTTTCAACATTTACTTCTTTTCACTCACTCATTTTCTCTTTTCTTCATTGTTTTCTCGAATCTCCAAGTTGGCTAAAGATTTATCGCTTTATTACCCATAAAACAATATGCAATTGTTGCAACCGAAGACTTAGAATGAGTCCGTTATTTTCAGTGTTTTTTTTGTTTTGTTTTGTTTAATCACAAAGGCTAGATGGAACTTCCAACCAATAATCAAATTCTCCTTGAAATTAAATCAAAACTCACATTTAACAGGAAGTGAACTTGAAAGGAAGCATCATTCGATCCAACGAACCAGATACCTGGTACCTGGAATCAAACCATGTTTGTCTCCAGGTATCAGGTGACAGTCTGACACATCGAAAGCTGCAGTGGAGTGAAAAAAGTTTTAAATCTAAACACTTTGGCATACATCTTGTTTTTTT
>JAOWBL010000016.1:1157774-1171795 GCA_028564865.1 Zenarchopterus dispar
ATATATATACACACACATACATACATACACACAAATATATATATATATCTATGTGCTATGATTTCCCCCTACACTCCCAAAAACATGTATATTAGGGTTGATTGATGATTTTAAAAGGTCCCTTTCAAAGTAATTCAAAAATAGTATGAGAACATAAATAGTTAAAAAAAAATACTCTTGGCCAAAGAAACTAACACAACCCCCCCAATATATGAAGAAAATGTAAAACTGAAATGACTATGATATAAAAAATAAACATTTACTCAACTATAGTTTATGTGTGAATGAAATTTAAATTACAGCTTGAGGGGGAAATTTGAGTGTTACAGCCATTTACTAGTTTGTTTACTGCAGTGCATCTTTAGTCAATTAAGTTTGACCTCATTTATTATATATGTTTCCACAGGTGTGTTAATAGGAACAGCTGTACGGTGTTTTGACCTCAGCTGAGACAGTAACTTTTGTAATCATAGGCTACTTAATCAGTAAATCAAAACCTGCTTAATTGGAATAGAATTGAGTTTAATAAATAAAGATCATCATCAAGGCAGAGTTTGGTCTTTTTTTTTTTTTTTAAATGTCTCAAGAAGTCAACACAAACAGTCTTGAATGTTTTCCACTCTTGAATAATCTCTCTCGTTGTAAAATCCTGATGACTTTTTTTTTTTTTTTTTAATTGGACTGATATGTAGGAACAACTGCTTCTCTAAAATCAACAACCATCTTTTTTTTCCCCTTGTGGCATTGTGTTAACAGAATTGAACAAACTGCCAAAGCATTTGCTTTTATAGAGGTCTGCACACCTGCTGATCATCAGTTCATCAACGGCTGATAATTACCATTACCTGGTTCCTCAAGTCCTACTAAAGAAGAAAGAGGGGTCTTTTAGTCATGCTATTTCCCATATTATTTTTTTAAACTCTCTTCTTTAGGGCTTCGTGTTTATTAAAAGTGAAAAAGTTGTAATAAAAAGTTATGTTGCTCTATGTCTATGACTATAATCCAGTATGTTTAATACTACTACTACTACTACTAATAATAATAATAATCATAATAATGATAATAATGATTAAATGTTAGCAGCTTTTCTGCATTTAAATTAGTTGCTCTTGTGTTTATGGAGTAGGTTTATGGTTTCACGATCATGTGGAGCAGATTTTGACTCAAATATGTATATTTGAGCCACTTCACGTATTGCGAAACAATACTGAAATGTAGTATAAAGGCGTACCATTCAACGTTGTTATAAATCAGGATTTATTACTTTAAATTTAAAGAGGAGGGCATTGGTTTTTATGAAAAATATGCTCACTGACCGCAGTCCTTCAAATCTAATAAATAAAACTGAGATTAAATCATCTCAATCTGAAACAATAGTAAAATCCTGACACAACGCAGGCCCATTTAAAAGGTCAATCGGAAATAAAAATATAAACAAAAGTCCTCCGTAGATGAGCGTTAAAATGAAACGTTGGCACTTTTTTAGTCAGCTACTTACCTCGGGTTGAAACAGCTCAAGCTTTTGTCTTTCGCGAGCACTTACACTATTTAACTATAATTATAACCACATTAAACTCTAAACATGTTATTATTTTTCTACAATAACTTTGTTTGACAAGTAACACTTCTGTTACGGTGAACTTTTACATTTGGCGCTAAACAAAGGACCCCGCTGTGTTGTGATAAAACTGCTAGGTGTCCAAAGAGTTGCCTTACTGAAAATAAAGCAAAAGAACCGTTTTTGTGATTCTGCCTCGTTAATTTGGTTGTGTGTATATTATATAATTACAACCAAATTAACGACCAGGATATCGGGGTACATTGAGCTGGGAGAGTCCAAAACATCCAGAAGTGTGCAGTTCAAGCGTCAACCCTCTCACTTGGGCATTGAGGCCCTTCAAGAACTAAGTTTCGTTGTAGTTCTTCGACTGACCACTAGAGGCTCCAAAAGCGAGTCAATCTCCACTGACTCCCGTGATAAAATGTCCGACTTTAAAGCAGAAATAAATATATTTAAAGCCTGGTTCAGAAAAACATTTTGGTCTCAATCGTTTGATATCTCATCCATAGCAACTCTGTGGGGGTTGAAATTTTTTGTACCAAGCCAGAAGAGTTTATATAAAGCATTAAATGGATGTCTAATATCATTGATAGCCACCTCAGCCAATGGGTAACCATTATCAATTCCTCATCCATAATCATCATGCTGCCAAGTAATCAGCAGTTTTCCCTAACTACCAAGGATCGACTAAACCCAGCAGTAATATTTGTATTTTGTCTTATTGTCAACATGTGAAATACTAAGGTTGGGTTCTGCAGCTATGGCAAAAGGTCATGTGATCTATTCAGTATAATTGTACCCTGCTGCAGACAAAGAGAAGAATCATGTCTGCAAGCATGCAGGGGGAAGTAATATGATCTGGGATTGCTTCAGTTGGTCAGGTTCAGGTGCACCGACATTACGGTCTGCATATCTATTTACTTTTTTTTTTTTCCTCGTGGGTTCATACAGTCCAAAAGGACAAAGCCAGGATTCATCAGCTAAAACAAAGAGTGGACAAGGAATGTCATTTTTGACAGATGAATTGGCCACAGTCCTGACCATCAACCCACTGAGAAGCTTTGGGATATGTTGAAGACTTTATGGTAGGTATCAGGACATAAGTACTTATAATTATTATAATTTGGTCCATATCAGGGCTTAAAATTACATAAATCCAAGTTTAGAGGAACAACATGTTAAAACGTTACTGTTTCCTTAACAAAAACTAATGAGTTGACTTCAGGGTTTTTCAGCAGTTTTCTGATTCAATAATGTTTTTGTCATGAAGATGGTCTGTCTAAAGAATGAAATGTAAAAACAAAACAAAACAAAAACAATGCTCAAATATATTTGAATCACCTAAGTCCTTAACTTTTGTTACTAATTGAAATGTTAAATATCTTCAAAGGTTGAGCCGCATAACACTGAAGGAAAGGCCGACTGAAATTCACAAATCTTTATTTTGTTTACAGAATGACAACAAAGAATCTTTAAAATCCACAAATCACAGCATTGGCAACACGCCTCCTTCAGGTTAGTCAAGTTAAATATTTTTGGATTACCACACATAATCAGCAGAGAGAAAATAGAATATACTGTATATCTTTATAATAAAGTGTCGACATAGTACAGGCTCCTCTTTGCAGTTGAGCTGAAACATACCGAGAAGAAAATAGTCTTAAAGGAGTTCACTTTTCATTTGAAAAGGAAGCCACTGAGAAAATCTATAAAAAGTTTTCAACAACCAAATACTTTGTAAACAACTTGGAAAGGTTCAACTTTGGTTGGTTAATAAATGAGTAAGACAGCTACTAAAATATTGTAAGATTGTTTTTACTATTTGTTTTACTCTTCCAGGTCAATGGCATTGTAGGAATGCCATAAAAATAAGAATAAATCTATAAAACAATTAAAAATTTTAAAATGGGGGAGGAAATATTACCTCATTCATGTCCCCCGTATTTAAGCCATTTCTTTTCCTTCCTCTGGAAATAACTTGACAGCAGGACGAGAGGACACCATCCAGTCTTCTACGGTCTTGTAGGAGGTTCACGTCTACACGTGTGGGAGACCCGTCCCAGTAACTGACATCGTCCAATTACTGGATTTACAGGCTTGTAAATAACAGTATCAAGAGCAGACAACTGCACTTTGGTTTCTCAGAAAAGTAAATCCACAAGAGAAATAACATATAGAGGAAAACAATAGGGGAAGATAAAAATCACATAAATTATGTGAAAAAAAAATCAACTGTTCCTTGAGTTCACTATTATTATTTTTTTCAATGTGGCACTCCTAAATCCATCCTCAGATGGTTTTTAATCATTACAGCAACAGATAAATTACGCTCCAGATGAAGAAAAACCCAGCAGAAGGACACTTTCTATAATCTTTATGTTAATGGTACGTCATGGTTTGTAGCTAAATTCAAATGTTCATCAAAATAGCACTGACGTTTTCTTCACATGCGTTGGCAGACTTCTGTGTCCCTCAGTGTACACCCTGACTAAAGCGAAGCGTCCCCGTCTTATTGTAAATGCTTGTTTGGGATCTGCGGGGAGACGTCAGGTAGAGGAGGTGCAGGTCGAAGCAGAGGAAGACTCGTGTTAATGCAGCAGTAGTCGTCGTGAAAGCTTATAGTGACGGAGGTCTAGTTGATGCAGTCCATGATGTGGATCTGCAGGGAGTCCAGGTCCGGCAGGATGTCGTTGCACTTGGGACAGGCGTGCTCGGGAATGTTCCCCTGATGCTGCCAGTCAGCACCTGCCAGTGAGACATTGGTCACAGCCTTAACACACTCTGGTTCCAGCTGTGGTTACTTTCCAGATTTTCATCTGTCACATCATTCATGTGTTCCTATGTGTAATGTCTTAAAGTAACTGGAATCTGAAAATTGTAACCAGTTTTTTTCAGCTCATTGATTTCCACAATCTCTGATCTATTCAGCACCGTCGAGTTCATTTCCGTTAAGTTTGGAATATTTATTCCTATCATTCTTATAAAATGCACTTCTATCACATCATTATTGACAAAGCGTAGATTACTGCTGTATAAACCACCAGTACATCTTTAAAAAGGCACAAAGTCAAAGTTAGCAGTAAGAGTGGTTAAAATTTAACAGTCGAGTAGACACACTTTCCTCAGAGGATGATGGGATACAGGAGGGCCAAGACAGACATCAACCCTTTGTTTGGACTGCTGTTTATTTGTTTATTTATTTTACCTCTGCCAACCAGAGATGGACCTGCTCCGTGTGGATTTCCTCCAGATCCCAAATGTCTCTGCTGCATTTCATTCAGTGATCGCCTGGAGAGAGACGGATAAAAGGCCTTTAAATCAGAACAATTCACTGATGAGTCACTTCAGGTGAAGTATGGTGTCCCTACCCCCTCCACCCCCATGATGTTTCTTTGTGTCTTCATGGGGGTGTAATGACAGGAAAACCACACAGCTTTACCAATTGTCAAAATGAGAAACGTGCTTCATTTTCATGCAAAATGACGCGAGAAGGATCGTAAAGGGTTTCCATAATATTTGCCAAAACTTTCCAGAAATATCCACGGGAAGTTAAAGTCGGGAGTTTTAGGAATGTTTCAGTTTCATTCAAATAGTGTCTCTGTTCTTGGGAAGAAAAGTAGAATAAAAACCTTAAAAACAATTTTAAAAGTAAAGCCAAGCACAGATACTGATATAAAAAGACTATTAGATCTTACAGAAATGTAGATTTTTAAAATATAAAATATTTTTATGGTTTTAAAAAGAAAGTTAAATTGACTTTTTGTGAATTTTCATCAAAATCATTGAATAGTCTTTGCCTGTAATTGTGAGAACTGAGTAACTTCAACGCGATCCTGGTGGCAACATAAATACAAATAAATGCATGGCAACGAAGATAATGTCAAATTTATTTCTGTCATTAAAGACTGGTTTTACCGAGTGGAAAAACACTCGGTACTACTTGTTTAAACTAGTAAGCTACAAATATGTACTGATTTTTGGAAAAAAAAGCAGTGTGTGTGCATGTAGCATGTGAGCAACTGTAAAATCCTCAGTGCACAGATGGTTTTACTTCTGGAACACTCGACCAAAGTACTGTGAACTTTAATGTGTTAGTGCAGCAGAGGTCACATGACCAGCTTCCATTTGTGCTGTAGTATTGCTGTGTTCTAACAACAGCTGCCGGACCAGTAAACGGTTTGTGTACTATGCCATTTGTGCTACGCAGCTTCACCACTGGTCGCCGTCTCCTGCCTGATTTCATACCGGCCCAGCGAGTCCATCTCCTCCTGCAGCTGGGTGTTCATCTTCTTCACGTACTCCAGCTGCGCAGCCAGACGCTCCCTCTCCTCGTGGAGTTTCTCCCTCGCAGCTCGCTCTGCGTAAAAGTCTGAGGAGTAGACCTCCGCCTGCAGAGAGAACCAGAGTACCACCGTCACCCCCGTGCTTGGCGGATGCTAGTAAACCTGTATAGCTGAAATGCTTGAGTGGGAATTTTATCATTTATTTGAAAGGACATGAAATGTCTCAACAGCTGTAAAACATTATACCCAGATGGGATCTTGTGTACATGCTGTTTACCTTTTCTAGACCTCATGTGCATCGTTCCTCACCTGAGCCTGGAAGACAGAGATGGTCTCCAGCTCCTTCTCTTTCTTGAAGATCTCCTGCTTCATGTCGTCGATCTTGCTCTGCTTAACCGCCAGCGCTTCCTCAGCAGCCGTCAGGCGCTGCTGCAGCTCATCCACCAGCTCCTTCTCGACCAGCTGAGACTGCAGAGTCAAGCGTTTCTGACGTCCATTAAACTATTTTAACTCAGCTAGGTCTGGTGGCAACCAGCAAGATGGCAATAAATGTCCTCGCACTTCCACGCAAACATACCTCTTTCTTCTTCTTCTCCTCTTTCAGCTCATTGTAGTCTTCAAACAGTTTGGTGTAGGCGTCCTTCAGCTGTGACAGGGTTTTTCTGAAAGATGAAGGGAGTTAGTGGTGACTGTGTGAATGCCAAGTGCTCTTAACAGATAAAAAGGTCTTTTTGTGTTATCTGACCTCTCCTCGTCAGCCTTCTTCTGCTCTAGCTGACTCTGGGTCCCCAAGCTGTTCAGCTGCAGCTTCAGCCGGTCGTTCTCCGCCTGGACGGCTTGTTTCTCCACCAGCTGAGCGTTCAGGGTCGCTACATCCTGCTCCATCTCCCGACACCTGCACAGAAAAAGTCGAAGTCATCGCGTGAAAGGTGCTTTTTTTCAGTACATAGGTATCACTTGAGTATCACTTTCTCCGGCAGGTGTTGTGAAGTCTGACAGTCTGCGGACCCAACCTGTCCTGCAGGTTCTTCTTCATGCCTTCGGCTTCATCCAGTTTGCTCTGAGCCTGCTGCAGCTCTTTGAAGAGCGTCCTCATCTGAGATTTCAGATTCTCCACCTCTGATGCCGCCTGAAATCATTGCACAATCCCACACAAACATCACAGGAGGAAGAAAAGAAAAGAAAGTAAAAACAAAACATTCTCTTCCTCTGTTAGAACCTTGTCTTCCTTCCCAGAATCGTCTTTAGTCTCTGTCTGAGTCGTCTGCGTCGATTCATCCACACCGCACTTCCTTCTCTCCAGCTCTGTGATTCTGTTTTATAAAAAGACAAATGACTTTTACACAACATATAACATGATGTCATTGTTATGATCTAAAACAATATTAAACAATGACATGAATTACTGAGCTTAATCAGATTCTTAAAAGGGGACGTTTTCTTTGAAGAGACAGCCCTACCTGGCAGCACACTCCTGCAGCTGGGCTTGCAGCTGCTCGCATCGCTGCGTCTCGTTCCTCAGGGACTGCAGCAGCTGGCTGACCGTCGCCTCCTCGCCGTCCAGCCGGGACGTCGTCATGCTCAGATCCGAGCGTCTGCTGCGTTCAGTACCGCATGCCTCATTCACACCGTTGACAGCTTCATCCTGAGAAGAAAAATCCCAGACAGGTCCCATCTGAGGATGAAGCCTTCATTGAAAATCTGCTGCTGTGGTCGTCTCCATCGTCATTCGCGGGCATCCTCACCGACACCTTGATGATCTCGATAAAGGAGTCGTCGTGGGAATCCTGCTCCGCCTTCAGCTGCAGCTCAGAGTTCAGAGCCACCAGGTCGTTCTTCTCTGCCTGGAGGCGGGCAATCTGGGCACGCAGGCCGTCCAACTCTGCGTTCTGATTGGAGAAATGCAGATTTGGTGGTAATCGAGCTGCAGAACAGTTTGACAGAAGCATCATCGAGCACAACCGGTGGACACAACAATCAGGGAGAATATCTCACCTGGCCTCCTCCAGCCCTCCCAGACTCCTCCAGCCTCTTACTGAGCTCTTGGTTTTGGAGGGTCAGGGTCTCCATGCAGCCCCGAGCCTCTTCAAGCCGGCTCTCCAGGAAGTTGCGCTCTTGCTGCTGCTTCTCCCGCCATGCAGACAGACCCTCAAAACGGTCCTTCATTGTCAGGTTGGTCTGACGCAGGGCCTCTGGGAGAAAAACAATTTGAATAAATGTAAATTGCACAAGCCAACTCATTCATCGTCAGGCTAAAACCAATGAGATGCCTTTTCACACAGTCCTCTCACCTTTCAGGTCTCTGTTCTCCTGAATGAGGATGTTCATCTGCTGCAGGGTTTCCTCCAGCGTGCCGGACTGATTGGAAGAGCGAGAGATGTCGCCGTTCATCATGGGGCCTCCAGACGCCATGGCACTAAGAAGAAACAGACAGGCCTTAGATGGATGTGTTGAAACTATTTTTTGGTGTGATTTTGAAGTTTTCATTAGTGTGTAACTTAGCTTTTTCAGCACAGAAAAATCTGCAAATTCACTAAGACTAAAAAGAGTAATTTTACCTCAACAAAAACACTGGTCTTGAACTGCTTCTTTACTTTCACTTGTCTAAATCCCAGTAATACCTGTTCAATGCCTTGTTGGACATGCTGGACACTCCTTATTCAAAACATAAGTACCCGTCAATGTACTTTGGCGTGTTTGACAAATTAGAGTGGACCTTTCAGAAGGTGGACTTTAAAGTGGCAGCAGCTAAAATCAACCATTTTAGGAGGAACATTTTCATTTAACATCTGTACACAATATTTTATTATCATATATATATATATATATATACACACACACACACACATACACACGTGTATGTGTAACTTAAATATGTACAGTATATACAGTGGTAACTGTAATATCTCGCGCTGCCGCTTGGGGGCGCTGAAGATCAAACTTAAGACTTGCCCAGACTTGAACTATTAACATCAGTGCAGAGCTTCGGTATTTGTAAGGTTCAGAGTTTTTAATACGACTTTTCTCGATATAAACTCAGAATTTATAATGAGTACCCATATTGCTGACGTTGAGAAAGAAATATTGCGTTTAGTTCAAATAAAATCAAAACATAACACGTTTTCTTGTTATGTAAGAATAACCTAAAACACGAGTATGAAATAAGCAACACAAAACCTCATTTCCATTTTTCTTTAACCACAATTTGGTGGTTTCATCGCAGTTTAACGTGGAATCTGACACTATGACGCAACTCGTAGTTCAACAATGAGTACAAATATATACAAATATACTATAAATACAATTTAATCTACTACCATGTGGTCCTCATCAGTAAAATATGTAAACCATGACCAGACTGACATGAGTAAATAACTGGAGACTTCAGCTCGAGGCATCAGTAAGGAAACACATGATCTCATCAATAATTACGTCACAATACGGCAAAACAGCACCTGAAGTACCGTGACCTGCTTTTCCAATCACTTCGTCACTTCGTGGGTGACTTGACATAAATAAATTCCTTATATATTCTTTTAAGACTTACACCAGGAAATAACACAGCTATTCTGTGACCGCTTTATCTGCAACTCTGAACTTATGGTTTCTGACAGTTTTATTTTACTTTCACTTTACTTAGGTGGGCCCAACCTGTGAGTAATTCCTGGTTTAATACTGAAAAGTTATTAATAACTTGGGCAAACGCCAAACTGCGTCACAGTAAAGTGTTAAGTTCAAAGATTTCTACTCACCTGTTGTCAGCTTTTTCGGAAGTAAGTACGGTTTGACAGGGGGCTCCGAAAACGCAGAAAGACTGGAAGAAACAGAATATGTCGACCTACCCACTGGTTCAGGGGTCTAGTTCTCAGCAGGGTAAATCGCATGCGGGATGGATGGTAGACTTCCGGTTAATATTTTCAAAATAAAGTAGAATACGATAACTTTTTCTTTAAAAACATTTTGTAGCGACACAGTCAAGCAGGATGCATCTAAGCAGTAAATTAAATAAAACCCCTGTTTTAAAGCAAAATTCTGGTTTATTTAAAAAAAAAGTTAATTTAGTGACTCGCAATTTGGCGACACCTCTGAGATATATTGTTGATAATTTGAAGCTAAACCATCCGATGTAACCAGGACTTATTTATTATATATAATTCAACTTCTGTATTGCTTTCAAATTCAAAGCAGATTATAAGTATAACTGTAAACATTTGTTTCGGATAGCCTAACTGTCCTGCGTCTGCAACACTGCACTTCAAGATCGTAACAAATAACGCATTTTCTTATGTTTCATAGTTTGACGCAGGCTTTTTCGATTTTTTTTTTCCTTGTAGAAAAGTGTACTTATATTTTGAAAGCCTATGTGCATCACGTCCTGTCTCAACTACGCTAATTATCATAAACTTGATGCATGATTGACTTGCCAGGACTTTACGGAGGTTTCCGTTTCCTTACAGTGACGTCACTGTAAGGAAAACAGATCTGACAATAAACTGAGCGTCGGCGTGAACAGCGTCCCTCCGTCTCGTGGTTCATCTCTATGTTATATAAATCTGCGCAAGCTTGACGGCGTGGGGCGGAGCCCACAGATCAGGTGACAGCGGGAATTCCCTTCAGGAGTCACCTTGCGCTGACAAACCTGTTACAGATATGGAAAAAAAAAACAGATATCGAGGAGAGTCCCTAATAGGCTTGAAGGCAAAGTCTAGAATAAAGCTGAGAAAAGTCACAGTTATGTAACATCATTACATTTCTGGGATATAATAACACAACAAAGTTGCTGGTCTCTAGTCAATCATACAGTTTGATCACATGTAATCAACTATTAAATGAAGAAGCTGTTCACTATAAAGTCCACTAGATGGCGGTGTTACACAAGAAAATTACCAGTAACGAGCTCCCAAGATTTACCTTTCCCAGGGTAGTTTGATGAAGCCAAATGTTGAAGGTTAACATTTACTTTAGCAGAAAGAAATAAGAAAGGCATACTTCTCAGGAATGGGTGCTGACCACTGTCTATTAGTCACGTCTATAAATATATTGTGATTTAAAATAAGCCATTAGGCTTGTCGAACTGCGAGGTCACTGTGTGGATGGGTGTCCTCAGAAATCTCAGAAAATCAGAGACCCTTAAGAATTTAAAATCCCTCCGTGATCCGTACCAGCACTTCTATCAACGCTTTCAGGACACAACATTGAAATGAACACTTTAATAATTCCCGTATGTTCAAAAAACACGCAGACAAAAAACATAAAACATAAAAACAAAACGAAAAAAAAAAAAAACAGTTGCTTCTTTCAGCATTTATGATGAAAGCTGAACTAAAAGTCTAAACAAAATTCCTGTAAAGACCCACAAAACTACCTAGTTATCCTTAAGCCAACCCAGGTACCTACAGACTTCTTCAATCATAGTTTACCCCTCTCTGACCTCCAGAACTCCCCGCAAAAGATGTCATTTACCAAAAGAAAGACATAAATAGATTTTCCCCTTTTTTGACATATGCTTGAGTCAATAACTACATATTCCCTATCCAGTGCCATCATTAAAAAAATCTTATTTTCTACTACTAATCGTCATGGATTCCCAAAATACCTGAGCTGCGCACAAGTCCTTGAATGCAGCATAGATTGAGCCTTTTGTCATTTTCACAGCAGAGGAGTGAACGTAACGACAGGTTGGAGTCACTGAACTTTCTGATGTTTTTTTGTGTTGAGTGTGTGTGTGGAAAGGGGTTGCAGAAGGTAGCATCATGAAAACTGTGGCTCAGTCTAAAAAGATGCTTCTTACAGATGTTGATAACTAGACACCATCCTCAAGGATTCAGACATAAGTTTTTTTCTTTCACTTAATATGTTTGCCTGCTACTTCGAGAAGACCGTACACTGAAGTTTCACAGCATTTTCGAGATGTTTTCCACGACTGTCTTCTTCGCGACGCTCAGCGTTTTTGCGCATTTGGACACTTTTACGCGCGGCTGCCAGCTCCCGTCAGAGTGGCGACCGCTGAGCGAGGGCTGCCGGGCGGAGCTGGCGGAGATCATCATATACGCCCGGGTTCTGGGCATCCACCGGGAGCCGCTGGGCGTCGGAGTGGGCAACCTGTACAACTCACTGCCCTTCGGGTTCGGGTACGGTTACGAGGGCGCGGAGGAAGGGCTGCTGTACTCTGCAGAGGTGGAGCTGCTGTGCGACCAAGCCTGGGGCAGCATGCTGGAGGTGCCTGCTGGATCCAGGCTCAACCTGACCGGGCTCGGGTACCTGTCCTGCCAGTCCCATACCGTGATGGAGAATTACTCCTACTTCTTTTTCCTGAGGTGAGGTGCACGTTTACGCACACGGAGACCAATCTTGTACTCTCAGGTCCCGGTGCAAGGACTTCCACTTTTACTTTTGTGTCGATTCTCTAACACACCCACTCTGGCAAGAAAAACGTGAAAACTTCGAAATATTAATTTTCTGTATAAATTCGCCATAAATTATGATTTGATCTCCATCTGAGTCACCAAAACAAGCAAATATAACGTGTTTAAACAGATAACACCAAACAAATTTAATCTCCATGTCTTCAATGAACACTCCTGTTGAACATCTCAGAAAAAAGAAGGGATCCCTTGTTAGTCGTTGGCTGGTCAATCCTCTTGAGGCAACAGTGACTTCAAGCAGGCACCAGCAGACCTGCACAACTTTCTGGAGGAATTTTGGACTATTCCTCTTTACAGAACTGTTTCACTTCAGACACATTTATAGGAGGTGTGTGGTGTGAATGTCTGTTTTGAGGTAGTTTCAATATCTCTATGGGCCTCCGGCCTGGGCTCACAACAATATGAAACAACAGTTTGCATTTTATCAGTGTAAGCAGACTGTGTGTGTTTTTTTAAACATATTCTTTCTCTTGCATTCATATTATAGCTGGACTTATTTTGCAGGTTAAAATTTCTTCTTGTGTTCAAGATTCAACCTGAAGAAAAGTCTTTTCTCAAATTCAAGCCTTCAGCTTGCGTTTCTCTTCACTTCAGGATGGATGAGAACTACAGCATCCTTCCTCACAGTGTCAACTTCCAAGATGCCATCTTCCCGGACACTGCAGAGAACAGGCGCACCTTTTCCAGCCTCTTCCAGTTCTCCAACTGCAGCCAGGGGAGCCAGCCGTTCCACACGTTCAGCCCTGAGTGGGACAGCCAAGAGGACAGCAGGGTGAGACATGCATCTTTAGGCTTTTCAAGTACTCCACCCTTCCTAAGTAGATAAATAATTTCAACTAAACCAGGAACAAAAATCCAGAAGAAGGTGGCAGGATTGGACAGATGGTTGCCATAGTGATAAGTGCTGGATCTTTGCAAACTAAATGCCATTGCAGTCTTAGAGGACTAGAGTATCTCTGTGTCACACCATCACTTTTTTTTGTCATTTGTAAAGGCTGTAAGTCATCCTGATATTGTTATGTTGCCATGGAGATAGTAACAGACATTTGTATATACTAGATTCACATATTATATATGGGGTCTTACAGTTCTTACTATTAACAAATGTTGCTGAAAAGATAGATGCTGAATCATCTGCTGCAGCTCAGTTGTAAATGTTAAGTCGAGTGTAAGAGGATAATAAGGTCTTGTTTTATACGTGTGTGTTTGGACACGAAAGTCAAGCTGAGCTGGGCCTGCTGACAGGAATGTGGTGATGGTCAGCTGAAGTAACAATCGTCTGGAGCTGTGAGGAGTCACTCACACACAGAGACACACAATCTAATTGATTTTCTGGAAAGAACATACAAGGAAACAACAACAACACACTCACACAAAACAATTGATTGTACTATCAACAGATTCCAGGTATGTGTCCAATCTGATAACATTCCACCTGGTTTGAGGATCAAAGCTTCTGCTGATTGGTTCCGGACCGTCCGTCTGTCTGTCCCCAGGCAGGCACAATACTTGTTTTTTTTTTTCCGGTTCAAAGATCAAATAGGAGAGATCTTCTGCTTTGACAGGCATGATGTTCAAAAATATAAACATAAGATGAATTTCACCACTGACCTTTTCACCCTGTTGACCTGAAACCATGGAGGTTCTTCCCAACGCCTCATTATTACACCTTCTTGCATGGACCTGAGTGGGTCACACTTCAAACAAGACAGACTGTAGTAGCTGAGATCGAACCGCATCAGATTCAGTTGA
>JAOWBL010000016.1:1188142-1210692 GCA_028564865.1 Zenarchopterus dispar
CCTGCTTCAATCTCAGTGCGACCCAGGATGGATGACCCACTTGTAGAGGAGATGGAACAAAGCAACAATGTGTGTGTACGTGTGTGTGTGTGTGTGTGTGTGTGTGTTTAAAATATTTCTGGACTTTTGTACTGAGAATGAAGGGGAAAGAGAAAGGAGAGGTTAGAGAGACAAAACTTTCTTTTCTGTCCCCTACTTCCCCTGCAGCTCCGTTAGTAGCCATTGGCTGAGACCGTCTGCTGCGGTGGCCCAGCCAACCAGACATATGGTGGACACTGGAAATGAACTGGGTGTTTGCCATTCCTTTATGGCCCCGATGGGCCGCATGGTGTCAGAGGCAACTGCTATCAGTTGATCATTAAATTGTACAAATAAATACTTCAGACAGTAAAGGGGTGTCAAAAATCAATGATATTAAGAGCTATAATTAGTCTCATACAAACAGTAGTGATCATTGTTAATACAAACAACATTTTGAGAGTCAGAACATATAGATTTCTTAATAGATATTGTATAATTTTGCTTACAAATGTCAAAGACAAGCTAAGGCTGCAGCTAAAGTAACCGAGCACTTTTAATTGCTTATCGTCCCCATGGACATGTGAGGTTGAAGGAACTGTTAATGAGCAAAGACTTATTTCTGGGAACAAACAGAACTAAAGCGTTGCCATAGAGCAACTATTTTCAAAGAAATCAGTGATAACTTCCAGGTACTGCCCCCCTTATATGGGCAACATATGAACTAGCTGCTATAGCGATGTCACCATACAGGAAGAGGGATGCAGATGAGATTTGGATTCCACGAATCCCCCCATGAGAAAACAAAAAACAAGGGAAGTTCAGAGGAAGATAACAAAATGCAGATGCAAGATAAGGTGATGCTGTCTATAAGAAGAAAAGGGGAGCAGAAGTTCAAAAAGGGCTTGTTTCTGCCTCTCTAGTTAGTTTAGTTAAGTTCTGATCTGATTCTGCTCAGAGGCCAACTCAGGTCATGAATGTGATGAAAGAGTCATGTAATATGTGACGCATTAGCCTATGTGATGTCATGACAATCTTAAATCTGAACAATCCCATTTGTTTCGACCCCCTAGAGCAGGGTTGTCTAATTCCAGTCCTCGAGGGTCGCTGTCCAGCTGGACTTAGATGTTGTTCTGCTTCAGCACATCCTGATACATATGAATGTGTCAATAACAGACTTGTGCAGACCTTGATGACAAGCTGATGGTGATCTATTAATTTGAATTAGGTGTGTTGAAGCAAAAAAAAAAAACACCTAAAACATGTAGGACAGTAACTCTTGAGGAGCAAAATAACAGAACATTGCTCTTGTCCTTGAGCAATGTTCCCCAATCCAGGTCTAAAGAGCCACCGCTCTGCATGTTTTATACACTTCTCTGTTCCGATATACCTTTTTCAAATGAATGGATCAGGTGTGCTGGAGCAAAGATGTGTATAAAACATGCAGGGCAGCAGCTCTTTAGAGCAGAATGGGACACTCCTCTTCTAGAGCAATGTTGTCCAACCCAAAGCTGCTGCCTTGCATCTTTTATACATTTCTCTGATCCAACATACCTGATTCAAATAACTGGATCACCATCAGCTTGTCATCAAGGTCTGCACAAATCTGTAATGACACTTTCATATAAAATAAAACTGAAAGAGGAACACCTACCCTTGCTCAAACTGACTCCCATTTCTTTTGGACTTTCTAATAAGTGCCATCCAGGCAACTACTAGACCTGAGTGAAAATTGTTCTCTCTCTAAGAAGTAAAGCCAGCTCCGGGCCAAGCTGGTCACAGCTTTGGCTGCTTGCTCCAGGTGGACAACCTTCACCCTTGAACCACTTAAGACCAGCTTAAAAGGGTCTGACTCACAGCTATGGTCGGACAACTGTGATGGGCTTTTCTGCTTCAACCACAGGACTTCAGACCACAAACACAAAGTCAGATGATTCTATTTGTGCAATAAAGGTAGCAAGAAAGCTCAAATCGGTCCTAATTCATCTCCTCAGTTATGTCTTACAAGTCTTGAGACTCTTGTACCATTTTCTTCATGTGGACTAGAATGTGCTTTTATAGTGCTGAACTAGTGTTGAAAGAAACTAAAGCTGGTGCTTTACCTTGTACATACTTTTACCACCTATTTCCTTCTCACTGCTACTTTCATGTGACATTGTAATCGAATCAGAGCTATATTGCTTTCTGATTGTAGCTTCACTATTGCACTATGCCAGGGTATCAGTAGACTTAACAATGCCAATAGCTTAGTCCTTTTTTACTATTTTTGCTGCTGTTAATGATGCATTTTGTTGCTGGAAGTAATAACAATGAAACAATCTAGATCATTTTCTTTGTTTCAAGCATCTTTGTCACATAGCCAACCAAGGCCAACACTCGGGGAAGCCTCCTGCTGTTTATGTTTGGCATCCTCACCTATAGTTTGACATGTTCGTACACACACCGTCCGTCTCAGGATCTCGTACACCTGTGGGAGGGTTCAGATCATTAAACCAAAAATATATCACCACACAAAACTGATACAAAGACAAAACGGATTAACATAATAAATACTTACTATTCTCCCCCTTGTAGCATTGTCAAAGAAGGTGTCTTTAGATGTGATGTTGTATCTGAAAGAAAAACAACCAGCAAATAAGATTAGCAAAGGATCAATAAGAGGTCTGATCATGTAAAGTCAACGCCATCCATCCATCCATCCTGGGCCTTCTCCCAGTTGGACATGTCTGAAATGCCTCTCCAGGAGGCATCTTAACCAGTTGAACAAAATATTTCAGTTGGCTTCTCTCAATGTAGAGGAGCAGCAGATCTTCTCCTGAATATCTCACACTATCTCTGAGGGAGAATCCAGACACCCTGCAGAGGAAACCAGTTTCAAAATCTCGTTATTTTGATCACTACCCAGAATTCATGGCCATAGTTGAAGGCAGGATCAAAGATCGACCAGTAAAAAGAGAGTGCTGCCTTTTGACTCAACTGTCTCTTCAACACAAAAGTCCTGTGAAGAGTCAGTGGCCACACCAGGCAACCTGTCCATCTCCCACTCCATTCTTCTCTCATTCCTGAACAAGACGCCAAGAAACTTCAGATACTGGACTCAAGGCAGTAGCTCTCTCCCAACCTCCATCCAGGAGTCAACAGTACATTAACATCTATATTTTTACATAAACAGCAAAAAAGAAAACTCTGTCGCAAACAGAGGCCATACTTATGTATTGCCAACCCAGCATTTAACTATTTCAGAGAACTGATATTTGCTGAATGTTTATATACAACACAAATTTGTACGGCTCATATTCAGGGGACAGAGGAAGAAATCCTTTGAAAATGCAGGGTACAACATGATGAAAAAGATGACAATATATGCAAATATATACATTTCAAAAATAAGAATCAAAGTCCACAGCTGAACTGTAAAATCTGCAACATATACATGGTGACTTCCTGACCTTTACAAGAAAAGAGGAAATATTGGATGGATGGATGGATGGATGGATGGATGGATGGATGGATGGATGGATGGATGGATGGATGGATGGATGGATGGACAAACAGATGGATGGATGGATGGATGGATGGACAGATGGATGGATGGACAAACAGATGGATGGATGGATGGATGGATGGATGGATGGATGGATGGATGGATGGATGGATGGACGGATGGATGTGTATCTTACAGGTGAAGCTTGTCTCTGGAGAAGCAGTGTGAAAGAAACTTGGTGCGTCCATGGTCCTGATGGGATACTTTGGGCTGGAAGGGCTGCTTCAGTTTCCTCCACACTGTGCTCATCCTGGACCCAAAACCACTTTCTTCTCTCAGTTCGTAACTCTGCAACAACCATCAGAACAAACACAGTGATTTTCCTAAACATTAGATTCATATTTTAGCTACGTTAGATGCTCACAGCTCATTTTATGAGGCATACCAGGTCTACCTCATAGAGTGGCCAGTTTGTACATCATCTGACTCCTAAACTAAAGCTTTTACTCTGCTGACATTCTCTCCAATAAAAGCCTCTTCTTATCGTACAGTCATGTACAAAAGTTAATACCCCTCTTTTAATCTTGTTTTTGTGCATGAACATCATAAAAAAATCATCTGACTGTGGTGAGTCTCGGTATCAACTACATATTGCTTTCTTTCTACCATACCATTATTTATTAAATAAAAATATAAGCAATACTATGCATGCCCATTATTCAGTAGCTTTCAACTCAACCTTTAGCAGCAATAACCTCTTCTAGTTATTTCCTACATAACTAGATGAATCTCTCATTTTGTTGTGGAGGAATTCTGGCCTATTCTTCTGTCTTCTGTAGGTTTTTGAGTTCTCTTCGAGTCCAGCTACAGCATTTCAGTTGTGTGTGAGATATGGGCTTTGATTTAATCATTCCAAAACACTGGTTCTTTCATTTTTCAGGTACTCTGATGTCGATTAACTGCTGTGCATGCCCTGTTGCATAACCCAGTTTTGACCAAACTGCTGGAGTGAAGGTCTCACATTTGTTGCTAAAATAGTGAAGTTCATGATTGCCTCCATTGGGCAAGCTGCACAAGTCCTGTTGCTCCAAAACAACCCTCACTCGTCACTCCAGTGCTGTGTTTGGTTTTTGCTCAAATGAGCGTTGGGAATAAAGGCCAAACAACTCCAACAGAGAAGACACGCAAATGAGACGGAGATCCTGAAGTCTTGCGGTTTATCCGGGTGCAGTTTCACATCCTCATCTCCATGTTCTGTTGTAAAAGAAAAGGTTTTTTCCTGGCAGACTTTCCAAACAAACTGCACTTGTTCAGTCTTTGTTTAATTGTTCTGTCACAGACATGTTAGGTGAGGTCTACAGGCTCTGAGATGTAGCTCATGGACTCTTGTGTATTGCTCTGCACTTAGAGTCTGATTCCTTGGACATCTACTCTGGAGAACATCTGTTTAGAACAGTGTTCTTCAACCCTGGTCCTCAAGATCTAATGTCCTGCATGTTTTAAATGTTGCTCTGTTCCAACACATCTGATTCAAAAGACTAGCTCACCATCAGCTTGTCATCAATGTCTACACGAGTCTGTCCCAATGATCAGAACCTGGTGTGTTAGAGCAAAGCAGCATCTGAAACATGCAGGGCAATGGATTCTGAAGACCAGAGAGGTACTAACTTTTGTACAGACAGCATGTTTTCACTTTGTCTTTCACCACAGGAACAACAAAAATAAACCAACAACCATCTTTTTTGTCTGTTAAGTGCTAGTTATTAAGATCTTACCGCCTTTGTGGGAACTTTTATCTTGAGAAATTCCGCTTCTCTGCACAGTACAGGCCAAGGTGCGTGGATCCGAGTAAAGCTGGGTCCATGAGTTTTAAACTGCAAATCAAACAAAAATTCATGTGAATATATGATATAGTTTATATACCCTGTCACTTAGTTCAGGAAAAGGAAAAACAATCATCTCTCTAAATACAGCAGGTGAAAGCTGCAGAAACAGGTTTGCTTCCTCAGAATAATTGTGCAGTATAAATGCTTCTGTTTTGGTGTATGAAATATATAACCAGATCAGTTGGCTGGAACTGTGTACTGTTTAAAAATGGCTTACCACACCATCTGCCCATGCTGCTCAGCAATCCAAAATAGCAGACTTTGTTTTATCAGGACAGACCTAAAAACGTGCTGTTCTTCACTTGAACAATCGCTTCTCAGCTGTTTGAGCCTGCAGGCACCCCAACTGGCCTCCACAGGTACAAATCGACTGCACTCTATTTTCCACATTATGTTCAAAATGTAAGTCAGGTACAACCCGTCCTTGTCACTGTTCTGAGCCACTCAAACACTTTAGCGAACCAGTTTGGCCTGCAACGTTTTGGTATTTATGAAGAATAGATGCAGCCTCGGTTCCTAAAGCAGAGCCTGGAGCTGTTTGTGTCGCTGCTTTGTTGTTGCTGCCTCATCCTGACACATTTTTATTTTGTTGCTGGTAAAAATGAGGCATTGTGCTTCAGATGAAATCCTCATCTAGCTCGTTCTGCTGACAAATAAGAATGCTGTGTCCAAAAAGTGCATTTTAACTGAAAAAGTTCTTCTAAAATCTATGCAACAGCCTCTTTGGATTCGGTTTGTGGAGTGAATGAAAATGTAACCAGAAATGAAAGACAGCAGAGGCAGCGGGAGATGACAGTCGGGTAACCTTAGCCTCCTCTGACCCCCATCAGTGTCTGTAAGAGGGGGGAGTGAAAAGAGAAAGGTGGCACAGCCAACTATGGAAACCTGAAACGATGCCCTTTCTTCTCCCTCGACTCCTACTCTCCTGAGATCTCTCACTCCCCCTCGACACCACCCCCCCTCCTCTCACATAAATTACTGTATCTTCTGCTGCTACTAAACACAGCTTCAGTGACTGGCTGGGAGCCTCACTGACTGTCACTACTCCTCCTCTTATATTACACTAGCATCTCCCCCTCAAATCCACCCACTTTTATCCCACACAAGAAACCCAATGCACTTCAAGCACTGGGTTTATAAAATATGTGTTATAAAACATACACATAAATATAGTACAAAGTTGTATATTAGTTTTAATGTTTTTATGTGAAAGAATGGGGTTTATATTTAGATACTCAGGCTAAACTGTTTTTTTGTACGGCCGGGCGTTTAGTCAGAGGTATGTTGTCTGTCTTCGTGTCGAGCGTATTACAGAAAAACCTCTAAGCCAAATATTAAGAAAGTTGGTCCAGCATTATTGTAGTTGTTTTAATATGAAGTACTTTCATTAAAATCACTAGACAGGGGACTGGTTTTTAACACAAGACGCGCTCTGAATACAAGGTCCGATCCCCACTACCTGCGTTACTAATGGATGAAATGCACCCAGAGGTGACAGGTAGAACACAGTGCTAATGCAAAGCATCGATAGCTGCGGCTGTCAATGCAAAATTTTAATCCACTATTGCAGGACTGTGTCAAAGATGTATCAAATCTGATCAACACGTCTTTTAGTTTTAGTACATTTATTTATAGGGCCTGTACAGAAAATCAACCAACATATCGACATTGAGAAAGTGTACTGTAGCATTGTCAGCTCTTCTTTAAGTTTAGCATCCACTGTTGGTTCATATTTGGTGCTTTTGAGCTTTCTTCCCTGTTCTTAGAACAATGGGAGGAAGTAGTTTCTCTTTTTTGTGTCCTAATCCAAGGAAGTGCAGCTGATCGTTACTCATAAAGCTGTTTTTATCTTTTAGGTACTTTCCCAGCAGGAGGGGGACGACTGATGTAACTCAACACTGACTGCTCCTGATGATTTAAGAGTGTGATGATTAATAACAAAAATGCAGCGTCTGTAATAATCCCTGCAAGAAAAACAGTGCACACCAGAACCATGTCATCCATATGAAAGCCAGTACTTAACATGAGCTTCATCTGGTCTCCCGTCCCTACTACCGGCAAAGTAACTCTGGACTCCCGTCTCAGCCGTCTCCTGCAACATCCTACGTATCGTTTTACTGCCCTGTGTCACACATCAGTCATGATGGAGTTAGTTTTCAGAGCTATGGTGGATGCCATGCCAGATTTAACAAAGAGACTAAAGGAAGTAGTGACAGACTAGAAAACAAAAGAGGGGTTGAGCAAGAGATTGAACAAGTATAAATCTTGGACAGTGCGCTAAAAACTACATAACATTAGTGGGCCTTCTAAGCTACAAATTGTAAAAAGTTCTTTTGCGTCTGATTAAAATTGAAACGCAGAATAAACAGATAACAAAGTTCAGACTTTCTTGAGCTGCTGTGCAACAGTGGAGTCATGAATTTGATTCGTCTACCGACTGCAGATGTCTGTTACATTACTTCAGCTTTTCTTTCTGCTGTGCCAAACCAACCTTGAAGGTATGGTGTGTTTCTGGGAGCGGTTCCAGTTACGCTCAGTGAGCCCTTAAAAATGTTTGCTTGGAAAGAGCCTCTTGTAGTTGTCAGTGCCAACAATTTTGCCTGGTTTGCTCAGTTGCATGTGCCACCAAAACAAGAGTAAAGCAAATGTGTTTGAGCAGCACAGATGAGTGGAAACACAGATGTCTAGACATCAGGACAGCAGACGAGGGAATACTTTCAATTTCTGCCCTGGTTTTTTTGGAGCAGCTGGTCCAGCAAAGGTTAAATACTGGGTTATACACTGTGAGACAAATAAAACTACTCTGACAAATATCATTGATGCAAAAATGTCACAATGTCACAATACTTCTGCTGTGAAGTATGAAGGTCATTATTAAACTACTGCCCAAACTTAATAAACACACACAGGTGACTAGTACCAGCCAGTGTCTTCTAGTCATGCCTTTGGAGACTACTAAGTGTAATAAACTGTGGAGAGGATTTAGAAGTGGGTATATATTCAAATCAAAAATAAGCAGGTGTACCCATACTACTACTACTACTATTACAAATACAAAAAGTTCGGATTCTTTTAATGAAAAATGCTCTCTTCCTCCAAAAGCATTAATGTGAAAAAGTACAGTCAGAGTTCATCTCGGCTACCAGTAACACTGTAACTCCATACAACCTGTGGCATGGATGGCTGTCTAAACCGGCTCCCACACCTGTGAATGCTGGTGAAGAAAAGACTCGTCACCCACCAGGATGAAAACAAGATGTGTGAAGGAGCAGATGAGCTGTTTCTGAACCATCAGCTAGTAAAATGCTTGTAATACAGAGCTCCTCTGTTCCTCCCTGCTTCAATACTGCTTTGACTTAACACGGCGTCATGGCTTGCCTTAAGGGTTTGCTTCAGACGTTTTAACAGAATTCCGTCATCCACGGCAACCAAGCATCCATCTCAGCTCATCCAGTCATTGGAACCAACGCTTAGTTGGTCAAGTATGGGAAGCAGGGCAGAAAGTACTTGAGGAGAAGCCAAGTACCATCTGCTAAAAATTGTGTGAGACATCACCTAAATCTTTTTCTTTTGTGAAGGAGGTTCTTGAGTTCATAAGGTCATGTAACTTAGTAGCACTTTTGTCATCATTATGCTATTTTGCTTAGTTCTTCTGTCTGTAAGTTTCCACAGAAATGACCTGTATTGTTTTTTTCTGACTCAGAAAAATTCCTTACAAAGAAGATACGGTACCTCCTTATCAGAATGAGCAGATTCTTGTTTGCTATGGTTCACTGTCTTTGTGTTTTTGGCGGTTTCTCTTAGCTTCAGGAAAGGAGGACACTGGTTATTTGGAGCTATTAGGTTTCGCTCCAGGTTTGACCTGGTGAATCTATGGTAAAACAGAAAAGTGGCACCGGAAAGTCTTGCAAGTCAGAGATGGACTGGTTTGCTCATGGCCCTCCTTCATCAGCCACAAAAAAAAAAAAAAAAAAAAAATTAAGAAATTAGTAATGAATTATTAATGTTTTCTGACTTGGTTCACTTCCCCCATTTTTGCACCTATTTTCTACCATCATCCTCTATCACCTGCTTCATCAACCCCCCTCCTCCATCAACTCCCTTCCTCAACCTCTCTTCCCTTTTTTCTCATTGCTCCATCAAAAAGCGAAGGATATAAATACCTTTTAGCCTGGAGAAGGTTAATTAGTAGCAGGATTTCCAATTAGCTCTTTATCTCTGTAGGGGGGTTAAGTAGGTCGCAGCCAGGGGTATCTTTGTATAGAGGTGGGGGTCGGGGTGTGGGGGTCTGACAAGATGATCAGTTAGGTGTTAGGGTGGCTTTACAGAAAAGTACTACTTTGAGCATTGAAAGGAATAAAAAAAATAAGAGAGGACATAAAAGCAGAGGTCTTGTATCACATCATAGAGTCATTTGGAAAATAAAGGTTAGCTTCTTACGATCCTAAGGTTATACTTTGAAGTATATTGCAGCAGTTTATGTTCTATATCCCACTTCAACCCTCTTCTATCTGATCTTGTTTCAGGGATTGAAAAAGTACTGTTGAATTGAATTGAACTGAACTGAGGCTCCCAGCGGTCTGCTTGAGCCTACTGAGGCCGTCACCCAGGAGGGGCAGATCCTGGCTAAGTCTCTGGTCTACCCAACTGTTTACCAAGACATTAGTCAATGACCAGAAGAAAAATAACTCAGCCTCAAATACCAAATCAGTTGCAAAGAAATACATATCACACCATATAATTACTAACTCAAGGCTAGGCCATAATGCAGAGGTGTGTGAAAAATTAAGTACACCCATTGATTCAGAAGCTCATAGAAACACGTGTAGCAGCAATAGTTTATAATCAGACCTTTCTTTATCATAATATCAGTCTCCCTAACAATCTCCGGGGAGGAATTTACCTCCACCCCCACCCCGACCCCCACCCCATCATCTTTATACTGTTCCTTCAGTTCACTGATGTTCGTGGGCATTGGGTTATAGCTTTGCTACTTCATTTCCTCAATGCTTCCTCCAATTTCAACCAAGGTTTAGCTGTTGGACAGTTGGACTTACATTTGACTCTGGAATAAAATACACAAGATATTTGTGGTTTATTCAATGACTAGTAGCTGCCCAGGTCATGTGTCTCCAAAACAAGTCCAGAACATCAACCGACCACCTCTCTGCTTGACACTTAGTTTGAAGTGTCTGTGCGGATATTTTGTTTATCTTTCACCAGATGTGTGCATTGTGGACAAAAGACCTCACTTTGGTCTCATCTGTCCAGATACCATTGTTACTTAAGTATTGTGTTTTATTCAGATCCAACTTGAAGAACCAAAGTTGTACTCCATCTCAGACAGAGGAGGTTTCTGTGACTGCGCTGTCATGAACTTTGATGTGATCATCAATAGACTATCAATAGACTTAAGCTTTCCTCTCTCCATTAGGCATTCTGACCTAGCAGTGAACTTACTGGGATGTCAACTTCAGGGAAGTTCTGCAACTGTCTTTAACATTTTCCACAAGTAAATGATCTTTCTCACTGTAGAACAATAGACTCCAAATTGTGTGGAAATGGCCGGATGACCCTTCCCAGATTTATGGCAGCAAGTTCATCGTGGATGTCTTTCCTCTCTGGCACGGTGTTAACAGACATAAATGTTGCAGATCTGCTGTTATAGAGGTATTCACAATTGTTAAAGATCAGTTGACCAGAAACAGATGATTAGCAGTACCTGGTCAGTGCTCACTTAGCAGAGGCAGTGCTTACTACCTCAGTTTTACTTAGTTTTTAACACACGTGCTTCTACATTTTTTGGTAATTTTGTGCAATAATGAAATAACCTAAAATGATCTTATTTATTCCAGAAATTAAATAAGAAAGCCCAGCAATAAAGGTTAGTCACTTGACATTTGGAGACACAAAAGTCCTCAGCAATCACAGTAGTTCAGAAAAGACATGACCTTTAACTCAATAAGTACATGTGGATGATTTGCTACAGCAAACGGGTTGCTTCAAAAACATATCCTTCTCTTGATTTTTCCAGTCTGGAATTCAGGACCACACAACCAAGTTGAGTAAACATCCATGATGTTTGTACTTTTTTCTGAGACATCTGGAGTTTACACGAGGGCCCAGAATTATGTAAGATTTTTTGGATTTGGCACATATGCCCACATTTTAAAAAATGTGGAGTCTTAAAATTCTTGTGTGTTGAAACCAGCAAACAGGAAGCGAGGCTGGATCTTGGCAACACTTTGATAGATTAAATAAATCAAAGGCAGACTTAACACAAGAGGTCCTGATTGGGTATAAGTAAAGGGACAAAGCCTTGGCTACATTTTAAAAAAGTGTTCACACTGCCACTTAGAAGGCCAAAGTCTGGCATTTGGCCTTTGTTGAGCCAGAAGTGAGCTATTAGGACATATGGGTGGAAATGGAAGAAGATGATATGGAGACTTCTCAAATCCAAAGGGTTTGAGACTTCTCATCGCCACTGTCACAGCGTACATAAATGCATTAAATAAAACACACCAACATTCTCGGCTGCTTCAGTGTTTATATCTTTGTTCTAGCCTGATGTTCCTCCATTTTATCTTCTCTCTGCCATTTTCTCCAAGTTTTATTTTGGTTGGTAAATCCAAAAAGTGATACACAACCACTTTCAAGTGACATGAATCGCTAAGTCAGTTGATCCTACAGGGTCCGTCACTGTAATGAAGACATAATGACTGAACAGAACAAGAAGAACATCAGTTCTGTTACAGTTCCAGCTTGCAGTGTGAGATCTTTTGAAAGAATAGCAATGAGGAGTGTTTACTAATCCACAACATCAAACAATGCAGTTTAATTTGAAAACAAGCTGAGGCTCCAAGGTGGCTGGATCTATACAACTTCGTGCATGGTAATGTGTGATTAACTGATGCATTAATGTGCACAGCTTCAAACACACATCGGGACTGCAGTAGAGAGAAAGTAAGACAGTTCAGATGCACTTAGTGATAGATCATCTTTTACAGAGGTCAGATGACAAAGCACAACAACTGAGGTAAGTATTAAACTAGGTTACAAGTTACGCTCAGAGATGACGGTGATGAACATTCATGCTGACCGTCATGACGAATTCGCTTATTCTGACATAGTTGGACTTTTTTACACTTGTTTCCAAAGGATGAACCCACATTTACTAAAATAGAGGCACTACAATGATTTCACATAACTAAGAAGCGTATCAAAATAACATTGCAAATTGTCTGAATGTACCAGCCACAGTTAATTAAATTCAGTTTTTTGAGTGCTGAAGCGAAGGGAGAGTGGGATGCTGGAGGAGGTGAGAGTGAAGGAGCTGGATGAACTGTCAGGGAGAAGCAAAAGAGAGGGTGACACAGAAGAGAGACAGGAGAGCCCACTTCTCACAACACAGAACATGTTACTGTCGGTTTTTGCACATGCAGTTTCACTTTCATGCCTAAAAGGTTCATCAGTGCTCATGTTACATGTGGAAACTTCTGTTTTCATAAAGATGAATATCCCTAGCTGAAATCTTTACATTTAGTAGTCTATAAATAACGATATCCATCGTAAAGTACCTCATGGTAAGCATCAAAAGGATGGTTCATTTTAAATGCTTTTTTACAAAGTCTGATCCATTATAAGTAACAGCGGCCATCACTTTATTACAAAGTCCATACAGTGACCACATCATAAGTGTTTCCCTTGACGTTCTCACATTCCACAGAAGTTTTCTCACAAATCAAACTTGACCCTTTAATCCAATAACCTGTCAGATTCAGAAGTTGTCAAGATACTGTCCTGGTACCTATACATTTGACATTAACAATCCTGTCATCTTTCTTCCCCGATAACATCAAGGTTAATTTACATATTTCCAATGGGTGAAAGTAGTTGTCAGGTTGTCAGGTTATTGGGAAGCATTATATTATCACAGCATTACTGCAGTAAACTAGTGGTTTTGCATTTGAAGGGGCTTCAGCAAAGACTCCATCTACATCAGCAGATAACTTCATCTCTTTGTAAAATCCAGCTATTTTGTAGAATTGGATCAAATCTTTAGATTTGGGAAAGCAGTGTGGTTGTAACAGCCAGCCATACTGCCAGCAAAGGAAGTGTGATCATGTCACAGCAGCCGTTCAAATAGAACGGCTACTGATTTATTTGTCAGCGTGTATCTCAGGAAACACACTAAAATTAGTCCTCTGCTTTTAACCCATTACACACTGGGCTGCCATCATTTCCAGCACCCAGGGAGCAGTTGGGGATTAAGGGCCTTGCCCACAGTGGTTCACCTCTATTGCCAAGCCGGGGACTAAAACCTGGGTTCTCCAGGCCCACGCCCATCTTTTTCTATCCACTAGGCTGCCCACTCATCAGTCAGCCGTTTCCCTACTTTTTTTTAACGTAACTCTCCAACCAAGACGTGTCCTGCTGTAGAGGTGGTCCTGTGAGAACATGATTAATAAACAGCCTAATTTGGTCATTAGATCACGGGGGACCCTGAAATGAGCAGAAACGTGTTTTCCTGTCAGTGCTTTCAGCCACTTGTAACACGATCAGAACAAGTTGCCATGGAAACCATGCCCTGTTGAACTGCTAGGCCCCCTCAATGATACTTAGAGGTAAATTTATCAGGTTCTTTTTTTCAGCATTATTAGGATTTCCCTACAAATTAACTAAAAAAAGTCAATAAAAAGGAGTAGGGAGCAAAATGCCATCCTCCTTGTCCACTGGAGCATATTTGTGGACCGTTGTTTACTACAAAACACTTGATCCTGCTCATTGTGTTTGGAAAGCCCCCTCACACACTTCACTCTTGAAAATTCCCAGCTCCACTGCTTGAATGAACATGTTGCTCTGATTTAATTAAAAGTGTTGTGTAAGAGGATGTTCCTAAGAGATCGTAGGTCAGCTGAATAATCCTCAGACGCAGTCAACAAGTTGAGCCACCTTGACGGTTCCGTCATGCAATTAATCTAAAGTGAAACAGGTTGAGCACCAGCAGACGTAGGACAATTTCGTTCCCTTGTTTAATTCACAAAAATGAACAAAAATAGCCACTCCCACCAGTACTGAATATTTTGAACCAGTCACAGCAGGGCACGAGTGGATCACCAAAGAGTCACTAATCAAAACACCAAAGATGGCTGCAAAAGTACTAATAATACTTTTGATCAGCAGGTTTTACTCCAAAAGAAACAACAGTCATTCACTGGCATTCCTTGTCACTGCACGCCATTTTGGATTTAGGAATACTAGAAACCAAACTAAAAAAAAGTAGGATTGCCTGCCAGACAAGAATGCATCTTATAAATGAACTAAAACTATGATATAAATGAACTTTTTTTTAAATAATCCATGCTTGCAGCATCCCCATGTTTTATTTGTGAGGTATGAATTTTTAAAAAATGCAGAACGATGGAGGCCAAAACAGAAAATCCTCTTTCCTTTGTGCAGAATGCAAACTATTACAGTTTCATGATCCCTATTAACCTCCCTGCGAGCCAGATGAGCTACTAAATGGGCTAAATATTTCAACATCCTAACAGATTTGCTGCGATATTGCGATTCATTATTTGATATTAAAATTACATTAACCAAGCTCTTAGATTAACCTTAATCCCTCAAAAAGTGCAACCGTTAAACCCGTTTGGCTCGCACTTAATCCCAGGATGCACAAACAGGTCAGCAGCGAATACTCTGTCCTCATGATGTCAGCTCATTCATTACAAATTAGAGACTCAGCCTCCACTGCAGCATCTGATTCTAATATGCACCTTCCAGTTGTAGGTGCACTTCAACAATTGCAATGGGTTAATGCCAAACTACATTCCACCTAATATAATATCTGCATGTGGACCGCAGGGACAGAATTATATGCTATTTCCTGAGTGAATAATGAGCAGCAGAGAGGTTGTCAACGTTCGTGCTCTTTGTTTGGACCTCCTGCAGACACGTCTCAACACACACTAATGGAAAGAGTAAACTTATGTCTGAAAGCAATTTTGGAAGACTATATTCAACTGTATTGGAATGCAAGTATTTCTTTGTTCTTAAAAGCAGATTTGAGTCTGTCCTCATAGCAAGAGATAAGATAAGAAGCTATCAGTCAGTCAACTGATCTCATCCTGGCTTAGGCTCCATAGCCACCATGTCAACAATCTGATTAATACTAGCCCGCAGACTTCACACTCTGCCAAACTGGCTGGCAGCCAGCAAACACACACTCACACACATGCACCCACATTTATTTAGGAAAGGAGGTATCATATGTATGCTAAATGCTACTGCTGTGCTGTTTAGGCACAACGCTGTTTAAGTGGAATCATTTCACCCTAAATGTGACACACTGCTTCCTATCGTCCGCCTCGTAGACTGAAAGTGCAACAAAAGTTGAAATCATGGGCATTTTTACAACTGTGGCATTCAGCATCAGCATCACGTGCACTCTGTTCTGTCAGTGGCCTGGTACACAGACATAAACACACACATAAGCGAGCCAAAAGCAGGATGGAGCCACACACACGGAAGTACTGGCTGCCACTTAACATGCAATCACAGCGAAAGCGATTTGGTCCAAACAAAATGACCCGTTTCAGGCTGAATTAGGAAAACTGATACAAAGAGGTCAGAACTGCAGCTGTGTTGGCTTCAGCGACTACAAATCAAATCTGCCCCCTCAGATGAAACGCTCAGGCTCTTGCAATTTAGACTCCAAACACACACACGTAAACCAACAGGGGCTGGCTGTAAACATAAAAATAGATAATTAGGTTCAAACGTTTCGGAGACTTACAGCTTTGGTTCAAAGCTACAGTTCCTGGCTACGGTCCTTGAAAAACAGTAAACAAATTGCATTTTTAAGCAAAAACAGCTCATTGAAGGCCTTTCAGTCTGGCTTTAGAACCAACCCCTGTACAGAGTTAGCACTGCCTAAAGTTCTGCTGGTATCTGACTCTGGGAAAACTTCAATTTTAATATTTTTTATCTATGTTCTGTCTTTGACACTGTTGACCATTCCATTTTAAAGTGGTTCTTGACAATTTTAGAGTGATTACTGGCAGTTTACAATCCTGAATCCTGTGTTCACTTGTGGGGTACCTCAGGGGTCCATTTTGGGTACACTTATTTTCAATCTACATGCTCCCCTGGATGAGATAAATTGCAGACTGTCAATTTTTACTTTTAGGCTCATGGCAGTTTTTTAGCAGGATGATTCAGACCACATCATGACTCCCAATAACTGTTTAAATGGCCCTTAAAATCATTTTCCTCCATCTTAACTAAAACAAGAATTCTAAGTCTTGGTCCAGATTAAGTGAGCACCCAGATCCCCTAACATTTGGAGTCCTCGTCGTGGTGTATCAAATAGCCTTTTTATAGTATTTTTTCTGTCTATTATATCTTTTAAATTGTATTTATTGTAATCTTTTAGCAATTACATCTCAAAGCACCTTTAAAATGTGACAAATTTTAATTATATTTGTTATGGTATTTATTTTTTTATCGCAGTAATGCAGTCACATAAAAAATGGAATTGAAATTTTGTATCTAAATTGTGTTCTGTTGAAGTACATTCAGGAGACTAAAGTCAGAAGCAGAATTTTTGAAGCCAACAAGAGGAAAAGAGGCAGAAATTATTCATTAAGACCAGAGAGAGAAAAAGTGAAATTGCTCAAGATGAAGCTCTCAGAGAAGAGTGTCATAAAACCTGGTTCCTGGAAACACCGTTTGTAAATTTGATTTGTACTACTTTAAATTTGAAATGTTCACACTGACACTCTTAATGAAATTTCTTCCTGGTCCTGCAAAGATGACGAAACCATGCTAACCTGATCTATCCACATCCGGAGTAAATATTGTCAGTTAAAAGTCTGCTTTCTGCAGGCGTTTTTAGATGAAGGAACGAGGCTGAATGACTCATCAGGCCTAACATTTTTTTTTTTTTTTACTCCATTGCTCAGTCGCAGGACTGGCTCAGTATGCACCAAGTTGTGCGGTTTTGTGTGTTGCCCTTGGATACAAGCTGTATCAGTCACACTCTAAATACCGCTTTTTCAAGCAAAGAGGCTTTTAATAGAATAATTACAACAGAAGCACGGAAGGGCCAAATCATACAGAGGCTCTGAATTATTTTTCTGGCTTGTCTCAGTTTTTACGTGAGCTCAGAAGTGGATGGCACGTTGGTGTATTCAGGTGGTTGGAACCTGCCACTGTGTTAATTATTTTAATGAGTCTCTTTGTGCAGAATGGAGGGTATGAAGAATAAGGTGAAGTCTTGAATCAAGTGGGCAATACAAAGTAGCAGTATAATTCAACAGCTTCTAGATTCCATCTTTAGCAACAATAACTTGAGTATTTGGTCGTTACTAGTATGATTTTCAGCAGAATCTCACATCTTTGCCTTTGCCACATTTGCCTCTGGAACACTCTGGATTATAGAGGAGGTCATGGCCGACTCGGCAACGGCAAAGCGCTCAGTTTCTATGACTGGAAAACAACCCCGAAACAACCTCAGGTCTCTGCAGGTAAAAGGCAGCGGTGCGTCCTGGACAGGTGGCAGTCCATCACAGCTGCCACTTTCTCATGGCACCCTTTTCAAATAGATGTTGCTTTTTTCTGTTTTTTTTTAAATAACTCTCAATAACTCTTTCCAGATTGATGCTCATCGACAATTGCTTCTTTAAGATCACTGATTCTGATTTTGCCTCATGGCATTATTTCCAATCACACCTGAATTCTCCAGACGAGGACACTGACATTTAAAAAAAAACAAAAACATAAAAACATTGGATTTATAGAGGTCTGTACACCTTTCACCAGTTCATCAAGGGCTGATGATTAGCAGCACCTATTTGAATCCTACCCTCTTAAATCTTATGGAAGGACGATGGGGGTACTTAGTATCGCCCCCTTTTTTTGTTTAGGTTTGGTAAGTAAATATTGGCTTTGTCAAAGAAGCCACCCGCTGTGATTAAATGATCCTTATTATGTTTTTACATACAAAAAATACTGGATCAGAAGAGAGGGTTTTAACTCTTGCATGACTTTAAGTATGCATCAGTATCAAAAAAGGACACTTCACTGCCTCCAAAAGCACTTTCATATGCTGAAAATGAGTGGGGACATTGGTGCAGAGTAGTTGGGTAAAGATGTATGAACGGCACTGCCAGACTGTTTCATCTGTAGTGGAAGTCATGTTTGTAGCTCTGTGCTCCAGTTTTACGTGTGCAGCATGTCTCTACACTGCGTGATGATTCAGGACCCTGCATCTCCTTGTTGGTCTCACTGTTGAGAGGGAACGCGTCGGCTGGGTCTGCCGTTTTACAACTCATCACTCAGCCGTTTCCCCCGGTTGCGCCCGGGCTATTCCAAAGATTCCTTTCTTTTTCCAGAATTATACACACAACACGCCTCTGAGAGGAGCAGGAGCATTTTGATGTATTTCATGCTCAAACATGACCCTTGATTGTACAGAGAATGTCTTGGTGTGATTTGGTACATGTGTAATATCCTCTGTGCAGTGAAAACCTCGCAGATCTTTGTCTTTTTCTCTATCTGTGGTGGTCAAGTAAAAAAACAACAACACAGGTGTAGCAGGTGGAAGGACACTACACCGAGACCAACGAGAGCAGAAAATATTCCAATTAAGAGAGTTTCAGACTTATAGACAATGAAAAATGTGCATCAGCATTGAAATAAAAAATGCACCATTTTTCATTGTCTGTATTCCATGGAATGGAATATTTCCTATCCAGGCTCCTGTCTGTGTTCTCTTTGTTCTGTTTCTGCAAGTCCTTTCATGCAATATCAAAGTTTAAAGCTCCCGAGGGGTGATGACTAGAAGATTTGCAAGAATTAAATGTATGTTAAAAGTACACCGAACCAGAATGCTCAATTTCTTCCTTCAAACCTTCATCAAAAGCAGAGCATCCAAAAATCATCCCTCCAGAATACTAAAAGCAAGCTACTGTAGGCTACTAGTGTGATAAAATCGGACCTAAGCTAGTACAACTGCCATGTTTCATCCAAGTGACAACGAATCAAATCACCTGAACCCGATTAAACATTAAAAGGACAATTACCTGTCCAACAACAATGCTTCTGAAAGGGTCTTCTGCTTCATGTAGGCACTTGCCTTAAATAGCTAAAGACGGTAGGGTGTTAGAGCCGTGTTGAGGTGAATGTTCACACCCACCTCCCTCTCTCTCTCTATCTCCAGTCCGGCCTCCACCAGGTTGGCCTCAAACTCTTGTCTGATCAGGTGCATCTCGTGGTCGGCGGGCTCCATCGGCTCACCCCCCTTTCCACTTTGAAGCTCCATGAACACCTCGCCGACGCTTGCGGCCTCCCCCCTCAGAATGCCAGCTCCTCCTCCTTCTGCCGCCGCCTCGGAGCCCACCGTCTGAGGGAAGTTGCCGTTGGAGACGACGGACACCTGACCCCGGGTAACGGAGCCCCCAGCGGGAGTTCGTATTGAGCTGTGCCGACGGTGGTGAAAAACCAGAACGTAGTCGACCTTTCGTCGCCCGTCGCAGAAGTGAAGGCCTTCACCGCTGGCTTGAGGGCTCGACGTTGGCCTCATGACCTGTTAGCAAAGCCAAACCCGAGTTAAAAATATACATTATAATCACCTAGCAACCATAGTAGCAGCGGCATTCACCATCACAGAAATGTGCAAACAAATAATGGGGCCTAATCAGATCCAAATTGTTTTAAGATAGCACACGCAGCACCTTTGAGCAGCAGGGGAGTTACGTAATAACTGTTTGAATGAACTTAAGCATCTACTGCACTGTCAGCACAAGCAAACACAAGTGGCTTTTGGCAGATTCTCAAAAACAATGAAGTGAGAACCTTCAGCAGCAGAGTGGGCAGTCGGCTCACCTTTGACTGTTTTAGTCTTTATTTAGACAGAAGGAGAGTATAGAGGGAGACTAAACATGGAGGGAGAGCTCTGCATACGCTTGTATGATGGAAAGTTTGCAAAACACGCAGCTGAAGTCAGACTTCCTGATGATTTTATTGCTCCAAAGTCTGGTTTAATTTCCCCATCTGTAGTGAGCAGGGACACCTTGTGATTGGCAAGCCGCTGCATAATGCATGTGCACAGTTTTCAGTTCCCACTCAGATCAATCAACCGGGCAAATGACGTCATTGTCAAGGGACTCTCATCAAAATACAGCGGGACAAATATTACAAATACCACAATGGCAACTGGTGTCAGTTGTCCACTCGGGTGAGTTTAAACCCTCAGTGAAGTGAGAGATGCAATGTCATGAAGTTATAAAAAAACACACAGTCAAACCCTAGGAAGAGGGATTAAAACACATTTCTGTTACAAAGCACCTTCTTTCCAGCCTTACGTCATCCAGAGTCACTGCCACATCCCTTCGAGTTGGACACTTGTAAATTAATGAGTTATATTAATGTGGTTCTTCATATTCAGGGTAACATAATTCTGCTGGGGCCCATCCCAGCTCTCATCGTACTAAAGGCAGGTACCAGTCCATCGCAGGGACACATTTAGACCAGCACATCTATAGTTCAGAATTACCAGTTACACTAAAATGCATGTTTTTGGACCGGAGGGCTGGAGGACCTGGAAACCCATTCAACCACGGGGAGAACATCCTCATGGGGAAAGATCCCTACCCAGATTCAAACCAGGACGCTTTCTGTACCAAACTGCCCCCTGATAGGTACATATAGGATAAAAAGCTGTCAAATAAGTATTTTCAGGAGGTAAACAAGCACAACGATCAGACGAAGTGAGTCATGTTAATGGAACCATGATGGCACCTCGGAAACATACTGCTTTTACATTTCGCAAGAGAAGTTGATTCTCTTTGGCTGGAACTCTACTGGAGCCGAGCAGCCATCTGTCAAACAGCATCCCGTCATTTTTCCAGCGAGTGCTCCCATTTTTTAAATATATTCAGGAATTACTAGTAAAGGTCCAATTCAAAGCCGCTGAAAAGTCGAACTGGTTATGACCCAATTTAAAAAATCAAACAGTGCTTGTAAAATATTGAATTAGCTGATTTTAACACTTGTAAGCTCCTGTAAAATAAACCTTGTAAAATAAACATTGCTATTGTTTTTTAAATTACACCATCTGTGTCACATATGTTCTATAACACAGTAACTACTGCTCTCAAGCTCCTGGAACTTTCTCCCAGGGATTATGTTTGTCTGATACCAGACTTCTGGGAAGATTCCCCGGAGATTCAGTCAATACAATACCAGGAAAAGGCTCAAGTCGCAGATGCAGAGATGCAGAGATGTTTCTCTCAATAAATGCATCAATAACCCTTGGAGTTTGTGTGTGGGGGGTGGGGGGTTGTCTGAGGGTCCCCAAAAGGGACCTTTAAAGAGCCCCAGTTTGTTAATAGTAGAGATCCTTACTATTCTTATAGCAGACTATTCAATTATGGCGTTTCTAAACAAAAGTTAGTTCTTGTAATGTGACAGGGAAAAGTTTTTACAAATGACAAAGAAGTCGAGACAGAGAGGTGAGAGCCAACAGAGGGGGATGCTTACCGGGATCTTGTCTTCTGCAGGAGAGATCTGCATGCTGTTGCGCTTTAAAGACAGAGAGAGAAGAGGAAAGACAGGGTGAGAGGCAGGAAAAGTTGGCGGGTTGGGCAGTAAAACGCAGCCGGATTCATCGCGACCACCGTCGTCCCCCTCCTCCTCATCATCATCATCACCATCATCCTCATGAACACCTGAGATCGCCCCAGTTTAGTCCGGGAGGAGCGACGGCCCCTCGGCTTCAGCCTGCATCGCTGTCGGATAAAAGTGTGCAGCCTGACCAGATCGCAGGCGGGAGATGCTCTTCATCCAACTGTGTGATCTGGAGGCTGCCTGCGAGCTGGCACACTGCAAAAATAAGAATTCCAGAAAAAACAAAACAAAACAAAAAAAAGGTCCGTGCCGTGATGTGTAGTCTCGCTGCTCACTCTCTGAATGACGTTTGACTCTAATTTCCTGCCTCTTCAGCGAGTCCAATAATTCCAATAATAGTGGGCGTGGCTTCGGATTGGAGGACGCCTGCAGGTGACATCCCGCTTCCTGGAATAAATGAAATCTTTTCTCTTTTATATGTTCTACAATACTGCATTTTTTATGTAAAGTTTCATGTTTGTATTTACCAT